>JASPKZ010008863.1:892500-1387500 GCA_030220185.1 Diploptera punctata
GACTCTCTAAGAAATATGGCTTACAGATTGTATATATAGTGCACGAATGTCAACTGAAAGTGCTTGCGGGAGATAATATAAAAACATTTGTAGCAATTGATTATACCACAAAAAAAAAGAAACCACTGTTTGCACTTTCTTAAATGAATTATTTCCCAGGAAATAACGTTGCAGAAAAATATAATTGACATATTTACATCATAGGACATCAGAAATTAATTAATACCTATAATGTTGGTTATAAATTTCTCCACTAGGGTGCATTCTTACAATATTGCAATCCTTTGGCAATAAGTAATATGATCTGGTTGCAGTGATGAACAAAAGAAGCAAATGAAGCATACCAATCGTTTCTCATTTGTTTTCAATCATTGCCGTATACATTAAATATATAAATATTTTAAAATAACTATAGTTAAATAATGATTTGTGAGTAAACAGCTTAATTTTATTCGTTAAATAGTCCTAACAAATGCCACTCTTGATTTCCAAATTCTCATAAGTAATGCTACGAGTGATTTCCAATTTATCTAGAGAATTTGGAAATCAAGAGTGGCATTTGTTAGGACTATTTAACGAATAAAATTAAGCTCTATACTAAAAAATAATTATTTAAATGTAGTTACCGGTGTTTTAAAATATTTATATAGTTAATGTAAATGGCAATACTTGAAAATCAAATTAGAAATGTGAGGTTATGTATATTCACTGCAACTCGATTATATTATTTATTGCCAAATAGGATCGCAAGATTGTAAGAATGCACTCTAGTGGAGAAATAATGAAACACATCAAACTATTATAATCAACATTATTATAGGTTAATCATTTATATTTTGAATAAACAACTCAGTAAAATCACTGAATCTATTCATTATTTGCTATATTCAATGTATTTGTTGGAGAAAAATAATGGTCTAACCTGTTCAGAATATTAAAATAGGAGGAGCTTTCTTTATCACAAAAACAAGAGCTGATAAAGAGAAATCGATAAAGAGTGAGGTCAAACACAACTGTCATTGGTGTAAAACAGAATTCATTGAAACGTGATTGGTCACTGACTACCATTTGCGACATGAGTTAATAGTCTAGATAAATTGGAAATCACTCGTGGCATTACTTATGATGATGTATTCTTGAATTGTGTACAGAGAGGATGTAGGATGAGTGTATATTTGTGTTACTTATTAAATTTATCATTTCTCACCGAAAGACAAATTTTATTTGAAGAAAAAATCTTGCCTGAATATGAATTTGACCCCGATATCACGAAAATAAGCTTTACTGGCTGTAAATGTGGTTTTACTTCCTAACAAAGTCTTCTTGTTAAAAAAGCTGCAGAGGACATGTAGAAGTTCAAAAACCTCGGTGAGTGGGAATTCATATGAAGGAGAAAATGAATATGTATTTGAATCAGGAGTCTGGTAGCTCAGTGGTCAGAGCATTGGTGTACATAACCAGATACATCAGGTTCAAATAGAAATTCAAATGTATATTTTTCTCTTCAAATAAAATTATGTTTGTGTGTTGTATGAGGCATGACAAGAAGGGTGAAGGTGAAATCCGGTGCCAGCACATAGCCTAGTCATATCAAAAAGCACCAGGTGGGCTACCAGGCTTTTGAAGAACTTTTTACAAAGTTCTTCAAAAATACAACAGATAGCAGTTTAGGAAATGATTCATTCAAAATAACACCAGATGGCAGTTTGAAGAGGAATTCCTTAAAAAGAACACCAGATGGCAGTCTAGATAATTACCGGCAAAAAGGAGAAAAAATTGACAGTCGTGAAAACAGCTGACGATGACAACAAAGTGTCGCCGATACTGCAGTGCTGTGTTTAAAGAAACATAGATGTATGAGGTAAGAAAAAATCACGATTCATTTAATTATTATTAAATCATTATCATCTTTAACTGATCTGGTATTTCTTCCTTTTCTAGTATCAGATCCCTCTTTTCACTTTCCTATCCAGTCTCCCTTGTCTGACCTCTTGTAGAGTCTTCGAGGCCGAAGGGTTCATTTCTGTCTTTCCTATAACTCTTTCTTTTAATCTCGTGGACACTCACCTTGAATGCCCACATAAGTTACATGTTTGAATGCAGCCTCATTGCAACTTACAGCATAAGTAAGCAATGGATTCGTGTCATCAGCTGTGGCTGGATACATGTAACGAAGAAGTATCTACACTTTAAAATTCACGGTAGAACACCGCTGAGGTTAAATTTGTGTTAAAATTTTTTTAATTCGTACCGGTACCTGAAAAAAGAGTTGTCCTCAACTATATTAATTCCGATTGAGGGTCTTTCCACTTTTCAGCGGTTGCCCTTTTACCAGCCGGCTGCTGGCCCTTCACATCCACATGTGTCAATCACAGAACTAGATGATCAACAGCCAGTGTAGGGGTGACATGTGGTTAGCATGTCGAGTCCCCCAGCCGTTATAGCTGGTTCCTCAACCTGGATCCGCTACTTATTGTACCTACCCAATTGCCTCACGATGCTGGGTGGGCACCGGTCCCATACTGGTCGAAATACCATGAGAAAATTTCTTCCCCCATGGAGACTCGAACCAGCGCAAGTCCCGTAGCTCTGCGCCAAGGCTTCCTACCTTAACCGCTCGGCTACGGCGCGGGACAACTATATTAATTTCTGTTATAAAATGTCTCACACTATTAAAATCTAGGTTTTTCAAAGAGCATGCTTCATCTTCAGGATTTCAGACTAGATTTTAATAGTGTGACGATGTTTTATAACATAAGTTAACATAGTTGAGGATGACTGTTTTTACTGAAATCCTGAAGGTGAAGCATGCTCTTAGAAAGGCCTAGATTTTAATAGTGTGACATTTTATAACAAAATCATTATCAAAATTAATATAAAATTATGGAATATTCACCTGAAAGGCCTGTCTCCTCAACTGAATTAATCATTTAACTGTAGCGCTTTCGGGACTTGTCCCATCATCGGTGTTTCACTGAAGATCTGGTAGAGGAGGTTGCATGTAATTTTATATTAATTTTAAATAATACCTCAACAGAACACATCATGAATCTTATAAAAGTTGAAAATCATTATCAACAGTAACACATGCCATCTCTACATATGTACTAGAGAAGAAATTGCAATATAAAGCAAGGATCTGGTTCACAATCTAGCAATTAAAAAGTGTACTCCACCACCAATCCTCCATGCACCAAGATTGAAAATTTTATAATTAAATTAATTTAAGAATTAGAATTTTCAACCTCGCTGGGTATCGAAACCATGCCCATTAGTCAGGAAGCAGAGATTCTATCACCTGAGCAGCATGGCAGACATATTTTCACACTTTATTTAAGTTTCTTAAGTACATATGTATAGTAAGTTTTTCTCTTTTATGCTGTATTAACTAACTCAAAAGCACTATCAAATCCAGAGGTTCATGCCACATGGACATAAGTTCTCCACACATTTCTATCCTGAATTAATATTTTTCAATCAGTCCCTATATATTATATTTGAAGAGAAAAATTTTCGCCTAGACCGGGACTCGAACCCGGGACCCTTGGCTTTCCGGGCCAAGTGCTCTACCAACTGAGCTACCGAGGCGAGTTACGATCTAGACGCAAATTTTTCTCTTATGTACGTTGTAATTTCCTCACGCCAAATGCTTGAAACCATAGCTTCTATCTTTGCAAATGGCGACTTCTTAGTTAAGAAGACATTTATTGGGAATTTAACACTACTTTATAGCCAGTAGGGCTTCTATTGACGATTTTATTATTAATTTAACACTTCTCATTGAAGGATAAATTATATCTAGGCGAAAATTTTTCTCTTCAAATATAATTTATCCTTCAATGAGAAGTGTTAAATTAATAACAAAATAGTCCCTATATATAATTCACCATCTTCAATTCAAAATATTTCATAATTTTATATTATAATTTTGAATAATAGTTCAATGGAACTTCATAATGAATCTTATCAATGTTGATTCTTCAAATCATGATTAATGTACATCTTCCACACCCATTTCTTGGTCTACCTACTAGATGGCTTTACTCTAGTTTTTCTACAAGAAATTTCCATACACCTCTTTCTTTCCCCATTCGTGCTACATTTCCTCCACATCAGAATCTAAGAGATTTGACAGTTTTTATTGCATCTGGTTTCACATAAAGATCATGTAGCTCTCAGTTATGTAGTGCTTCAATTCACCTCTCTGTCCTTCCATGCCTAGTGGTTAAGGCAAGATGCTTGGAGCAGAGCTATGGGACTCGTGCTGGTTTGGGTCTCCATGGGGAAGAAATTTTCTCATGGAGTTTCAGCCAGTATGGGACTGGTGTTCACCCAGTATTGTGAGGAATTTGGGTAGCTACAATAAGTAGCAACTCAAGGTTGAGAAAATCACCTATAATAGCTGAGGGGACCTGACATGCTGACCACATGTCAATTCTACACTGGCTGGATGATTGTCTATCTCTGTGACTAACCTATGTGGATGTGAGGTCAGAAGCTGGCTGGTACGTCAAGGGTCTTCTAGGCCTGTCGCGCCATGGAGTTTATCTCTCTCTGATTCAAAAATTTGTCTAAGCACTTCATTCTCAAATACCCTCAGGGGTCCCCATC
Organism: Diploptera punctata; assembly: GCA_030220185.1. Taxonomy (NCBI): domain Eukaryota; kingdom Metazoa; phylum Arthropoda; class Insecta; order Blattodea; family Blaberidae; genus Diploptera; species Diploptera punctata. Next base: position 897,112 of record JASPKZ010008863.1, read on the forward strand.
TAGGGGATATGTGGATGGTGACCACAAGGTGCCCAACCTGAGCAAAACATTGCTTCCACTTACTTGTGTTTTGCTCCTTACTTTTATCTTTAACCAATCTGGTTTGTCTTCCTTTTCTAGTACCAGATCCCTCTTTTTTTTTTTACTTTCCTGCCCAAGTCTCCCTTGCCTGACCTCTTGTTTTCTTTGACTCAATGGTATTAGAGTATTCAAGGCCAAAGGGTTCATTTCTGTCTTTCCTAGATCTCTTTCCTTTAACCTTGTGGACACTCACCTTGAATGCCCACAAAAGCTGTATGTTAAAATGCAGCCTCATTGCAACTTAAAGCAAAAGTATACAATGGACTCGTGTGATCAGCTAAGGCTGGATACACCTAATGAAGAAGGAATTTATATTAATTAAATAAAAATAAAACATAGTTTTATTTTTATTTAATTAATAAATATGGATTTTCATCAAGTAAACACCAACTCAATTGATTAAGGAATTTATACTCACATACTTTTCTCCTCCCATAAAGAAAAAGACCATATTTTATATATTTTTATTTTAACAGTTTTTTTTAGAGAATTTAGGATGACAGGAGTCCTTAAAATGCCTAATAGCATGTTTTACCAGAATTGTGCCTATGTTTAATTTATTTTTGCACCTCATTTCTGTTTGCCATTATTGATTCTAAATATTTTAATTCTACAACTACTTCCAAATTGTTCTCATTTGTTGTTTTTTATGTGCCCATTTCCATTTAATACTGTATTTATACTTGTGACCATATATAGTTTTATTGATGTTTACTTCTTGCCTCAATACCCTGAGGGAGTGAGGTTAGCAACCAATTGGTACACCAAGGATACTTTAGGTGAAAAAGAAAGAAACTTCATAGGAATTACAAATTTTAGATGGATACTATATAATTTCTCTTTCTTAACCAAAAACATATGGAAGGAATTAATAATAGAGTTAGAAATACTAACTTTATTATTAACACATTCAGTACTGTAAACCAGTAAGTAAAGTGATCCCACAACAGGCCTCAGGAGGCCTTTGGGGTAGTAGGAGGTTAAGGCTCCCACTTTTTCTAGACAATCGGCACTTTATGTCAGCCGGGTTGTCAGCCCTGCGTGACGGCCGTCTTTACCCCAGAGCAAGCGTCTGGTACTCATTTCAGTTAGAGGCTGAGTCGACCCCAGGGCCATAGTGCCGCCAGAGGGTTTGGGTCAGTTTAAAAATCCTGACCCCAACGGGGACTTGAACCCTCGACCCTCCGGCTTGTAGCTCAGTGCCTTAACCACTACGCTACGGCGTGCCCCCCCGTAAACCAGTTAAGGCATTTAAAGAGACTATCGTGTATGCGGCCGTCGGTCAGTTAACTCGTTTTAGAGTGGGTGCAAACAAACCACGTTTATATTCGGCGCCTAAATATTGTGTTGGTTTAGTATGTCTTGGAGATCATAGATGGCATGTAAATGTACATTTTCTATTCCTGTTTGACGTGTTTAACCTTGGTGAATCCCCTTTTATTTTTAAAACAAACAACACATGGAATTTGTTCACCCAAACTTGCCTCCAGGCTCCAATGCAGTCGTATATGTTTCTCATTATCGCACTGTTGTTTATGCGTGAGTGAAACCATGGCGAAAGAAAAATATCTCACTGAAGAAGAATTAGTGAATATTTTGTATAATGATGATTCAGGCAATGAACTGATTCCTGAATTAGAAGATTCACAAAGCGAAAGTGAAGATGAACTTCCACTTCCTGAAATTGATACACCGATACCATGTGATGTCAATCACCCAAGTTATTTCACCATCAAATACTACTAGGATATCTCCTTTAGGTATGTACAAAATTTGAATTTTCTAGGACTAATAGTTTGTGAATAATGGTCCATTTTCTGAAGTGCCACGAAAAGGGTAGCTGGGGTATTTAAATGGCTGGCCTGTGGGTTTAAATGCCCTGCTCAGTGCCTGGTACTGAATGTGACATAGTATCACTGTCTTTAAATATTAATATGGAAGAAATTATAATTTCATGGAATTCAAATATACACTGATAAGCTGTATGAACTAAGTCATCAAATAGCACATTAAGATATCATTTTAATGAAGCATAAAGATTGAAAATATATAACCAACGTAATATAATTTAACTGATAAAATCATGCATAATTTTAGAAACAAAAGTGCTGAGATAAAAAAAGTAGCACATTTCAAATAATACCTAAAATAAAGTGATCTTTATTAGAAATCTGTAAAAGTGTCCTTGTGTATATTGAGATTTTGTACAATATTTTACAATTTATAATCTTCCAAACTAAATCCAATATAGGATCTATTTTAGAAAAAATGAGAATTCAACTACAGAAATTGAAAGAAGAATAACTGATGGAAGAAGAATCATTGGTACATAATTAAAAAAACCTCTTAATTATATTATTTTTGGTCTGGACATCTTACCTCAATATTAATGTTGATTTGTTCTTGGACATGTTTCAAAACAAGACGAATGTCCAAGAACAAACCAACATTAATATTGAGGTAAGATGTCCAGACCAAAAATAATATAATTAAAATAACCTCAAAATATAACTTCCTAAAATTAAATATTAAACCTCTTAATGTTACTTCCTATTGTATTTTAAGATCATTGGTATGTTGAACTCGATGCTTTGAAATAGAAATATAATATACAGAATAAAGAAAACTATATTCCAAGTTCTGTTACAAAGCATTTTATTACATGGGTCCGAAACCTGGACAGCAAGTAGAAAACAAGCCAACAAGCAGTTAGCAGTAGAAATGGATTTTTGGAGGTGATCAACAAGAATTTCAAGAAGGGATAAAGTCAGAAATAGCACAATAAAGGAAATTACGCAAATTGAAAAAAAAAACATATTAGAAAAAATAGAAGAAAAACATTTAAAATGGTATGAACACCTCATAAGAATGGAAGAAAATCCTTGATTGGAAAGCTAATGGAAGAAGTGAAAGAGGCAGACCTAGAGAATGTTGGATAGATGGAGCGAGGAGAAGTACGGAAGCTAGAGATTTGAGGGAAGAAGATGCTTTAGGCAGGAACCTCTGGTGACAAATCACTTTGGGTTGAAGGAGAAACACTGTATAGTGGAATATCCCTAATAAAAAAAAATCTTCTAATAGCATTATGTAACAAGGGAACTGTCTACCATAGCATGCTGAAACCTACCTTGAAATTTCTCCCAGAGAAGCGTTGTGATGTACCAAGATCATGTCCAAAAAAATTAACTGCCATTTTTAACTGTGAGACACAGAAATCGAAGCCAGAATCCAGCAAGGCAACAAATTGTGGAAAGGAGATGGACTCCTTGATTGACTAGAGAGGAATGGAGTGAGGCAGGGTGGGCGCAGGCATCAGGTTGTGAGGATTATCCAATCCACCAAGTCAAAAGTTGTATTACTTCTCTGCAGTTTAAATGAGAGATTTTATGCTGAATTTTAATGCCTTGCAGTTAAAAAAGCAGATAATTGTTTTTGTATACAACATTGCTTCTCTGGGAGAAATTTCAAAGTAGGTTTTGGGATGCAATGGTTGTAATATTTATAATATTACATAGTAACCTCAATGGTGTTTCGTCATGAATTTTAAATGTATCACTGCAATGGTTGACAATTCCACTGTAAGTTATTAACTAACTCACAACCAGCTATATCAAACTTAGAAGTTGTGCAGCCTAGATATATCCTTATCTTGAGCCAATAATTTCCAAAGATTCTGCCTATAATTTGCCTCCCTCAAATCATGGCTAATGTTATTCACCTACCTCATTCTTGATCTATGTATTTGGTACTTTCCTTCTTGCTTTCCTAAATGGAGTTTCTGTGCCACTCTTTAATTTCTTATTCATTTCACATGCCCTCCAAATACAGTCTACAAGACTAAGGGCTGCATGCAAATACATTAGTCTCTGGTGAGTTGAGTTTTCTGTGAGAACGTGCAAAGTTCGAATTAGCGAGTTGCTGCCTGGTTATGCATGAAAGTATTTTTTTCATAATATTGGCAAGAAATTACCCAGAATTCTCAGCGATAAAACCACTTCCATTATTTTCATCTGCTAGAGGATTGCATTTATGCTTGCATCCTGCAAATAATATCGTATACAACGACATCTGCATCGCGCGATATTAAGCCGATTCTCCTGTTCTTCCAGTTGAATTCTTTGGTAGACTATCAAATTCTTCTTTTCCGCGTATACCGAAAACATGATCGAAATCTTCAAGGTCCGACATCTTGGATAAAGCAGCAAGGTTTCAAAGTACATCGGTTCCCATCGGGTTGCTCACGATTTGATCTCTGCAAAGTCACCTCGCCAGGTAGCTTAGGAATTTTGACAATTATTATCGCATAAACAGATTTTTGAGTATGCAAAAACGTCTTTGGATGCAACTTTCTCAGCAGAGAACGACTTTTACAGTCTAATGCATTCATAGATACGACCCTTAAGACTGTATCTTATTAACTGTTATCATAAAGATCCTAGAGTTCACTTATGTAGGTTTTTACATTCACCTGTCCATCTCTCTTTCATCTAAAATTCTTTCTATGAACTTTATTCTCAAATACTCATAATCTTTTCTCCTCCCTTAAAATAAGACTCCATCTTTTACTTCCATATAATATAACTGGGAAAATAACAGTTTTATATATTTTCAGTTTAACATACAGGGTGCAAGTCAGTTAACCAAAAATGCAAATATATTATTTTCTGTAGCTTACAACATCTATACAAAAAATAACTACCGAAATTGTTTCTAGTTAGCAAATTACCTCAAGCAGTAGTGTTTGAGATTATATTCTAAAGATCCCATATTTAAACCCCAGTTTCAACCAACCTGAATTTCTTTTTCCTTGCAACCATGTGCAGTGGTTAACTGATTTATGCCACACCCTGTATTTGAGAGGAATTGGGACGACAAGAATCCATGTAATGCACATTTTAGCATGCATTTCCAGAATTAATGCCTATGTTTAATTTCTTTGTGCACCTCATTCCTATTTGTAATTAATGTTCCCAGGTTTTTAATTCAGTCACTTCTTAAAAAATTCCCTCATTTGTCTAATGTCCATTTCCATTAAACAGGAGTAACAGGACCTCACTAACAAAATGATAGGGACGATAGGCCATGCAGAGAGGACAATTTTTTGTGAAGGAACATAGAGTGGCAAACACATTGTTTATGAGTTATGCGCAGGTGAAGGTAATTGAATACAAACAATTGTACACATATTTTATTGAAAAAAAAAATGTTTTTATAAGTGTTCAAAGAATAAGTGTTTTGACGTCAAAAAGAATCCTGCCATGATCGGCCATACTGGCCGATCATTGCTGTGACGATATCCAACATGCAATGAGGCACAGGGTCAACTGTTTAAATACTTATTGTAAAAACATGCCTTTTTCAATAAAATGATACATGTACAATTGTTTGTATTCAATTCCGACCCTTACGGGTGAACACCTCCATCTGCACATAACTCATAAACGACGTGTTTGTAACTATATATGTTCCTTCATAAAAAATTATCCTCTCTGCATGGCCTATTATCCCTATCATTTTGTCGGTGAGGTCCTGTTACACTCTGTATAATGTAGGTTTCTAAGGAGAGATAAATTGAAGCAGTCAGATAAACTTGCCTAATGATATTTAAGGATTATGTTATGAGAAAGAAAAAATACTTTGAGTGCCATAAACTGAAGTTTATTGCACAAAAGACTTATTTATAAATAGATGTCCTTAGCATGCAATGTGCTCCACATACTAAAAAGGTAAGAATTATTCCAAGCCATTTTATGATTATGCTGAACAAATAAAAATAGCATCTAATATCATGAAACATGCAACTATTTCTATCATTTTTATTTTACGGTAACACTTTCATGATGAATATTCATCTTTACTCATTTTACACAAATAAATACAGAAAACTTCTGCGTTAATTTTTTATATTGTTACGTGTCGCGCATAGCGAGTCACCCCTGGCAAGTTAGATTACCTGCACAACCTGGGAAGTGTCCGGAGTATGTTACCAGACAGTTCTACCAGTATCTTCTTTCCCCTTGGACAAAGATCCATGCTAAAGGATTCTGGGCTTTGAACTGCCTAGAAGCTGTTTCTGGAAATTTCCTCTGGGCTTATGTAAAAGAGCAGAGGCAGGCTAGCGAGTCACTTTTGTGTTGTTTGACGCTGGCGATAGCAGTCAGTCCATGACATCGAGTCTTGTGATGAACAATGTGATGATCAGTTGTGGAGAATTGATTTATCAGTGAGTGGAAAAGTGTTCTAACTGAGATTACGATTAAAGAAGATCATTTCAGGAATTGTAATTGTGAATAGAAGTTTGTTGATAATTCAAGAGTTAAATAAAGTATTTAGTGAAATTTTTAATAAATTCATTGTGCTTAATTTATGGCTAAATAACCTTGAAGGAAAATCAAGGCTATAGTGGCACTATCTGGTGTTCAGAATTAGGATTACAAATACCAGAGACAGTAGTGTGACAATAGTTAACCTATCAGCTGGACATTTTAATGTCTGCCCACAGCTCAGCTGGGGTTTTTACAATCATCATGATCATCAACTTTGGTACTACAGGTCTCATAGTTTAGCCTTGACCTCCCAAACTAAAGTTCGCCCAGAGATGGACTTTTGGAGAAGGGTTTCTAGAAATTCAAGATGAGACAAAATTAGAAATACTAAAATCGGAGAAATAATGTATGTTCAAAAAGATGTTCTACAAGTTATTGAAGAAAGAAGATTGAAATGGTTTGGCCATGTAAAGAGGGATGTCAGACGACAGGATACCTAAGATGATATTAAATTTTGAAGTGGAGGGCAACAAAAGAAAGGGGAGACCAACAGAAAATGGTGGGCAACAAAAGAAAGGGGAGACCAACAGAAAATGGTTCAAGGAGTGCATAGGAGTATGGTGTCGAGAGGATTAACAGAGAGTGGTGCAGAGAATAGGGATGTATGGAGGATTAAAATTTATAATGAGTTGTAGGAAAACTACTGTATTAAAGGGAAATTCCTAATAAAAAAATAAAATAACTTACCATTCCTCTTCCTCGTGTTGCTAATGATGAGACGTCAGCTATTACAGCCATTGATAGGCTTACATTTCCTTTACTAATTCCTCCAACAACTCTCGCTAATACAAATAGGGCAAAGTTTTTAGATAACGCCCAGAGAACATATGAAGATGCAATTCCAACCTGTCACAATAAAAACAGAAAGACTTTTATAATCAAGATGTTTAATATTATTGCAACTGATATCAGTTTAATTATTGTTATTCATCAATTGGTCAGTCGTGGTGGACTAGTGATCATATTCCTTTCCTCTAGTTCTGAGGGTCGCAGTTTCAAACTTGGCTGGGGTCGATGGATTTTTTTAAGGATGAAAAATCCAAGGAGCAAGTCTTCCAGGACGGACTTTAACCCATGTGTTCCAAGTCTGAAGATTTTCAGGCTCGTAAAAGATCCTTAAGCCTGAATAAAAGGCCTCTAAGATAAATTTACCAACCTCAACATCCTAGTAATATCTTAGTTGCATGTTAGATGTCTTTTTGAATCGGTGGTGTTGACCACATGCCATTCATGACATCTATGAGCAAATAAGGTAACTAAAAATTAACTTGGTCTAATAAATAATATTTAATTTTAGGAAGTGATATTTTGAGGTTATTTTAATTTATTTATTTATTTACAGTCTGATCATCTTACCTCAATATTAATGTTGATTTGTTCTTGGACATGTTTCAAAACAATTCTGTTTCATTGCTAGCTTGTCCAGACTGGTTAGATTTATGTTGCACTCTGGATGTCTATGTCAGCTCCATCCTGTGGTTGGCCAAAGAACCTCCAAATAAGGTCACGCTCAGTCGGTATTTCAAAATTCATAACTCTGTTTTTGTTCTTCTGAACATAGATTTATTTCCCAAATAGTCAGCTCTTTTGTATTTTCTAACTGTTTTAATAATTTAGTGTCTGAATTTATATTATGTTTTTCAGACCAAACATGAGCAGCAACTGCAGAATTTGTATTTCCCCATTTTTAATATTTCTTACGTGTTCTATGGTTCTACTTTTTAGGTTTCTTTTTGTTTTTCCTACATATATCTATTCACAACCCATGCATTCAATTTGATAGATTCCTGATTTTTTATTTTTATCAGTTTTTTTCTCATTTTTGTTGGTTTTTATTAGTTTATTTAAACTGTAGTTATTTTTCGGTGCTAATTTAATATTAAAATTTTCAAATATCTTTTGGAATTTACTATGTACCCAAGGGTGATATGTGAATTTCCTATATTTTTTCAGAGGTGGTGGTTCTATTTCAAGAGTACTTCTGTTTATCATTTTTTGTTTTTTATATTTTTCTATCATTTTATATACCATTTTTTCATCAAACCCATTTTTTATTGCTACTTTGATTATGTGTTTTTTCTCCTGTTTGAAATCTTCTTCATTTAAGGGTAAGTTTAACAATCTATGAGTTAAACTATTAAAGGCTGTTAATTTATGTCCAATTGGATATATATATTCAGAAGAACAAAAACAGAGTTATGAATTTTGAAATACCGACTGAGCATGACCTTGTTTGGAGGTTCTTTGGCCAACCACAGGATGGAGTTGACATTGACATCCAGGGTGTGCAACATAAATCTAACCAGTCTGGACAAGCTGACGATAAAACAGAATTATTTTGAAACATGTCCAAGAACAAATCAACATTAATATAGAGGTAAGATGATCAGACTGTAAATAAATAAATAAATTGGTCTAGTAACTCTTTATAAACTCTTCCCTTCATGTACTCTCTTATTCTTTCTTGTTCTTGTTGCATCAACTGATTTTCAATTACTTTAAATTGGTTGGTACACCTAGTTTTAAATCTGGTTTCATTTTAACTGTTGGTGTTTTTTTGCTAGACTGTATGAAGTTTCATTTTCTTGCAAGCCAACATGTCCAGGTATCCATTGAAGTACTATTTCTGAATTTCTATTTTTGACTGCTCTTTATAGTTTTCTTATAATTCTGTAGGACTTGTCCCTTGTATTTTGCCATCCTAAAAATCCATTGACCCCAGCTGATTTTGAACCTTGACCTTCAGGTCTAGAGTCAAGGAACATAACCACTAGACCACTTAGCCTTTTCCCACTGGTGCTCTACCATTAAGCTACTTAGGTATGCCTCAAGAAGAAAGCATAAATTTCTTTTAAAATCCTCCTATCCTCCATAAGTAGTACAACTTTTTTCAAAAGACTTAAAAATTTCCAGATTATGGTCTTATATCTATCTTTAACTAATGAATAAAAGAGAAACTAAGTCGTTCATTGATAATACGCTTGCAACAAACTTTAACCCATTCGCTTCAGATTTAAAAGCTCAATGCATTTCCCAGAAATCGAATTTAAATCACCATAAATTAAATGTCTGTTTTCAGACATTCAAAACGAATAAAAGATAATGGTATTTAAGATCACAATAAGGGTGATGGCCAAAACACATTTCTCTACTATTCCTAAATGTTAACAAAAGATTACCCTGTCAGGGATGTACAAAATATTGTGGAATATATAATGTTCAAAGTTAAGTGAGTGTACCTCGTCTTCTGAGGCGAATTGGTTAAGGTAGCAGATTAGGAGTTGGTGGATTTTAGTATCTAAATTTGAGACCATATAGTAATAATAATTCCCATCACCCCTCCAAGGAGCTTAGGACTTGCAAGAAAGATCAACAGATCCTTGCCAGCATCTTAACTTCATTCCAATGCTTGCCCTACCACTTACTTCCCTTCTCACAGTGTTCTACCAGTGTTCCAAAGTCTTCCTCTTCTTATGGACATTTCTTGGTTTTTAAATAGTTCATTTTTCTCCACAATTAAATTTAATATATTGTTACTATTATTATTTTCATGTTTATACCTTGTACATTTTATATCTGATTCATTAAATCTAGAGTAAATCAACATATATCATAGATAATAATTATTGAGTGAGTGTGTAAGGAGAGATATCTCCATCTCAGGCAGGTGTGGAAAGAATGATATCTCTGTCCCACTTGTATCTTTTTACACACCAAGAATACAAAATTATGAGTTACTATGAAATACACTATAAAATACATAAATCACCATTTTCACTTTAAGGAAATTGCTTAGTCTTACAATATCAATGTTTTTTTATGACGAAGAAAAAAAAGATGTTAGTCTTTCTAGCTATATAACTCATTTTTTCACAATTCTGGAGATATCTCTCTTTACCCAGTCCCCGAGATAGATATATCTCTCTTTACACCCATCACCCGAGATAGATATATCTCTCTTTACCCAGTCACCCGAGATAGATATATCTCTCTTTACACACCCACATGAGAATTGTATTGCAGATATACCATAATCATTTTTGTTTATTGCAATTTACATACAAGACTAATTATTGTAATTTTTTTCTAATTTGGTAGACAAGCCCGTAAGGTCTTAACTCTGCCAGGTAAAATAAACCTATTATCATTAAAAAAATGTTATTATTATTATTATTATTAATCCAATCCATCATTCCTCCTCAAAATCTATCCAAAACATTTCCATTGTTTTTGTTTAATTTCTTCAGAAATCTCACTCTGATTTATCAATTTCCACAATTCTTTGTTGGAAATCATTTTTGGCCACCAAATTCTTGTGATAAATCTCAGAAGCGCATATTAAAGATACAATAGTACAGATGTTAATCTCTTGGTTAAAAGTTACCAATACAACTATTTACAGTTGAAGTAACTATAAAATACCTAAAGTAAAAAGAGTCACTTACCAAACAAATGAGCATAATAGGTTTTCTTCCATACACATCGGACAAACCACCCACAACTGGTGAAGCTAGGAACTGAAGAAATGAGAACATGGAACCTAGAAATCCTAGAACATAAAATATACACAGAATGTCTGAAAGCTTCTGGAAGTAATAGAGAAGTCTAAACTGGGTATTTTGAGAAACTGCACTGAAAATAAACCATTATATTCTCATTTCAATTTTGTCAAATTTACTTTGCAAAAAGTATGTATGTGTGTGTATGAATAGGGAGCACTTGGTGGCTTTTAGTTTATATAATAATCAAAAAGAAACTAAAATAATTATACAGGTTGGATGTTAACATCGGGCAGTTTTTAAAACACTCGGAACACTGTGTGCTTGATCAAAGATGTAGTTATAACTCATGTTAAAATGTACACAATTACGGAAAATTTCAGATGATATGGTTCAATGATGATTTACAATTCATTTTTGCAACAAATTTTGAACCTTGGTGAATCACTATCTTAATTTGATTCTCTTTCATGTCTGATGACGCTCATTTTCATCTCGACGAATATGTGAACAAGCAGAACTGCTACTGGTCTGAAAATAACCCCCGTGAGCTACATTCTCAGCCATGTACATTCCAAATGTATTGCTTTGGTGTGCAGTGTTTTCAAATGCATTGTTGGCTCATTCTTTTTTGAAGATGAGGAAGGTGTCAATTCTGCACATTACTGTGCAATGGTGGAAACTTTGTTACTGCCATTTCTTGATTATATCCCTTTGCACATAAGATGGAAGCTTTGGTGTCAACAAAATGGAGCCATTGCTCATATAGCCCATGTTAGCATACAGACACTAAGAAGGATGTTTTTATTATTAATTTCATACATCTCAATGATGGATAAATCATATTTGAAGAGAAAAATTAGACCAAGTGCTCTACCATCTGAGCTACCTGAGCAAGTACCAATCTAAATGCAAATTTTTCTCTATATACATCGAAAAAAGCCGTACTGACATTTATAATGTAATGTATAATTCCCAAATATGTCTTCTTAATAAAGGAGCCGCTATTTGCGAAGATAGAAGCAAAGGTTTCATAGCATTTGGTGGGCGGGAATTACAATGTATATAGAGAAAAATTTGCATTTAGATCGGTACTTGCTCAGGTAGCTCAGGTGGTAGAGCACTTGGTGTAGAGAACCAAGGGTCCCAGGTTCAAGTCCAAGTCTGAGCATATAATTTTTCTTTTCAAATATGACTAAGAAGGATATTTCCCAGACACCTTATCTCATGGTTTGGCAACATTTGGTGGCTCGCCAGTTTACCAGACCTAACAGCACCATACGTTTTTATGGGTATATGTGAAATATACAGTATACACTATCATCTTGGAACTGAAGCAATGAATTGAAATGGCCATAAAGGAGATCCCATAGAACATTCTATAATGAGTAATACATTCTCTTCCTGTCAGGATGGAAAAATGTGTGGAAAACCAGGGTGGATATCTCACAGACATTATTTTTAAAAAATGTGAACCATGTCATATGAAACTACATGTAATTGTGTACATTTCAACATGAATAAAGTATTACTTTGACCAAGCACAGTGTTCCGAGTGTTTTAAAAACCCATCAGGTATTTATGGCTCACCCTGTACATCAGTCTTCAGTCCAAAGTCTGGCTATACATGGAGCGAAAACCTAGAAACTAGCACAATTGACAATGTACATTCAACAGCACACGAAAAGAATAATAACAAAATAATCATCCTAGGATAAATCAAAATATTGAAAGTGAGAAATGAAAACTTACTCAATGACAACACACTCAATGACCTAAACCCTCAATACTAAAAGCTCCTTGAAAACAATTAGTACCCAATCAGCTGCTAAAGATGAAACAAGATGTTTTGAAAGGCCTACAGTATTTTAATGGTATTTTATTTGTTGATGACAACTGACTTTTCAGGTACAAGTTTTATTATTTTTAACATCTTTTAGGGTAAAGATGCATAAACTATTTCCTTGATATTCCTTATTCAATTTGTTGTCATGGATTAAATGTTAAAGTATTTCCTGGTTTACTCCAGACATGGCATAATGTTTCTTCTTTCCATTTATGCTTTGCCTGCATTTTGAAAACCAATACATGGCCTTAAAAGCAATTCATAAAGTTAAAAGTGTTTTGGATAAATGTTTATTTAATATTAATATAACATTCGTAGGCTTTGGAGGTTTGGCACGGGATGATGGCAGCAGCTGTAAAAACCTGAAGATAGATAGATACAACATTCTAATATTATATTCTAATATCAACTGAACTAGCAGATACATGAATCTTAACAATATAAAAGGATAATAATGGTACAGCAGCTTCCGTATTTTCAATTTTTTTGTTAATTTTTATTATGATATGACTATCTCTCATATTTAACTGTGTGAATGCGGACAGTAAGGAGAAAATTCTTAACAATATTAATAAGCTTTCATATTAGTTACATTATGTAGAAATTACTTATATTAAAATTATATATTTTGCACATTAACAGGGATATAGTGTTTTAAAATACAATAGGAAGTAACATTAAGAGATTTGTTTAATAATTAAAACATTTTGTCTGTTCATTCTTACCTCTTATAGTTGTTTTTGTCAAACATATGTTTTACAGCTTCATAGCCCCATCGTCAATGATTACAGTAATCGCTGATGATGGGGCTAAGAAGCTCTGAAACATATGTTCGACAAAAACAATTCCAAGAGGTAAGAATGAACAGACAAAATGTTTTAATTAGGGATATAGTAATTAAGCCTATAGCAGCTAAGAAGGCATTTGATTGAAACCAATTTCCTAAAATAATTTTTTCATTGTTTGTTAAATTATCGAGTTTTTTCCATATTTTCAATTTCCCATTATTTCTCTAAATTATTATCATCATCTTCTTCTTCCTTTCATGTGATGGACCTAGTGATCTGTTACGGTCTCAATCCAACATTTGAAGGTTCTGCCCAAAGATAATTATTCATTATTATTATTATTATTTTATGTTTATGGACGACAATATTTTTGCTATAAATTAGGACTAATACATTTATTTGCAGACATTTTATCATCATATGTATTGTTAATATTATTATTTAATGGTATGTTTATTTTTAGAGAGAAATATGCTTTAATATTAAATATTGTTTGAAATCACTTAAACAGCTTTTGTATTTTGCCCTCATTTAGCTTCTGTTATTAATTATCAACTTTTGTTATTAATTATCAACTTTAATAAACAACATATTCAGTTTCGTTTTTAATTTATAAGCTTCTGTTTTAATATCGCAGAATTAAGAACTCATTCATGGCATTAGGATACCCCTAACATGGATTTAGGAGCCATATCACATATTTAGGAATTCTTGTCTTGGAGAAAAAGCAGTTGGGGACAAGTGTTTGGAGTGAATTTGATAAATAATCTCGCAGAAGGTTTATACTAAGTTCCAGTATTTATATTTTGTCACCATTATCTAAAATGTTACATTTGAACAAACATGTACGACACTATTATGGAATTAGGTTTCCTTACTCTATAACCAGACCTTTCCACATTCATAATCAATAGTATATCAAGGATTATATAAATGCCATTAACTAAATACTTGTCAGGTGGTCTTTTTTTTCATATACTAATTCCAAGCTAAGTTCCAGTTTTCCCGTGCCGTAGCTGAGCGGTTAAGGCAGGAGGCTTTGGTGCAGAGCTACGGGACTTGCACTGGTTCAAGTCTCCATGGGGAAAGATATTTTCTCATGGTACTTCGGCCAGTATGAAACCGGTGCCCACCCAGCATCATGAGGCATTTGGGTAGCTACAATAAGTAGCGGTTCCAGGTTGAGAAAACCAGCTATAATGGCTGGGGGACTCAACATGCTGACCACATGTCACCTCTATACTAGCTAGATGATCATCTATCTCTGTGATTGACACATGTAGATGTGAGGCCAGCAGCCGAGTGGTAGGCTAAGAGCCTTCTAGGCCTGTCGCGCCATGGAATACTTATTATTATTATCATTTCAAGCTAAGTTCCAGTTGTACTTTAAACAAACTTGTGGTATTACTTCTCCAACTCCATCTATTGGGAGAACCGTGGTGCTACTTTTACCTGCCATATGACTGAATTGTGTACAGAACTGTCATTGATAGAAACATTGTTCTTAAGCAACATCATATTTTATGGGAAGTAATACTGAATTCAAGGTAAGATGGTACCAATAATTAGAATTTCCTCCATTTCTTATTTATTTATAGAGATCATCGGTTGATTAATGTCTTTGACATCGTTCAATTCCTAATAGCCAATTTTGTTGGTCCATCCAATCTCCTGGTTGTAGGTGTTTCTCCTTCATGTATAAATATATTCCCTGACTCCAGAAGGTTTTAGGTCTTCCTCTCCCTTGTCTTCTCTCAGGTTTCCATTCCAAAACAGATTTTTGGTAGCCGATCCTCTTCCATTTGCTGGACATGTCCGTACCATCTTAATTGCTGAGTTTTAATATAATCTAAAATAGTGTCTTCATTCTTCATTTTCTCCCTTATAACTGAAATCCTAATTTTTTCTCTTCTTGAAATTCTTGCTGCCCTTCGTATAAAATCCATTTCCGTTGCCAAAAGATACTTATTTGTTTTTGTTGCTTATTTATTTATAACAAAAAATTATATATGGACCTACCTAATCAGACATTTATGCTTTTTCCATGATGTCGATTATTCACAATTTCATTATGAGCAGAATTAATGGTCCATACTAAAGCAGAATTTTAATATCGTAATAAATATGAAAGTTAAAGTTAGTAATTTTCGGATTTTAAAATTCTTTTAATATTTAGATATAACTTAAATAAATAAAAACATCTAAATAATTCATTGTTGGTTATTGTTAAATAAAAATGTCTCAGTAACAATTAAAGAAATTGCACTACATAACAGTTTTTGTAATTTTATGCTTTTAAAAATTGTTTTAAGTCATTGTTGTCAAAATTATAAAGCTTTCTGTTATAACTGTAATAAGAACACCTGCCTAACTTCATATTCTTAAATGAAAGTAAACTAAACTCTGACTGGATGTTAAAACAATTAAACTTTCTTATTTAACAAATCAATTTAAACCTTATATTTAAAGGAATATTAACCAATAGAATTTAAATATAACATCATGTGATGTAATAATGTTCCTTAAAATTATAAAAGAATTACACTAGTCATTCTTCATACAACTTTCAACAAAGATAGAAGCAATTGAGCTCTCCTGATAAAATGTGATATTTAATGCAAGAAGAATAATTGATTCAAGAAAAGAAAATACTTTAATTTTAATTGACGGTAAAGAATAATACCACCTACGTTTACTTGATCTGCTGGGAAATTAAGAAGTGAATAAATTTACAATTATTTCTACAAGAAACAGTTTTCAGTTATTTTAAAGTGTTTTCCTATCCAGTGTACCAACTTCCGACCCTAAGAAGAGAATCCAGCTCTACCGAAAATCAAACCCAACCTGAACCAGTAATTCTTTTTGGGACACAAATTCTTCTTCAAAATGTTACTATAACATCGGGCATGAAGAGAATTACTGCTTCAAAACGTCGCCACAATGTGGGACAAAGCTATCTCCGATTGAGGGTCTTTCCACTTTTCAGCGGTTGCCCTTTTACCAGCCGGCTGCTGGCCCTTCACATCCACATGTGTCAATCACAGAGGTAGATGATCAACGGCCAGTGTAGGGGTGACATGTGGTTAGCATGTCGAGTCCCCCAGCCGTTATAGCTGGTTCCTCAACCTGGAGCCGCTACTTATTGTAGCTACCCAATTGCCTCACGATGCTGGGTGGGCACCGGTCCCATACTGGCCGAAATACCATGAGAAAATTTCTTCCCCCATGGAGACTCGAACCAGCGCAAGTCCCGTAGCTCTGCGCCAAGGCTTCCTACCTTAACCGCTCGGCTACGGCGCGGGACACAAAGCTATCTACTTCTTCAAAATGTCAACACAACATGGGACAGCAGTTTACTTCTTCAGTACTAACTGACCTGTAAATTCTGCTCTTATTTTCACCACATTCTCAATGGCTAATGCAGGATATGTTTCACTAAACTGTTTGAAAACATTCAAAATAATTTGTTTCTCTCCGCTTTTCAAAGGTTTTCCTTTTTGATGCTTTAAAAATTGCATAGGAGAAAGAGCCATTTGGAACAGTAATATAATCTGCATTGCACATGTGTAAGAATTAAACAATGAATTATTTCAATGAAACATTAGTCAATTCTTATCTTACCTCATATTTCATGTTTTTTTTAACATGGAAACTGAAGTTTTCAAGAGGAGATCCCTCTCATCCTCAGCCGATATTATGACTACTGGATTTTCATTTGAATCTTCATCTATAACGTCATCTGGTGCTGATTTGATCTTGTATCTTGTAATCTCATGTTTTTCCCTTTACAGAGATTTAGGCGCTCTCCCCCTACAGGGAAGAATTTGAACCATACTAATTTAGTTACACTTGTTTTTGTATAGATGTCATTTGAGTGGTCCGTGATCAGCGTTCCGCCTCATACTGACATCTAGAAAACCAAGGTAGTATTAGGACGGGAAAGTTTGGTAAATTTTGCTTAGAGGCCTTTTCATTTAGGCTTAAGGATCTTTTACGAGCCTGAAGATCTTCAGACTTGGGACCCACGACTTAAAATCCCTCCTGGAGGACTTGCTCCTTGGACTTTTCCATCGTAAAAAAAATCCATCGACCCCGGCCAGGTTTGAACCCGCGACCCTAGGGACCAGAGGCAAAACCACTAGTCCACCGCGGCCGATTCAACTAAACATAAAAGCACAATAATTTTCATTTATTTAGGCATAGCAGCGCACGCCAGGTATTAGCTAGTAACTTATATAGGCATGTGCTAGATAATATATATTTTTGTTTACTTTATTTTGAGTGTTAGAAAGCAAACTACATTTTCTTACGCATAAAGGTAAAATTATTATTTGACCAATGAAAACCAAGCCATACATATGATTTGTTTACATTACAAATGGAACTTAGCTCAGAAGAGGTATAGTGTAAAGAATCTTACCTCCAAATAATACAGAATTGAATCTATCTGGCGCGCCAACTAATTCTTGAAAGTAGCGTACTTTCTCTAACAACCATGGATAAAGGCCATCTGGACTGTCATTAGCACTGTAATGATCTAGAAGCGACGGTAAGAGAGGCAGGATCATTGTAAATGCTAGCAGATCAAGTAATAGTGAAACAAATACAACATAAACTGTAGGATGAGTTTTGAGACTTCCTGATGGATGACTTGTAAGAGAGGAACCATTCTGTACTGAAGAAACTGTCACAGTTCTTTTTGTAACACTTGTATAAGACTCTGTTCTCTTCTCAGTAATGTTGTGTGTCTGTGACTGATACCTTGCACCTGTATCTCCATTACTAGCGTCTGTGTATGTTATGTGGGTGGTTTTGAGTTGACCACTTGAAGCTCTTGTCTGAACCATATTGTTATTCTTGTGAACCTGTAGAGAAATATAACAAATGTATGTGAAATCATTTATTTTTATTTAGTTTTAAAATGAAATAATTGCTGGTGATATGAACTTATCACTTATGTCCATACAATTTCTATTAATTACCTATAACTGTACAATTACAAATTAAGTTTACCATGGTTTATTCATATTTTGGCAAACATTTTGTGTTTTTTTGAGAATATTATAATACAAGGTAGTGTAATGTTACATTTTCCAACCATTTTGTAAAATTGTAAAATACAGAAATGAGAAAGTGTGAAATAAAATATATAATTTGTTCATATATATAAATGAGAGAGAGAGAGAGAGAGAGAGAGAGAGAGAGAGAGAGAGAGAGAGAGAGAAAGTTAAAGAGAAAGAGAAAGGAAGAGAAAGAAAAAGAGAGAGAGAAAGAAAGGATATGGGAATGGAAGAAAGCAGAGGGGAGTGAGAGAAAGGGAGAGAAGTTAAGAAGTTGGGGAGAGAGATTATGGGAAAGGGAGGAGACAGAGAATGAGAGAGGAGGAGAGAAGAAAGAACAGAGAGGGGGGAGGCGAGAGAAAGAAGAGAGAAAGGGGAAGAGAAACAGAAAGAGAGAGAGAGAAAAGAGAGAGAAATATAGAGGGAAAGAGAAAGTGAGAGAGAGAAAGTGAAAGAGGAAGAAGGAGAGAGAGCATATGGGGATGGGAGAAAAAGAGGGAGAGCGAGAGAAAGAGAGAGAGAGAGAAGTTAAGAAGTTGGAGAGAGAGATGATGGGAAAGGGAGAGACAGAGAATGAGAGTGAGAGAGAGAGACAGTACTCAACATCATACCTGCAATTCAAGAGAGGGTGCTTCGTACTGAGAGTTATGTATGGAAGTGCAGTTTGGTCATATGGAACAAACTTAAATGGATAAA
Organism: Diploptera punctata; assembly: GCA_030220185.1. Lineage (NCBI taxonomy): Eukaryota > Metazoa > Arthropoda > Insecta > Blattodea > Blaberidae > Diploptera > Diploptera punctata. Next base: position 916,408 of record JASPKZ010008863.1, read on the forward strand.
CTGTATCTTAAGGTCTGAGCGATTCCATGAAAATGTCATACCCAGGTGAAAATTTTAAAATTGACACAGGAATAATTTTGTTGACGTAATATATATCTTTAAAGATCAAATTTCCAGATTCTATAAGATAATGTTTCAAATGTGTATTATTTTAATCTAATATTAGTGGTAGAACTTGTCATAGTCCAAACCTGTAAAAACACGCAAAATTTTAACAATTTGTTGTTTAATGATTTGGTCTTATTAATTCGTTTTATTTCACAAACTCTGTTGTTAAACCATACTTTGGTCCCCTTAGTCGTAAATGTAATAATATTAATTGCTTTCGAATGTTCTATATACCTTAAATGTGTCCTATTGTTGTTAACTGTAAGTTATGGCCAGTCAGTCACGGAAAACGTATAAAAATTACTGTACACAACATAATAATTCATGGATTAAAATTTCCGCTTGGATTCTACGTTATCGATACACAACTAACAAAAACGTATCGATAACATTTTCTTCTAAAGTAACTATTTTTCCCGCTAGTGTCCCGTGACTGACTGACTTTTTGTCCTCTCATTTATATTACTAATACACAGTCAATTGCTTGCTGCACTCCGCTGAGGATTAACGTAAATATGGTTTAGGAAATCTGGTAGACTATTCAGGTTTTTTGAATCGTACTATGGAAAGGGTACGATGCGATTGGCGATCAAGTAAAAAGGATGGCACGGATATATGGAAAATCGGAAAAGGAAATAATAAATAATAGTTTTAAAAAACTAAAAGAACATGCTTTATTAGAAAACTAAAAAATGAAAAATAATTTTAATTTGCAGTACGCTTGGGATAAAATAAAGTGGTCAACAAAAAAATCATCTCCAACATATATGGAATAAAATGAAAGTTATCAACAAAAAGAAAATAATTTTACCATCAAAAGCATGGGGTGCTCTATATCAATTAATATATATGATAATAAACAGATATTGGTAAAAGTAAGCTCTCTAAGAAGAAAATGTAAAAATCATGATGGTAAAATTATTTTATTTTTGTTGATAACTCTCATTTTATTCCATATATGTTGGAGATGATTTTTTTGTTCACCACTTTATTTTATCCCAAGCGTACTGGAAATTAAAATTATTTTTCATTTTTTAGTTTCCTAATAAAGCGTGTTCTTTTAGTTTTTTAAAACTATTATTTATTTTTTTATTTTTTAGTTTTAATATTTTACAGAATAAGATAAAAATGTAAATATCTTTAAATTCGATACTATTGTAGTATGAGCTAAAAGTAATACTCTTCTATAAAAAAAACCCTCCCAGCCGGATTTGAACCAGCGACGTATGGATTACTGAAATTATATACCACTAGAGTTCACTGTTCTACAAACTGGGCTCTCACAACGAATGACTAAAAACTCGACAAATCCCCAACCTATTATACCAGTTTTCATTTTTTTTTATTTTCGGATGATTCTGGCCAGGATTTTTTTTTAACAAAATATGAAATTATTGTATTGTCACGGGTCCTCTACACGTATACAAAGTTTCAAGTCGATCCAATGTTTCTAAGTGGGTGAAAATCGCGTTGAAAGATTCTGTTACATTGATACAAAAACACGTTTTTTTATTTTCTGATGATTATGGCCAGGATTTTAGAAAATAAATATGAAATTATTGTATTGTCACGGGTCCTCTACACGTATACAAAGTTTCAAGTCGATCTAATGTTTCTAAGTGGGTGAAAATCGCGTTGAAAGATTCCGTTACATTGATACAAAAACACGTTTTTTGATTCTCTGATGATTATGGCCAGGATTTTAGAAAATAAATATGAAATTATTGTATTGTCACGGGTCCTCTAAAAGTATACAAAGTTTCAAGTCGATCCGATGATTTTAAGTGGGTGAAAATCGCGTTGAAAGATTCCGTTACATAGATAGATAGATAGATAGATAGATAGATAGATAGATAGATAGATAGATAGATAGATAGATAGATAGATACAGGTCAAGCTAATATAAAGCGTGTAAAAATGGTGCAGAATTCTATAATACGAGCTGTAAAAACAACCAAATAATTGTTCGGGGGGGGGAGGGGTCACAACATTATGTAGAAGGAAATAAATTTCTAGAAAAAGAATTCGAACATCTTGCAGCTATCACGGAGTCATTGCGTTCACAACGTGAAAGCGTCGGACCCGTATGTTATAGATTATGCACAACTGTCAAACAAATAATCAGCGCAACAAATACAGAAGTTCGCGTGTTTAAAAGAAACTAAATGGTGCGGCAGGCCTAGAAAGTCCTTGGCCTACCAGCCAACTGCTGATTTCACATTCAAATATATCAATCACATAGGTGGCCAATCATCTAGCTAATATATAGGGGTGCCATGTGGTCAGCATGTCGGATACTCCACCCGTTATGACAGGTTTTCTCGACTGCAGCCACTAAATATTATAGCTGCCCAAATTCTTCACGATTCTGGGCGGGAAACAGTCCCATGGTGTCCGAAATTCCATGAGAAAATTTCTTCTCTCCTGTGGACTCGATTCATCTATTAAGGCATCTTGACTCAAACCATTCAGCTATGGCGTGGGACTTCGTATTTGACAGGAAACATAATATTTATTAATGGAAGTGAAATAATTACACCGATGTTATGAAGCGAGTCGCCAGAAGATAGAGGTGTAAGGTCAATAACAATAATAAACTAGAATTCACTGCGTCAGCAATTGGAGAGCTTACTCATGTGATTTGTTTTGAAAGTACATGCACACTGGTAAATAATTAACATTATTAAAAATGTGCATGCACAAGGAAATTAAACATAGGCTCAATCCTGAAAATGCGTGCTATTTTGCATTACAGAGACTCTTGCCGTTCCAACTCCTTTCAAAAAACGTTAAACTGAAAAAATATAAAACTATTATTCTACCAGTTATATTATATGGATGTGAAACGTGGACTCTTACTTTAAGGGAGGAAAGAAGATTAAGAGTATTTGAGAATAAAGTTCTTAGGAAGATTTTTGGACTAACAAACAGGGAACTACATGGTCTTTATATGAAGCCAGATATAATAAGAACCGTTAAGTCTGGTAGACTGCGATGGGCAGGACATGTGGCCCGAATGGGGAATGAAATATGTGCATGGAAGCTTCTTGTAGGAAAACCAGAGGGAAAATGTCGAGTTGGTAGTCCAAGAATGAGGTGGGAGAATAACTATGATTTGAGGGAAGTAGATTATGCAAGGGATGATTGGAAAACTTTAGCTCAGGATAGGGACGTAAGGAGAGCTTTATGTCCGCACGGCCATGAATCTAAGGGTTCGATAGTGCTAGTGAGTTAGTTAGTTATACGTTCTAGAAGCATATTGTGAATTTTGTGTTAGTATTTTTTATTTCAGTGGAACAATCTAGAAATCAGAAATTTTAAATCTTGCATAAGGTAAATTGTAATCAGTTACTATACACACACATATACATACAATTATAGTAGGTATATTTAACAATTGAGAAGGCCCTTTGTTATTAAGTATTTAATATTTTTTGTTATTTTGTATAATTTAAAATGGTACGTGGTAAGCGAGTTAATTTAATTACATTACTGATTTAAATTAATACTTTACAGCAAAATTAATTTTAACATTTTTCGTAGAATTGATAAAGTATTTGTAATTATATCTGTTACCGAAGCTGTTTGTCTAGTTTCTTAATATTTTGTTACATTTGTGCAATATTTGCATTTTGAAATTCTAGTAGTGGTTAAGGCACTGAGCTACAAGCCGGAGGGTCGAGGGTTCAAGTCCCGTTGGGGTCAGGATTTTTAAACTGACCCAAACCCTCTGGCGGCACTATGGCCCTGGGGTCGACTCAGCCTCTAACGGAATTGAGTACCAGACGCTTGTTCTGGGGGTAAAGGCGGCCGTCACGCAGGGCTGACAACCCGGCTGACATAAAGTGCCGATTGTCTAGAAAAAGTGGGAGCCTTAACTTCCTACTACCCCAAGGGTCTCCGGACCTGTTGTGGGATCACTTTACTTATATAAAATTCAGATATGTTAGTCAGTCAGTCACAGAATAAAGTCAGTCAGTCATACATCACATATTAGGCCATAACTCTGTTCTTAATTGTGATCTAGGTTTCATTTTTTTTATTTAGAATGTAACTTGAAATGTGCCCTCCAAATGGTATTTTGGAAAATTGAATTAGGAATAACACTTCAGAGAATGATGCAGATGAACATGTTAAGCTGCATGATGAGTTGACATTTATGTCAGTCAGTCACACATACTTTGATAGATAATAAATAGCATTATTTTTCTTCAGAAGTTGTATATTTATGTACAATCTTAATCACACACTTTTCCTCTATCATATCACCTAGATAACATCCCTAATTTCAATCAATTGTAATATTTATGCAGGTATTTTTTTCTGCAAAAGTGTATTGTAAATGTCAGTCACATATGGAATTGCTCAGTCTACATTCACTGTATTGGTTTCAATCTAAGATATGTTTTTCACAGAAATGGATTGAGACTTTACGTTCATTCTGAGTTTTTATTCAAGCTCACAGTACCAGAAATGAAGAAACTTAAATTAAAACAAAAACGTATTTAAACTTTAAGGCCCAAATGGTCCCCAAAAATTATATGGCCATCATAATCATCATCATTCGCATTTGCTTTAGATTTAGTTTAGGATTAAGGACTCTTCTGGCGCATCACTATCATCGTCACCCATCATATCATCGGGGCAGCATAACCCTGCCTTCCAGGCATCCCAACCTCAGAAGTAGGTTACAATTAAGCCAATGTTGGAGATAGAATTAGAAATGACAAAATGACAACTTAGTGCTTTGAATAGAGAAAAAAAAAGTTTATATTAATCTATCAACCAAGAGGAGGAAAAAGAGATGGAGGATGCCCATGGAAGAGGTGGATACAACAGCTATGATACTTGGAGCCATAACAGAATAAGGTTTAATCCTTGAAAGGAGGAAGAAGAAGAATAAGTTTATTTTAAATCAATGGTACAGAGAAAAATTTTTGCCTGAACCGGGAATCGAACCCCAAACCTTTAGCTTTCCATGCTAATGCTCTGTCCACTGAGCTAATTCAGGCTTCATTCCCATCCAAGCACATATCCTTCCTTTACCTTACTCTACTGGTCCCACATTCAATGCAATGAATCATCATTCACAAATACACAATGAATGGCTTCTACCTGAAGAAGACATGAAGGGACTCCACGCAGCTATAGCATTATTTATTAAATTAATATTGAGAAGCTAAAGCTATTACTATGATAGAAATAAGTAAAATAATGAACACAATTAAATTATTGTAAATCAATGGTAAAGAGAAAAATGTTTGCCTGAACCGGGAATCGAACCCCGAACCTTTAGCTTTCCGTGCTGATGCTTATTATTTATTGATCAGGTAACGGGTATCCTTTATCTACGACTACATAAATTTGATAAACTGAAAACGCTAATAGCAGGAAATTACAAAAGTATGACATATGGAAGTTATTCGAATTACAGTAGAGATAAAAACCTTAAAGCACAAGAGGACAATAAAATAACAAATCAGTTAATGCTAACTTAATTTAATAAGTAAAACAAATGACAAATAACGCATTTTGAGTGCATGCACTAAATTCAAATGTAATGTCGTTCTTTGTTGTTGATGCCTATCCCAGGTTATTCTAAACCATGTACATGAGGTTACTGTTTTGAAGTAATTTTATTACATCTGCAGGTTGATTCCAGAGATCTGTTGATTCATCGGGGTGTATGTTGGGGTGATGCTTCTTTTGTATTACACTTTGGACAGATTGGGAATATCTTTTTGCCATCTATTATTTTGAGAGTTCTAAGGTGTCTGATTTAAACCTTGTTATAGCTGTATGTTCTTTTTTGTTGCAGTGTCATTCTGATGGAGTCTCCAGGGTTCTTTGTTTCATACCAGTTGTGTTGTGGTGGTAATTTATGGATTTTTAGTCTTTGTTCTAAATTTTGAATAGATCGGAGAGAAAGTTAATTGTTCTGTTTCTGATGATGTGTCTTTGCTCCCTTCTTTTGCCAAAATGTCTGCTATTTCATTACTCTGAATACCCATATGTAATAGAATCCACTGGAAGCGTATTTCAGATTTTTGAGATAGTTCGAGTTGTTTGAATATAGAGAAAAACACGAAAAGAAAAACAACATGGGAAAATAAATAAGTTTAAAAGACAAAATTTAATCAAGCAAAGAACACTTCTAAAAAAGAAAAGTAAACATAAAATTCAAGAAATTCACCTACTATTCACTGAAGCACCACAAATTAAAAACAAAATTAAAGTTCAACATAAGATTCTATTCTATAGTGTTCTGCCCTAGGGCAGGTCTTGCACTGCAATCATAACATTTTCATGCTATGCTTTGCACCTTTACTAGGAGTTACATGTGTGGTAGCTTCCTGTTGCTTTCCACATTGGTAAAGGATGATAATGATGGCCAGATGATGTTTGGGGACCTTTTGGGCCTTAAAGCTATGTGACATTTGTCTTATAGGTGAGGAAAAACCCATGAAAAAAACTCACCCAGGAACCTTGTCCCGACCGGGAATCGACCCCGGGCCCACTGTATGACAAGGCAGCGTCTTTAGAATAAAATCCTGCTAAAAAAGGTATTTCACACAATGCAAAATTAGAAATTATTACACAAGACGAAGTTAGGGGTATCTGAAAGGTAAGATTCCCTATAAAACTAATGTCCTGAGAATCCTGCTACCTCAAGACCACAGTGGATTGGCTCCAAGAAATTTATAAAGCCTTAATAGGATAATTAAAAACCAACAAAAATAACAAAATTGAAGAAGAGAACAAAATGTGGAGGTTGTGATAAAATTTAAATAGGGAAAGTAAAAAACAGAGTGAATGTAAAAAATAGGGAATGGAATAATCAGCATTAGCCATTCATGCTTGGTCAGAAAAACATCAAATTGAAAGAAAGACTAGTTTAAATAAAACAAATAGAAAAACCTAGTTCCTGTGTCAAAAAAGGAGACAAAATATGATGTGAGGTGTAGTTTTATAAATATTTAATTAAGCTCTGATATACACCGTGTCCCATTCAAACCTCCCACATTTTAATTACATAATTATAACTCTCAAAGTATGCAGAATTATTAAATGAGGTTGGTATTAAAAAAAAGAGAAACTCACAGAATTTCTATTTTCATTGTTGCAGTCAAGTCATCTCTCACATGTTGGATAATAATTACATAAAACAAAATGGCGACTCCTCTGCAACGAGCATAAACTAATTTCTCGTATGCAGAGATGAAGTCAACAATTACAGTGCAAAGAAATTATTGGAGAGAATATGGAGGAAATGCACCTGATGGGAAGACCATTAAGGCATGGTTTGAGAAGTTTCTGGCGACTGGAAACATTAAAAAAGAATCAGGAGGTGCTTGTACATGTGTTTCAGAAGAAAAGAATGAGGAAATTAGAGTAGGATTGTGCATATATAGAGGTGTTTTAGTGCGTGGCAATGAAAATTCTTTAAGTTTCTATTTCGTTTAATACTGGCCTCATTTCATAATTCCGCATATTTTGTTACTTACTTACTCACTGGCACTATGGAACCCGTAGGTTCGTGGCCGCGCGGACATAAGCTCTCCATACATCCCTATTCTGAGCTAATGCTTTCCAATCATTCCCTGTATAATCTACTTCCCTCAAATCATAGTTAATGTTATTCTCCCACCTCATTCTTGGTCTACCAACTGGGCGTTTTCCCTCTGGTTTTCCTACAAGAGGCTTCCATGCACATCTTTCATTCCCCATACGTGCAGCATGTCCTGCCCATCTCAGTCTACGAGACTTAACTGTTCTTATTATATCTGGCTTCCCATAAAGACCAAGTAGTTCATTGGTATGTTGTCTTGTCCATTCACCTGTCTGTTCATCTCTCTTTGGTCCAAAAATTTTCGTACTTTATTCTCAAATACTTGTAATCTCCTTTCCTCCCTTCAAGTAAGAGTCCATGTTTTGCATCCATATAATATAACTGGTAGAATAATAGTTTTATATATTTTCAGTTTAACATTTTTTGAAAGGAGTTGAGACATCAAGAGTCTCTGCAATGCATAGTAGCACGCACTTCCAGAATTGAGCCTATGTTTAATTTCTTTGTGCATCTCATTCCTATTTGTGATTATTGTTCCTAGGTATTTGAATTCAGACACTTCCTCAAAATTTCCCTCATGTCATTAGCTGTCCATTTCCATTATATAATGAATTTCTACGTGTGACCATATATTTAGTTTTATTGATATTTACTTCCAGTCTTAATTTCTTAGTGTTACTCAATAGTGTGTGCGTGTTGTCCTTCAGTATCTCCTCGTTATCGGCCAATAATACTACATCATCACCATAAACTAACAGCTTATTAATACCATTGAGTTGTAAGCCTTCCTCATTCTCTAAAGATTTAATGGCATATTTTGTTAGTTATGATTAATTAAAATGTGGGAGGTTTGAATGGAACATCCTGTATTTTGCACATCCCTTGATAGAGCAGCTACTCTTTTGATAACATATATAAATACTAGAGCAAGTGGCTTGCATTTCATAACCTTTTTTTTTATTCACTAGGAGTGTATAAATATAGAGGAAAGTTTAATATGAACTTTTGTAAAAGAGAGCAACAGTTATTTAAAGCTAAAAAGAGGTTAAGTAACTCCTCCCTCTCCAAGAAACATTAAACTGCACTTAAACTTATTATCAGAGGAAATCACAAATATATTGCATTATGTAATATTGTGACATTACTCCAATCTGAAGTACTAGTATGTGTATTCTGTCACATACATTGAGAGATAAAATATAATCTATATATAATTGGACAATGCTATGCATCAACTGGCTAAGTGCCAGTTTTTAAAAAAATATAGACATTTTAATGCCATCTGTTGAACTGGCTAATGAAGTAAGTATATTCACATTTTTAGTGCCAAATCTTTAAATATAGCCATATTATTAAAGCAAATTTTCACACCATTAGTCCTATTAGAGATTCCATGTTTTGCAACAAACAGTTATGAAACCAGATCTTCATAAATGCTAATCTAAATTGTGCATCGTATAGCTAAGCGCCAAATGTTCCCAAACTTAGATTGTTAATGCATAACTGTCAAACAAGGAACCTAACTTGCAATATCCACTACACTAGTCAACATGATTTTTGTCTCATGAGTATCAATAGTTGTACTTAATGCAGCTTTTTATCGTGTTTTCAAATATGTATTCGGAATTTCTCCATCACCTACAGTTTTTTTATTTCAATTTCAATTAATGGATTTAAATAATTATTTTTTTAATAAACATTTTTTTGTCCGTATGTCCATTGAACGATAAGCATGGAGAACACTTTCATCAGGAGATTTCAGCTATGGAAAAGAGATATCAAGGCAAATGGAATCCTAAAATTCTGGCCAATTATTGTTGGACCATCAAGAGGGATGCTCCACAGGCGAAATATAGCAGAAAATCGTCATTTCTTACTTTCTACGCAAGTCCGAATGTTCGAATATGTGTGTAGTTACGAATGTAGAAAATATTGAAGTGTTTGAAATTATAAATTCCTGTCTCTCAGAAACCTTGTGTGATGGAGAAAAACCGGTATCATATTTGAATTCAGGAGAAAAGATACTATCAGAATCACATATTTTTCTTTCCGAGACAGAAAAAGTTTATTTTTGTTGTTAGTTTGGTGCTACAATAAATAGTGAAGATTGACTTAAACTTTAAATGTATTTTTCTAAAAACATACATGATGGTGCATAGCCGATTGATGCATAATGCCATTCAATTAAAGAGATCTAATTAAAAAAGTCTCAACCAGGAATTGCATAAACTAAACAAATTCCTCACAAGTCAAATTTATGGCCCCATTTTGCTAGTTTATGGAATATAGTTATCTTTTGTTAACCCTTAAAGATAAAGTGAAGCCGCTACCTAGCTTAGGAGGCCCTTGGGGTAGTAGGAGGTTAAGGCTCCCACTTTTTCTAGACAATTGGCAGTTGATTTCAGCTGGGTTGTCAGCCCTGCATGATCCCCAGAACAAGCATCTGGTACTCATTTCCACTAGAGGCTGAATCGACCCGAGGAACATAGTGCTCTCAGAAGATTTGGATCAGTTTAAAAATCCTGAATCCGAGACTCGAACCCTCGACCTCCCAGCTTGTAGCATATTGCCTTAACCACTATGTTAAGGTGTGCCCCTATGTTGACCCTTAAATTTGAGAAACTAAATTTCTTATGCCATCTTACTTAAATTGTTGGACTGTAGTGAAAACAAATCATGTACAACCATAAATTATCTATTGTGTACTTACTTACTCACTGGCACTATCGAACCCATAGGTTCATGGCCGCGCAGACATAAGCTCTCCATACATCCCTATCCTGAGCTAATGCTTTCCAATCATTCCCTGTGTAATCTACTTCCCTCAAATCATAGTTAATGTTATTCTCCCACCTCATTCTTGGTCTACCAACTGGACGTTTTCCCTCTGGCTTTCCTACAAGAAGCTTCCATGCAAGTCTTTCATTCCCCATACGTGCAACATGTCCTGCCCATCGCAGTCTACAAGACTTAACTGTTCTTATTATATCTGGCTTCCTATAAAGACCATGTAGTTCATGGCTTATGTAAGTCTTCTCCATTCCCCTGTCTGTTCATCTCTCTTTGGTCCAAAAATTTTCCTAAGTACTTTATTCTCAAATACTCCCTTAAAGTAAGAGTCCATGTTTTGCACCCATATATATTATGTATTGCTGTATAATTTAAAAGAAATTTAAATAATTTTTATTGATTTATTTTTCTATTGATTTATTAAAAATATGAAACAAATTAAACTTATATATCATATAGGAAACATTGCCAATTTAAGGTTCATTAAATAGAATGATACACTGGTTTCAGGTAAACCCCTACATCTAATGGTCGAATTTCACTGATTTTTTGAGGATATCTTCCTTAATTTTAATTTAATATCATATATTGAGTTTTAAAACCAGATATAAAAAAGAACAGATAAGTCTCATAGCCTGCAAAGGGCAGGACATGTGGAACAAAAAGGGAATGAAAGAGGAGTATGGAGGCTTCTTGCAGGAAAACCAGAGGAAAAATGCCCAGTTGATAGACCAAGAATGAGAAGGGAGAATAACACGTGGAAAGGAATGGATCCAAACAGATGGCTAAAGGATTTTTTTTAGTACAGACCAAGGATCAGACAAAGAAGAAGATGGAATGAAGATTTTGTGACCTGTGCAGGCAGAATGCCTGTGAAGAAGATAAATGGCAAGACCAGCTGTTAACTACAGTTAAGATTTCTTAAGATAAATGTTTGCATAAGAGCCAGATAAAATGGCTACATAAGAAGTATTAAATTTTATGTCTTTATGGTATTTTATGTTTTATTTGTAATAAAATACACTTAATGCTCTATTCTGCAACTCATTACTGCAGCAAAACAACCATACAGTAGTATAATATGCTATTATCAGTTTATTTTAACATTTAACTAGGCAATGAAAACAATTCTAAAGGCAAGAACTAAAACTAATAACTTTTAAATCAGGTAATGAAATAGTATATTACAATGTTAGGTTGGAAGTGGTTTTACAGAAATGAGGAAATGATTAAAAACCGAGAGATATTGAGGTTTTTAATTTCTGAGATTCAGTAAAACACTTCACAAATATGTGTTGTACATTATTTTTTGCACGATGGTGTTTTCAAAATAATAAATAATAGTAAAATAATAACATCTTTGTTGGAAATATTTGCATTCATTATAAACAATTGCCTAACATTAAAAGTCTGGCCAATGTTTATATAGTAAGTGTTGAAAATAATTTAGTTGAGACTACAACAGGCCATGACACCAATCAGGGATAAATGTCAGTAAGTACAAGTTTATTGTTTTATACCTAACTCAATGGCACTATCGAAACCGTAGGTCCATGGCTGCATGGACATAAGCTCTCCATATATCCCTATCCTGAGATGTTTTCCAGTCATTCCCTGTATAATCTACTTCCCTCAAATCATAGTTAATGCTATTCTCCCAAATCACCAACTGGGCGTATTCTCTCTGGTTTTCCTACAAGAAGCTTCCATGCACGTCTTTCATTTCCCATTCATGCCACATGTCCTGTCCATAGCAGTCTATGAGACTTAAGTATTCTTATTATGTCTGGCTTCGTTTAAAGACCATGTAGTTCACTGTTGTGTAATCTTCTCCATTCACCTGTCTGTTCATCTCTCTTTGGTCCAAAAATGTTCCTACGAACTTTATTCTCAAATACTCATAATCTCCTTTGCTTCCTTAAATTGTTTTATATTGTTTCAAATAAAGTTCCAGTTCATTAAAAATGTAGTGATTTTTTTTTTGTAATGTATATTAACACTACCTTTTGGATATATTTTTGTATATACATTGTACATAGTATGCATAAAGGGCAGTGGTTTTACTTCCTGCACTAGGTAGGGAATTTGTAATATTACAGTATAGTTATTTATAGGTTGGCAACCCCGAAGTTTAGAAAATTGAACTTTCAATCATGGTCGCCATTGCTGTAAGAATGACAGAATGCACTATCGTGCAAAAAAAATAAATTAATGGTGGCAAGTGTATTCCACAACATGAGTTAAGTATACTCACTGGCACTATCAAACCCAGAGGATATTCCCCCTTCCTTCCTTCCTATTTGGCACTACAACCCGTTGTGAGTTTTGGCCTCCTTCACAATTCTCCTCCATTCATCTCAATCCTGTACTTTCCCTCTCCATCCTCTTATTCCCATCTTTCTCAAATCTTGTTCCATATCCTGCAGCCACCTCTTTCTTGGTCTTCCTCTCCTTCTTACTCCTATTATGTCATGTATTAATCGTTTTGGTATTCTTCCATCTTCCATTCTTTCAATGTGTCCTATCCAACTCAATCTCAACAACCTGATGTACCTTACAAGATCCTCTCCTCTGAGTATATGATCAATTTCAGAATTTGATTGGATTCTCCAAGTATTGTTTCCCAATACTGATCCATTTTTTGTCTTATTATCTTTCTTTCGAATATACGTAAAGCATTTTCACCCATGTTTCAGCAGAGTATGTTACCACGGTCTAATCAAGGTTTTGGATATTTCCCCTGCAGACATTAATGACATGGGAACTAACCATCAAATGCCAAAATTTACCTTGAAATTTCTCTCAGAGAAATGTTGTGATGTACCAAGGGATTATCCTAAAAATGTTCTGCCTTTTTAACAGTAAGACACTAAAATCCATTGATAAATCTCTCATTTAAACTACAGAGAAGTAATACAACTCGATCTTGTGATCCCAGTGGTGAGAGGCAAGTGTCTACTGCTTGCGCCATGAAGCCGCCTCATAGCTTATAATAGTTCAACATATTTCTCAAAATGACCCAATATTTATTTTGATTGATAATGACTTCCAACCCCAGGTTTTTAACATAACTCATGTACAAATCATATTTCAAAAACAGAACAAAGAAAAAATAATTATCATATTATTTGATGCATAAACTATTGTATAAGAGTTATTAAGAATAACAGTTGATAATAAGCTGGAATTATGTTAAAATAGGATAAAAAAAATAGCATGCATGAATAAAGATGTGGGAAACTGTTCCACCTAAATTATTCTTGCCACGCTGAATGAGTTCAAATCATTGTCAATTAAAATAACATAGACTTACCCTATCTAACAATACAGGTCGTTAATTAAATACAGTGGACTAGTGCAGGGGTCACCAATTAGATTTCATAGAGGCCCATTTTCAAAGTTAATAAATTAAGTCGAGGTCCGGAACCAGAGTTGATTAAACATACAAAGCTTTTATTAAGTAATTAATATTAAAGTAAAGTGATCCCACTACAGGCCTCAGGAGGCCTTGGGGTAGTAGGAGGTTAAGGCTCCCACTTTTTCTAGACAATCGGCACTTGATGTCAGCCGGGTTGTCAGCCCTGCATGATGGCTGCCTTTACCCCCAGAACAAGTGCCTGGTACTCATTTCCGTTTGAGGCTGAGTCGACCCCAGGGCCACAGTGCTGCCAGAAGGTTTGGTTCAGTTTAAAAATCCTGACCCTCACCGGGACTCGAACCCTCGACCTTCTGGCTTGTAGAGTAGTGCCTCAACCATTACGCTACGACTTTCCCCTATTAATATTATCCATCCTTAGTAATTCTGCCCGAAGACAGGTCCTTCACTGCAATCATTTTTATGCTATGCTTGCTTTACTAGGGAATTGTATGTGTGGTAGCTTCCTGTTGCTTTTCACACCGATGAAGGATGATGATGATAATGATAAGGATGATGGTGATGGCCATATGATTTCAGGGACCGTTTGGGCCTTAAAGTTTTCCTGACATTTGTCTTACAGGTGAGGAAAAACCCTGATAAAAACCTCACCCAGAAAAACTGCCCCGACCAGGGATCGAACCCGGGCCCGCTGCGTGACAAGGCAGCATGCTACCTTGAGACCACAGCGGTGGACATTAATATTATAAGGAAATTATTTAAATTATGTTATGGGTATGAACTGCACAAATTAAACAAAACACATGGTAAATACTAAAAGGATACAGCACAGTAGTACACAGTTATTAATTCTAATAATTATTAATAAGTTTATGATAAACTTAAGATATGGTCAGAGTAATATTTAAATATATCACTTCACAAACTTCGTGTTTTTCAAGATACCAGGATTCAAACGGAATCCCGTTCATCTTCAGTCAAATCTCCGACCATAAGCATTACTGCCAACCGAGCCAACAATAAAACTATCATGACATGAAATTTAGTACAACTGGTTGAGTTCAATGTTTAACCGGTTTTAAAAATTTGTATTAATTCAATATTTAACAGTCTGAAACCAAAGCCCTAGGGTCCGGATCCGGACCGCAGTCCACCAATTGGTGACCCCTGGACTAGTGGCTATAATGCTTGTCTCTTGTTCAAACCAGGCTGAGGTCGATGAATTTTTGGCTATTCTATGCCACCTGTGAATAATCAATAGGTCAATGTGATAACATACGTTCCCACTAGAGGCAATTGTCAACATGTTGACTCACATGTGAGGGAATTCTATCCCAGGAGTCAACCTATATTAGTAGACAAGTTATGGTGAGAAAATGGGCTAGTTAGTGTACTACATCAAATTAGTTTAGCATTCACTTGTCTATTAGCAGGTTTTTGTGATATGTTGGCCACAGTGTCTGAGTAATGATTAATACATATTTTACATTGAAAATATGGTGATTTCAAGTTACTTGAGCTCGACTTCTCACTTCATTTTAAGGCATTTCTCACATTTTTTGAAAAAAAAATCAGTATATATATTTATCTCAGATAATTATTCACACACACTGCAACAATAAAATATGTTTTATCCTGTTTTTTTATTTGAATTGATGTATATTTGACACATCCAATACATCTTCCTTCGAGGAGTGATTTGGGAAATAAACAGGATGAAATCCTACAAATTACGAATAAGGAGAAGAAGAAGAATTTATGTAGGTGGTATAATGGCATAGAATCCCCAATGTATTTTTTCATTCTATTCCACCTTTTCCTTTAAAGGTACTTGTAAAAAAATCTTCTCTAATGGCTGGGGGAATTGACATGCTGAGCACATGTCACCCCTATACTGACTGGATGTTTGTCCACCTCAGTGATTAATACACATGGATGTGAAGCCAGCAGCCAGATGATAAATCAAGGGCCTTCTAGGCCTGTCACACTATGGAGTATTTATTAAATTTTAATTGTATTTCTTATATAAGAAAACCAGAGGGAAAGCATCCAATAGGCAGACCAAGAATGAGGTGGGAGAATAACATTAACTATGATTTGAGGAAGGTAAATTATATAGGGCATTGGCCGTGGTGGACTAGTGGTTATGTTTCCTTACCTCTGGTCCCAAGAGTCATGGGTTCAAACTCGGCCAGGATTGATGATTTTTTTAGGATGGAAATATCCAAGGAGCAAGTCCTCCAGGAGGGACTTTAAACCATGGGTCCCCGAGTCTGAAGATTTTCAGGCTCATAAAAGATCCTTAAGCCTGAATAATGAGGACTCTAAACAAAATTTATCAACCTCCTTCATCCTAGAAATATCTTATTTGCCTACTAGACGTCTCATTGGGTCAGTATGTTGACCACATATCATTTATGACAACTTTGGAAAATAAGCATAATTAATTAACTTGGCCTAGTAACTCCTAAGAAAGGAGAGGTTAAGGCCCAACATTGGCCTGTTTACGCCTTTGTAGATTGGAATTAAACAGGGGATGAGGGAAAATATTAGCTCAGGATAGGGGTGTATGGAGAGTTTGTTCGCGTGGTCATGAACCTACGTGACCGATAGTGTCAGAGAGTTAGTTAATTGGTCAAATAGGCAAATATTATATTTTCTGGAAGAATATTGATCTCTCTTGAACTCAAAAGGAATTTTTCAATGTCGGCACAAAAGACAACAAAAATAATCACGACCTAATTTAATTATTTTATAGGTGTCATTGTGCTGTTTACACTGTAGAAAGAAAGATTATTCTAAAATTTTATTTAAATTATTTTATCAAACCTGGAGAATAAAACGTTTAATACTCACATGTAAGTAAATACTTCCTCAATGAATTTCCTCACGAAACTTCACTTTCTCCTTTCCAGTCAGAACTGATAAAATCGAAGCAGTTTCAAACAAATGTGGTCCAAGATCTCATTAACTGTAGAATGTGGGTTAACTCTCACTATTCTACATACAGAAAATATACACCCAACATTCTACGATTTCTCTCTAGGATCTGAGCAGACGATGAAATGCTCGCTACCGCAAAACTCCACCTCTGACTCCTACTGCTTTCACTGGAACTGTCAAATGGATTCAGCCGGCATTCCATATTCTTATTTCGAAATTACACATATTTGCTGTTTTTATCATACCGATAAAACTCTCACAAATCAATATTACCAACAACATCGTTAAATAAATAATTACTTCCTCTTCAAATTCACTGATAAACTAACTTGTTTCTTCGTTATTTTCATTCCAGTCGTAAACTTATGACGTGTGTGGTAGCATGACGTCATGAATATAGCGCGAAATTTAAATATGGTTTAAAGAGGGTGACGGAAAACCATAATAATGTGGGTAAATACCAAAGTAAAGATAAATAAAAAAGCATTTTTTAAAGCTATTCTTTCAAAGATAGATGCTTTTATTTCATTATATTCAGAGATGCTTAGGATCGCGTCTTATAAGGGAACTGTCAACCATTGTATGCTGAAATCTACCTTGTAATTTCTCCCAAAAAAAGCGTTGTAATGTACTAAGGCCGTGTCCAAAAAATAATATGCCGTTTTTAACCGCAAGGCACACAAATCGAAGTCAGAATCCAGCAAATACAATCCACTGTACGGAGCAGATGGACTCCCTACATGCGTAAGAACGGAGTCATGTGAGTCGGGACGCGGCGCGGATGGCAGGTAGTGAGGGTTATCCAATCTATCAATTCAGGAGTTGTACTAATTTCCTTTAGTTTAAATGAGAGACTGGCGCTGGAGTTTAGTGCCTTGCACTTAAAAACGGCAGATCCACACCAGTGAAGGATGATGATGATGGGCGGATGATTTTCGGGGACCGTTTGGCCCTAAGCTTCCTGACATTTGTCTTATAGGTGAGGAAAAACCCCAAAAAAACCTCACCAGAAGCCTGTCCCAACCGAGAATCGAACCCGTGCTCGAAGCATGACAAGGTAGCACATTATCTTGAGACCACAGCAGTGGACATATATATATATTAGATTTAAATAAGTTAATTATATTTAAATAGTCCACTGCTGTGGTCGAAGCATGACAAGGAAGCACGTTATCTTGAGACCACAGCAGTGGACACACATATATATATATATATTAGATTTAAATAAGTTAATTATATTTAAATAGTCCACTGCTGTGGTCTCGAGCTAGCGTGCTGCCTTGACACACAGCGAGCCCGGGTTCAATTCCTGGTCGGGAAGGCTCCTGGGTGAGGTTTCTTTTTGGGGTCTTTCCTCACCTGTAAGACAAATGTCAGGAAACTTAGGGTCCAATGGTCCCCAAAAATCATCCAGCCAACATCATCATCCTTATCATCATCCTTCGCCGGTGTGGAAAGCAATAGGAAGCTACCACACCTATAATCCCCTAGCAAAGCTGCAAAGCATAGCATGGAAATGCTATGATTGCAGTAAAAGACCTGTCTTTGGACAGAATTACTATGGATGGATGGATATTTAAATAAATTATTTATAATATATATTTATACTTTAAAGAAACATTTTGTACCATTGAGGTTAATGTTAAATATTTAAAACAATAACATTTGTACCTGTTGTGGCAGTCGTCCTCAATAAATTACATTTGTATAAAATATTCAGCTAGGTCTTTTGGAACCAGTTCCATTTTCAAAGCTGTTCATTGGGTACTGGTTGTGTTTAACGAATATATTGTATAGCGGGTTGATCTGGTAGGGCGTGTTCTCGTTCAGCAGGTTATCATTTCTTATGGTGAAATTAAATGTTTCTTATATCTCCTCATATAAATGTTCTAAGTAGATCGCGATTTCGAGACCACAAAGGTCTCATCTTCAGCACTTTCTTGGCGACTGATGTTATGTCGATCGGAAGAAACTCTTCTTCTTCCCTCTATTGGTGGACCGATGAACCTCTGGATCAGGTCAAAATTTGCGGGAATTTCGAAAAAATTTTCAAAAAGTTTAATATAAGATTAGCATCAAAGAATGAATACAGCCTTAATAGGATAATTAAAAACCAATAAAAATGAAAGAATTGAAAATGAAAACAAATCAGGAATTTATCAGATCAAATGCAGGGATTGTGACAAAATTTATATTGGAAAAATGAAAAGAAATTGAAAACAAGGGTGAAAGAACATCTTAGCAACATCAAAAATGGAGAAGTGGAAAAGTCAGCAGTAGCTGCTCATGCTTGGTCCGAAAAACATTTAATTGAATCAAAAGCCAGTCTAATTAAACAAATAGACAAACAAAAGGAACTCATGGTTTGGGAAAGATCCACATTCAGAAAAACAAAGGAAAACTTATGAACTTCGAAATTCCTGCAAATTTTGACCTGATCCAGAGGTTCATCGGTCCACCAACAGAGGGAAGAACAAGAGTTTCTTCCGATCGACATAACATTAGTCGCCAAGAAAGTGCTGAAGATAAGACCTTTGTGGTCTCGAAATCGCGATCTACTTAGAAAATGTATATGAGGAGAGGTAAGAAACATTTAATTCCACCATAAATTAAACCTCATAGTGATTAATTCCTATAAAAGTTAAATTATCATTTCTTGTTTGCTTCATAATTTCTATTTCTTCTAGATGTTTATTTTCTGGTTATTATTTTCTCAATGCCTAAATATCGAAACTGGTCTAATTAGAAGACAGGATATGAGGTGAGGTGAACACAACTTATTTTAAATTTTAAATTATACCTCACAGTGATATTTCCTATAATAGTTCAATTTGTAAGTTGTTTAAATATAGTAGTAGTAATAATCAAATAACAGGCTTTTAGCATTTAAATTATTTTCCTTTGAGCTTCTCAATATAATTACACAAAGTGTTTACAGTTCTGTCTGTCTTGATTTAACACTTTAGGAGATGATATTAATCAAATCTTGTGTCATTGTATAGTGTGTAGATATCAGAATAAATTATTCCAAGTTTTTCCAAATGATGAGGTAGCTAATTATGTCTGGTAGCTAATCTGCACTTTCCAACTGCTTCCTTCCTTTTGCTATTAGCTATTGAATTGTACAGGTCTTCTATATTACACCATTTCTTATCTTTAGCTATGGTTTATGCTGTAGTGAAGAAAGTTTTGATTATTGTATCCTTAATTTTTTATTTTATTCTTTGTATTGACTTTTTAACTCATGCCCAAATAGGAGTCAATGACCAATAATGTTTCAATGAATTTTGTTTTACAAGCAATGACAGTTGTGTTTCACCTCACTCTTTATCAAATTCTGTTTACCAAAATAAAGAAAGTTCCTCCTTTTTAATATTCTGAACAGGTCAGAGCATTATTTTGCAGTGACTAATTTTCCAATAAATACATTGAATATAGCAATTAATGAACAGATTCCTTCGAACCACACATTTTATAATTGTGTTTTTAAATACTGATTTTACTGAGTTGTTTCCTAAAAAATTAATTAATAACCTATAATGTTGGTTATAATGTACAGTTTGATGTGTTCTATTTTTCTCCACTAGGGTGCATTCTTACAATATTGAGATCCTATTTGGCAATAAATAATATGTTCATGTTGCAGTGATGAACAAATGAAACATAACCAAACATTTCTCATTTGTTCCAAATATCGCTGTTTACATTAATATATAAATATTTTAAAATAACTATATTTAAATAATGATTTGTGAGTAAACTGCTTAATTGTATTTGTTAAATAGTCCCAACAATGCCACTCTTGATTTCCAAATCCTCTAGATAATTTGGAAATCACTCGTGGCATTACTTATGATAATTTCCCAGGATATGACTGTTGAATGCTAGTTCCTTTCTTTGTAAGTTCATCCACTTGATAATTTGCTTTCAACCCTGTGTGTGATGGTAACCATTGAAATGCCATTATTATGCTTTGTTCAGTAACCTTAGTATTTGCCAGCACTCAGATACTGATCTTGTCAAAGGTGTATCATTATTTGCTACAGTTTGATTGGCATATTTACAATCAACAAGAAACATAGCCTTTTGGAACTGGTTAAGTCGATGAACTAAACTCAATAGAGCAATTTCAATAGCTTTCACTTCACCATCAAAGTTTGTTTTCCAATAGATTAAAAATTATATATATCTCTACACTATGCTACTTATCCTTTTGCTTCCATATCCTATCCTCCAATCACAATTTGGGTACATGATCACATCAGAACCTTCTACTTCACATCCCACAGAATCTCCTTTTATTCTAGGGTCAAATTTATAAACGCATAAGACCGTAAAAGGCATTCTCTGCTGAGAAAGTTTTATCCTAATACATTTTGCTTACTCAGAAATCTATTCATGCGATAATAATTGTAAGCTACCTGACGAGGTAACTTAAGATCATAGCTCAAGATAGAAACTTATCGTGAGAATCCCGAAGGGAACTGATGTAGTTTGAAACCTTGCCGCTTTATCCAAGATGTTGGACCTTGAAGACTTCGATCATGTTTTCGGTATACGCGGAGAAGAGGAATTTGATAGAGTCTACCAAAGAATTCAACTGGAAGAACAGGAGAATCGGTGTAATATTGCACAATGCAGACATCGTTGTATACGGTATTATTTGCGGGATGCAAGCATAAATGCGTTCCTCTATAGCAGATGAAAATAACGGAAGTGGTTTTATCGCTGAGAATTCTGGGTAATTCGTTGCCAATATTACGAAAACGTCGACTTTCATTCATGACTGGTAAGTCGGCCATTAATTCGATCTCAGCAATTGCTCATGGTGAGTCAGCTCACCAGCGATTGGAAGTAATTTGAGTAGAGACTAATGTATTTGCATGCGGCCCTCCTATACTGTATCTACTGCTAGATTTTGAAACACCTTATTACAAGAAATCAGGTAATGCCAGACATTAGCTTCCTTTAAAATAAATTTAAAACTCTTCTTATTGTAATTGGTCTTTCAGTAGATTAGTTGATGGTTTCTGATTTTTTGCTTCTCTAAAAATATTGACTTCATTCATCATAATTTTAGTTTAAATTAGTATAAATATTTACTTATAATTGTATAAGTTATGATCTTGTGTAAATATTTTCTCTACGAGGGTCACTAGATAAGGTTTGAGACACGACAGTATGATGAAGGGAATGCAATAAACAATTGAGATAAGATAAAAGTTGCTATAAGAATAAAGAAATTGTATGGCGCTGACAAACCTAACATCCGAATATCTTGCATATGAAAAACAAGTGGATGTAATGGTGAAATTAAATGTTTCTTACCTCTCCTCATATAAATTTTCTAAGTAGATCGCAATTTCGAGACCACAAAGGTCTCATCTTCAGCACTTTCTTGGCGACTGATGTTATGTTGATCGAAAGAAACTCTTCTTCTTCCAGAGGTACATCGGTCCACCAACAGAGGGAAGAAGAAGAGTTTCTTCCGATCGACATAACATCAGTCGTCAAGAAAGTGCTGAAGATGAGACCTTTGTGGTCTCAAAATTGCGATCTACTTAGAAAATTTATATGAGGAGAGGTAAGAAACATTTAATTTCACCATAAATTAAACCTCAAAGTGATTAATTCCTATAAAAAATTTAATAAAAGTGGATGTAACTTTATTCTTATATCAATCTCGTTGTCGGCTGCAGGGTCTAATGGTTATGTACCAGTCCCAAATGTTGTGGGTTCAAACCTGGCTGGTTAATCAATTTTTAGAATGGAAAAAAATCTAAGGGACAATTCCTCTGGGACAGATTTTAAACCACGGGTCCTGAGTACAAAGATTTTCAGACTTGTAAAAGAATCTCAAGCCTGAAAAAAAAGAGGCTGCTGAGGAAAATTTAACTGACTTCCCTCCATCCAAGTAATGCCCTAGTTATTAAATATTAAAAATGTTACCTCACCTCATATTTTGTCTTATTTGTAGATCAGTTTCAGAATAATTATTCCATTATCAATATTTTCACAAACTGTTGTTCAGTTGTGGTGATGCACTACTTCTTTCCCCAACTGCTGGAAGATTGATGAACCTCCAAATCAAATTACATTCAAATCACATGAGGTTCATCGGTCTACCATCTACCAATAGATGGGAGATGAAACAGTGCATCACCATGATAGAATAATGTCATGAAAATACTGAGGATGGAATAATTATTCGAAAACCAGTGTAAAAAGAAGACAAAATATGAGATTAAGTAATGTAGATAGGAAATAACACTATGAGGTTTATTTTAATATTGTTTAATTGTTTCTTCACTCACCTCATACTACTTAACTCCCATGCAGACTCTAGTTTCGCACTTCATTTGTGACATTCTCAATGCTGTATTATGTTCACAACTGATGTCCAACGGCCTTCTATCCTGCAGACTGACCTCTGCGCCATCTGATGGCTGACCAACGAACTTCCAAATCAATCCCCTCTCCTTATAACTGGGTATTTCAAAATTCATAGTTGTGTTTTTATTCTTCCCAAATTGTGAATTCCTTTGGTTTTTCCAATTGTTTAAGTAATTTTGTTTTGGTTTCTATTCTATGTTTTTCTGACCAGGCACGTGCAGCTATTGCAGATTTTTCTGTTTCTCCATTTTTAACATTTCTGAGGTGTTCCTTTAATCTTGTATTTAGATTCCTTTTTGTTTTTCCCATGTATATCGGGAATTTATCAAATTAATTGTAAAGATTGTGAAAGATATATATAGGAAAAACAAAAAGGAATCTAAATACAAGATTAAAGGAACACCTCAGAAATGTTAAAAATGGAGAAACAGAAAAATCTGCAATAGCTGCACATGCCTGGCCAGAAAAACATAGAACAGAAACCAAAACAAAATTACTTAAACAATTGGAAAAACCGAAGGAACTCACAATTTGGGAAAAAAATTTACATATGCAAGAATAAAAACACAACTATGAATTTTTAAATACCCGGTGATAAGGAGAGGGGATTGATTTGGAAGTTCGTCGGTCAGCCATCAGATGGCGCAGAGGTCAGTCTGCAGGATAGAAGGCCGTTGACATCAGTTGTGAACATAATACAGCATTGAAAATGTCACAAATGAAGTGACGAAACTCGAGTCTGCGTGGGAGTTAAGAAGTATGAGGTGAGTGAAGAAATAATTAAATAATATTAAAATATGAGATGATGTGATTTTTAATACATAATTATTAATACCTCATACTGTTACTTCCTACTAAGTTTAATACCTTAGTTGGCGCTAGATATCTCATGAGGGGACAAGCTGACTAACACTCACGACATCTATGGGGAAATAATATAACTAAATCAGATTGGTTAAGAAACTCCAATGGGGTGGTAAGGGCCTCATGCAAATACATTAGTCTCTGGTGAGTTGAGTTTTCCGTGAGAATGTGCAAAGTTCGAATTAGCAAGTCGCCGACTGGTCATGCATGAAAGTAGTTTCTTCATAATATTGGCAAGAAATTACCCAGAATTCTCAGTGATAAAACCACTTCCGTTATTTTCATCTGCTAGAGGAACGCATTTACGCTTGCGTCCCACAGATAATACCATATACAATGACGTCTGCATCGCACAATATTACGCCGATTCTCCTGTTCTTCCAGTTGAATTCTTTGGTAGACTCTTATCAAATTCCTCTTCTCCACGTATACCAAAAACATGATCGAAGTCTTCAAGGTCCGACATCTTGGATAAAGCAGCAAGGTACACAGCAAGGTTTTAAAGTACATCGGTTCCCATCGGGTTGCTCACGATTCGTTCTCTGCAAAGTCACCTTGCCAGGTAGCTTAGGAATTCCGACAATTATTATCGCATGAACAGATTTTTCAGTATGCAAAAACGTCTTTGGATGCAACTTTCTCAGCAGAGAACGACTTTTTCGGTCTAATGCGTTCATAGATATGACCCTAAATCTAGACTCAAAGGGTCATGAAGTCAAAGAGGAAGGATGGTACATTGCACCATTCTGCATAAATAATTTTATTTTTAAGGTTTCAGGCACTTTGTACCTTTCTACTTTAAATTTGCCAATTAAGATTAACAGGGACACAAGACTAGATAAAGAAAAATATAATTTATACTAGTTCTTTTTTATAATACATAAATTTCTTCATTAAATGATGGCTGTTTAAACTCTCTAAAATTTCTTGTTCTTGAAATAAAATTACAATCAATTTTGTTTCTTTCTTTTTTAAATCCACAAAAGCTTGAATATGATAATTCATTTAATCACAGCATATGCCTCTGTTGAAATTGTACCAGCTCAAAAACTAAACAAATAAAAATTTATATTTTATAATTGTTCAGTATAAAATAACATATAGCTCACATATAGTTATAAGAATATATGGTTTCAATAATTGAGACTGTTAGAGACCACTTTACCTTAAAGGACAAATTACAATATTCAGTATATTAATTTTAACAAAATAGGCATCAAGTATAATTGCATAAAGTAAAAGTAAAGCGAACCCACGACAGGTCTCGAGATGCCCTTGGGGTAGTGGGAGGTTAAGACTCCCACTTTTTTTCTGGACAATCATCACTTTATGTCAGCCGGGTTGTCAGCCCTACGTGACGGCCGCCTTTACCCCCAGAACAAGCGTCTGGTACTCATTTCCATTAGAGGCTGAGTCGACCCCAGGGCCATGGTGCTGCCAGAGGGTTTGGGTCAGTTTAAAAATCCTGGCCCCATCGGGACTCGAACCCTCGACCTTCCGGCTTGTAGCGCAGTGCCTTAACCACTATGCTACGGTGAAGTAAGTAATCCCATTACAGACCTTGGGGAGGCCCTTGGGGTAGTAAGAGGTTAGGGCTCCCACTTTTTCTAGACAATTGGCACTTGATGTCAGCTGGGTTGTCAGGCCTGTGTGACGGCCACCTTTACCCCAGAACAAGCATCTGGTACTCATTTCCATTAGAGGCTGAGTCGATCACAGGGTCATAGTGCCACCAGAAGGTTTAAGTCAGTTTAAAAATCCTGACCCCATCGGGACTTGAACCCTCGACCGCTGCCTTGTAGCGCAGTGCCTTAACCACTCCGCTACGGCATATGAAAATTAATACAGAGAAAACAAAAATGTCTTTTCACGGAAAATGCCCCGTATGTAGCAAAATTTATATAGATTAAAAAAATACTGGAAATTTATTTACCTATCTTGGATATACATTAGAATATTTGAATGAAATAGATGTATCAAATACAATATCAATTTTAATAAAACTATGAGAATAATAAATTCAGTAGTAATGAATCCTTCACTAGTTCAGAGAGATATCAGTGTATGGTTATACAAAACCTTATCAAGACCTATACTTTTGCTACGGCAGTGAGGCATGGACTTTGGTAAAAGGAGAGAAAAGCAGGATAACTTCTGATGAAATGAGATTTATGAGATATACAGCAGGGCACATCAAGTGCAATTACAAATGCAATGATGATGTCTTGAAGGAACTACACTTAGAACCAACCATTAAGTAGATGCAAGAACAACTGGATGAATCATTTGCAATGAATGAGTACAAATAACGTTCCCAAATCCATGTTTCGTTATTGTCCAACAGGGAAAGATCTCAGGACCATCCAAGGAGGCGTTGAATATAAAATTTGTCAGTGAGATCGTAACAGGCCTTTAGGTCTAAGTAAAATATTAAAATAGATACCTAGCAGGTGCCATCATTCTTGAACAGGTTAATTTTTTAAGAACTGTAGGCCTTTCAGAAACCAGCTTCCATCTTCAGCAGAAGGATATGTGCTACTATCTGTTGTTGTTTGGTGGTACTGGAAAGTCACTGATGTCAAAAGTGTCACCAAACAAAAACAACGGTTAGTAGTGCACATCCTTTTGCTGGAGATGGAAGCTGGTTTCCAAAAGGCCCACAGTTCTTAAAATTAAAAAAAAAATATTAACCTCCATCCATAGTAATTCTGCCCGAAGGCAGGTCCTTCACTGCAATCATTTTCATGCTATGCTTGCAGCTTTACTAGGGAATTGTGTAGGTGTGGTAGCTTCCCGTTGCTTTCCACAGTTGAAGATAATGGCACCTGCCAGATATCTAGATTGGGGTTTGAACCCAGGACCTTTGGCTCTCTGTGCCAATGCTCTAACCAACTGAGCTACCTAGGCCTCCAATCTAAATGCAAATTTGCATTTAGATTGGAGGTCTAGGTAGCTCAATTGGTTAGAGCATTGTCATAGAGAGCCAAAGATCCTTGCGTTTATATTGGAGGCCTAGGTAGCTCAGTTGGTTAGAGCATTGGCATAGAGAGCCAAATATCCTGGGTTGAAACCCCGGTGAGTTACCTAGGCCTCCAATCTAAATGCAATCTAAATGCAAATTTGCATTTAGATTGGAGGCCTAGATAGCTCAGTTGGTTAGAGCATTGGCATAGAAAGCCAAAGGACCTGGGTTCAAACCCCAATCTAGGCACATATTTTTCTGTTCAAATATAATTTGTCCTTCAGTGAGAAATGTTAAATTAATAATAAAAACATATATTTTAATATTTTACTTTGTGACTGTTTACCTCAATGGAATTTTAATATGAATTTTATATTTTATTAGGCCTAAGACTTGTGCGGATGAAGAATAAGAAAGAACATATTAAAGAATTAATAAAAATCAGGACAGGAATATCATTAAAATACAGGAATATCATGTTTAAACAGTATTATATAGGATAAATATATCGCAATAAAAAAAAATGAAGTTTATAAAAGCAATTGTCAAAAAACACAGTAAACATATGGCTCTGTGAAAGGGAAATAATAAATAAATTACATTCGACAGGAATGGATGACTGATGATGATCAGCATGGATTTCAAGAAGAGAGAAAATTTTAATTATAATCTTCTTAATTATACATTCACAGTTTTCTTTGAATTTATTGTAAAATACTAAATCATCTATTATTTAGTTCTTTAGTACTTTATTCAGACTGCCTTCAGCACTGCAACCTAAAAGATCTGTTATGCTATCTGAGTACGTTATGGATGAATGAAATTAAAATCTACTTTACAGTGTTATGGAAGTTGTAGATTGTCTTCTGGGTCCAATACACCAGGTTCTTCCCTCATGACTCATACTGCCTTTTTCGGTTGGGTCCATGGCAACAAGGGGAGAGTAAAACCATCCTGTTGGCCTGTTCTGCCCTTTTTATTACCCAAGCTCAGAGTCATGAGCCAGCACCCTGATAGACCCACTAGATCCCTTCACCACATATTTTCAACACCTATGGGTGCTAATCAAATTATTTACCTAAATATGAGATGAGGTGAAGAAGGGAGGGAAAGGAAATGACATGAAGGGAAGGTAAAGGGGGGGAATGGAGGATGATGGGTTGGATGAAATTCAGGAGGAAAAAGGAAAGAAATCCCTAAAAAAAAAATTCAGGTATGGGAGCAGGTGCTGGTGCTAACATGTCAACGTGCCGTTTTTTCAAAATGATTTTTCTACTGCAGGGTACAATGTGAGTTTTCCCTAAGAGATGAGTGGCGACGGGTGATTTTTCCCAACCAAAGTGAAGGAAACCAACAATTAGGAATGTCAAAAATGGGGAATGGAAAAATCGCAGTAGTTGCTTATGTTTGTTCAGAAAAACATCAAATTGAAAGAAAGATTAGTTCAATAAAACAAATAGAAGAACCTAAGAAGCTCACTGTTTGGGAAAAAATCCACATTCAAAAAAACTAAGAAAGAAAAAATAATTAATTTTCAAATTCCCAGGGAAACTGATTCAACTGTGAGGTTCATCGATCCACCAACAGATGGATTAAGAAGCTGTGCTGCTGGATGACAGAATATCAATCGTGTAATTACTGAAGATTTAACCACTAAGGTTATGAAACCAGTCTAATTAGAAGACAGGGCATGAGGTGAGATGAAAATAACTTTATTTTAAATTTTATACAATATCCTACTTGATTATTGCCCACCTCCTGTGTTATGCACACCAGTTGTCAGACTTTGGGATGAGAAGTTATAGCAAGGTCAAGAATACTGCAGGTTTGTATCTAAAACTCAAACCCAATATCTGAAGATGTTGATGATAAAATTGTTTTCCTATTACATGCAATGTGGAAGAACAAAACTTAATTACTTACCTCATCGAGCTGGGCAGCATTTACAGCATCCATTACCTGCAATAAAAATTAAAAAATAACTAAGTAACATTTTAATTTATGTTGAGTTGTTTTTGACTCACCTCATACTTCTTAACTCCCTCACAGACTCGAGTTTCTTCACTGCATTTGTGACATTCTCAATGCTGTTTCACATTCACAACTGACGTCAGTTGTGGTCATGATACAGCATTGAGAATGTCACAAATGCAGTGAAGAAACTCAAGTCTGTGAGGGAGTTAAGAAGTATGAGGTGAGTCAAAAACAACTCAACATAAATTTAAATAAACCTCATAGTGTTATTTCCTACCTACATAACTTAAACTAAGTAACATATTGACCTAAAAATAAGCCACACCCTTAAAATTTCAGGAGAAATAAAAAAAAAGTTAGCAGGAAAATTACTGTAAACATTTATTTCCTTGCACTTATATTTACATAAGCATAGAAGTTATAGACTACAGAAAATTAATCAAACAACCTTATTTGCCTCCAAAAGCAAGTTTCATTACAATGAAAACCATCACACTGTGAATCGCAGGAAATGAAGCTGCAGATCTAGTTGCAAAACGAGGCACTCAAATTCTATAAGCACGCATGAAAGAAATACCTTACCATAGGTCTGCCACTACTATCCACTCCAAGATAAAATCTGAACACCAACTGACATTGTTATAAAGGACCAAAGAAAGACAATGGATGAATAAAATTGTTTCCGAAATACCAGATTCGCCACAAAAAGAAGCTGTCACAAAATTTTGGATAGCAACAGGACATGACTGCATCGCTACCCATCTTCATCATCTGGAAATATTGATTGGAATCAATACGGATTCTGTTCACCTGCTCCACTGCCCTGCATTAACAACTGCTACACTCCATCAACACTACTGGGAGGCAAGAGGAAAAATTATCTCACTGCAGCCTCCCTAATCTATTTGTTAACATTATTTTGCTTATATTTTTACAGTGTTTCTGATATTGTTTCTATTGTGTGTGTGTATATATATATATATATATATATATATATATGATGTTTTTATTATTAATTTAACATTTCTCAATGAAAGATAAATTAAATTTGAAGAGAAAAATTTTTTCGCCTAGACCGGGACTCGAACCCGGGACCCTTGGCTTTCCGGGCCAAGTGCTCTACCAACTGAGCTACCGAGGCGAGTTACGATCTAGACGCAAATTTTTCTCTTATATACGTTGTAATTCCCTATCGCCAAATGCTTTTGAAACCATTGTTTCTATCTTTGCAAATGGCGGCTTCTTAGTTAAGAAAACATTTATTGGAAATTTAACATTACTTTTAAAAGCCAGTAAGGCCTCTAATGATGTTTTTATTATTAATTTAACATTTCTCAATGAAAGATAAATTAAATTTGAAGAGAAAATTTTCGCCTAGACCGGGACTCGAACCCGGGACCCTTGGCTTTCCGGGCCAAGTGCTCTACCAACTGAGCTACCGAGGCGAGTTACGATCTAGACGCAAATTTTCTCTTATATACGTTGTAATTCCCTATCGCCAAATGCTTTTGAAACCATTGTTTTATCTTTGCAAATGGCGGCTTCTTAGTTAAGAAAACATTTATTGGAAATTTAACATTACTTTTAAAAGCCAGTAAGGCCTCTAATGATGTTTTTATTATTAATTTAACATTTCTCAATGAAAGATAAATTAAATTTGAAGAGAAAAATTTTCGCCTAGACCGGGACTCGAACCCGGGACCCTTGGCTTTCCGGGCCAAGTGCTCTACCAACTGAGCTACCGAGGCGAGTTACGATCTAGACGCAAATTTTTCTCTTATATACGTTGTAATCAGTTGGTAGAGCACTTGGCCCGGAAAGCCAAGGGTCCCGGGTTCGAGTCCCGGTCTAGGCGAAAATTTTTCTCTTCAAATTTAATTTATCTTTCATTGAGAAATGTTAAATTAATAATAAAAACATCATTAGAGGCCTTACTGGCTTTTAAAAGTAATGTTAAATTTCCAATAAATGTTTCTTAACTAAGAAGCCGCCATTTGCAAGATAGAAACAATGGTTTCAAAAGCATTTGGCGATAGGGAATTACAACGTATATAAGAGAAAAATTTGCGTCTAGATCGTAACTCGCCTCGGTAGCTCAGTTGGTAGAGCACTTGGCCCGGAAAGCCAAGGGTCCCGGGTTCGAGTCCCGGTCTAGGCGAAAATTTTTCTCTTCAAATTTAATTTATCTTTCATTGAGAAATGTTAAATTAATAATAAAAACATCATTAGAGGCCTTACTGGCTTTTAAAAGTAATGTTAAATTTCCAATAAATGTTTTCTTAACTAAGAAGCCGCCATTTGCAAAGATAGAAACAATGGTTTCAAAAGCATTTGGCGATAGGGAATTACAACGTATATAAGAGAAAAATTTGCGTCTAGATCGTAACTCGCCTCGGTAGCTCAGTTGGTAGAGCACTTGGCCCGGAAAGCCAAGGGTCCCGGGTTCGAGTCCGGTCTAGGCGAAAATTTTCTCTTCAAATTTAATTTATCTTTCATTGAGAAATGTTAAATTAATAATAAAAACATCATTAGAGGCCTTACTGGCTTTTAAAAGTAATGTTAAATTTCCAATAAATGTTTTCTTAACTAAGAAGCCGCCATTTGCAAAGATAGAAACAATGGTTTCAAAAGCATTTGGCGATAGGGAATTACAACGTATATAAGAGAAAAATTTGCGTCTAGATCGTAACTCGCCTCGGTAGCTCAGTTGGTAGAGCACTTGGCCCGGAAAGCCAAGGGTCCCGGGTTCGAGTCCCGGTCTAGGCGAAAATTTTTCTCTTCAAATTTAATATATATATATGTTAATAGGTCTGTCATTTGGGTGAATGAACTGTATTTCAAGTTGAATTTTTATAGGAAAAATCATCATCATCATAGTACATTCACGAATTTAGGCCATTTGTTGACCTGTTTCGGCCTCAAGAGAAACACCATCCAGAAGTCTTTTGAGTGGACGTCCTGGTCTTCTTCTTCCTGCAGGTTGATATCTTAACATTTGTTTGGGTATTCTGTGATCTTCCATTCGATGAACATGTTGCATCCATCTTGACTTATAATCAGAAATTTTGTTTTCTAAAGATTCCATGTGTAATTCTTCTAAGATGTCTTCATTTTTTTTGTGATCTAGTAGTGTGTATCCTGCAGTCCTCTGAAGATATCTCATTTCAGCAGATCTAAGTCTCTGTATATCCTTCTGTAAGGTTTAATTTATGATTTAAATTAAAATTCTTCATTCCTCACCTCATAGACTGGATATGAGGTGAGGTTTTGTTTAGTTGTTTCTTGACTCACCTCATACTTCTTAACTCCCTTGCATATCTAGATTTCATACAGATAAAGATATTGATAAAAAATTCAAGAAGTTCACATACCACCCTTTAGTATTTGACAAGTTTCAAAAAATATTCAACAAATTCAACATTAAATTAGCACCAAAAAATGATTACAGTTTAGGTAATTTAATAAAAACCAACAAAAATAAAAAGATTGAAGACTGCAAAAAATCGGGAATTTATCAAATTAATTGTAAAGATTGTGAAAGGATATACATAGGAAAAACAAAAAGGAATCTAAATATAAGATTAAAGGAACACCTCAGAAATGTTAAAAATGGAGAAACAGAAAAATCTGCAATAGCTGCACATACCTGGTCAGAAAAACATAGAATAGAAACCAAAACAAAATTACTTAACAATTGGAAAAACCGAAGGAACTCACAATTTGGGAAAAAATTTACATGTGCAAGAATAAAAACACAACTATGAATTTTGAAATACCCGGTGATAAGGAGAGGGGATTGATTTGGAAATTCATCGGTCAGCCATCAGATGGCGCGGAGGTCAGTCTGCAGGAGAGGAGACCATTGGACGTTAGTTGTGAATGTGAACGGCATTGAGAATGTCACAAATACAGTGACGAAATCTAGATATGCAAGGGAGTTAAGAAGTATGAGGTGAGTCAAGAAACAACTAAACAAAATTAAAATAAACCTCATAGTGTTATTTCCTACCTACATAACTTAATGAGGTGAGGTATAAAGAATTTTAATTTAAATCTTATATTTCAAACGGAGTTTAAAACTTGTGTCTACTGAAATGGATTATTTTAGATGCTCTACTAGACATTCTAAATTGTAAAAAAATCAGAACTACAATCATCAGACAACAAATGAAAGTCCAAAATTCAATATTAGATTATGTGAGATACACACAACTACAATGGTATGGTCATATACATAGAATGTCAGAGAAAAGGTTACCCAGACAAGTTTTGGAATGGATTCCACCTGGGAAAGGGAAGAGAGGTCAACCTAGATTTAAATGGATGGATGATATAAGAAGAGGGTATGAGGAAGATAGGTCTGGAAGAATTGGAATGGGAAGATAAAAGAATAATGGAGAAAGAAGATAAAAATTTAAAAAAGTTTTGGGCACAGGAAGATGTTTTATTACATTGTAAACCTGTTTACAAATTAATAAATATCTACAAAGTTCACTATGCTAGCTCAAGTGGTAGCATGCCTGCTTCCTGACTAGTGGAACCAGATTCAATACCTGGTGGGATTGAAAATGTTAGTTGTAAAATGTTCAATCTCAGAGCAAGGAGAGGTAAGGTGTTCATTTTAACAAATTCTGAAGAAATGAAGCTGTTGATGATATCATGAAAAAATACTTTCACTTTTTTTTTTTACTTTTTATTAAATCATTATATGTTAAAATTGAACTTTTATAGGGAAAAATTGTTATATGTTAAATTACTTACTTAACCCATCACCAGCTCCGACAGATATCATATCATCTTCACATTCATACTTCCCAGGAAGAATGTAGCTGCAAAGAAAAAAAAACATTTAGCATTACATAAAATCCATAATGTTTCCAGAATATTTGGGCATTATTATATGAAATCATCACTTTTTTACATACAGTAATAGCCCCAGTCTGAGCATATAATTTTTCTCTTCAAATACAGTAACAGTATTGAACTACTGTAGGAAATATCACTATGAGGTTTAATTTAAAATTTAAAACAACATTCATAACATCTCACCTCATATCATGCCTCCTTTTTAGACCAGTTTTGTAACCTAAATGGTTACATCTTCAGTAGTTAAATGACCAATGTTCTGTTGTCCAGGAGCACTGCTTCTTACTCCATCTGATAGAGGACAGATGAACCTCCCAATCAAATGAACTTCCCTGGGAATTAATTCTGAGTTGTTTGTTGACTCACCTCATATTTCTTGACTTCCATAC
Organism: Diploptera punctata; assembly: GCA_030220185.1. Lineage (NCBI taxonomy): Eukaryota > Metazoa > Arthropoda > Insecta > Blattodea > Blaberidae > Diploptera > Diploptera punctata. The sequence goes on from JASPKZ010008863.1 coordinate 950,643, forward strand.
AAACCCTGGGTTTTGTCACTGCTTTTGTGATATTCTCGATGCAAACCAAGTTCACAACTGCCGTCCAGCAGTTTTCTCTCCTATAGATTGATTTCTGCACTCTCTGATGACTGACCGATGAACTTCCAAATCAATCCCCTCTCATTTTCTCCGGGTATTTAAAAATTCATAGTTTTCTTTTTATTCTTGCATATGTAAATTTTCTCCCAAATTGTGAGTTCCTTTGGTTTTTCTAACTGTTTAAGTAATTTAGCCTTGGTTTCAATTCTGTGTTTTTCTGACCAAACATGTGCAGCTACTTCAAAATTCATTAATTGTTCTTTCTCAGTTTTTCGAATGAGGTTCCCTCCTCCCCCCCAAACAGTGAGTTCCTTAGATTTTTCTATTTGTTTTATTAAACTAGCCTTTCTTTCAATTTTATGTTTTTCTAACCATGCATGAGCGGCTGGCTACTACTAATTTTTTCAATTTCCATTTTTTACATTCCTTCGCTCTGGTTTTCAAATTTATCTTTGTTTTCCCTAAGTAAATTTTATTACAATCTCTGCATTTAATTTGATAAATTCCTGGTTTGTTTTCTTCTTCAGTTTTGTTATTTTTGTTAGTTTTAATTATCCTATTGAGGCTATATTTATTTCTCGGTGCCAATGTTTTGTTGAATTTTTAAAATATTTTTTTTAATTTGTGGTGTTTCAATGGATGCTAGATGAATTTCTTGAAGCATCACAAATTAAAAAAAAAATTAAAAAGTTCAACATAAGACTGGCACCAAGAAATGAATGCAGCCTCAAGGATTATTAAAATAAAAAAAATGACAAATTAAGAAACAGAGATTTAACACCTCACCTCTTAATTGTAGATTTCTTGAAGACTATTTTCGATAAATCTTTGTATCATTTTCAGCTTAATCACCAATTCAACAGAGTTACAGTAGATAGAACTGAAAATGATATGAAGATGTATCAAAACTAGTCTTCAAGAAATCTACAATTATGAGGTGAGGTGTTAAATAATCTAACTCTGTTTATTAAATAAAATAAACCTCATAGTGTCACTTCCTTTAATATCAATAGAAATGAGAAAATTGAAGAAGAAAACAAATCAGGAATTTACCAGATTACATGTAAAGATTGTGATAAAAATTACCCAAGGAAAATTAAAAGAAATTTGAAAACCAGAGTGAAGGAGCATCTTATTGAATGTCAAAAATGGGGAATTGGTACAGTTAGCAGTAGCTGCTCATGCATGGTCAGAAAAACATCAAACGGAAAGAAGGGCTTGTTTAATTAAACAAACAGAAAAAAACCAAAACAGCTCATGGTTTGGGAAAAAATCCACATAAAAAAAGAAAGAAAACTAATGGATATTTGAAGAGAAAAATTTTCGCCTAGACCGGGACTCGAACCCGGGACCCTTGGCTTTCCGGGCCAAGTGCTCTACCAACTGAGCTACCGAGGCGAGTTACGATCTAGACGCAAATTTTTCTCTTATGTACGTTGTAATTCCCTAGCGCCAAATGCTTGAAACCATAGCTTCTATCTTTGCAAATGGCGGTTTCTTAGTTAAGAAGACATTTATTGGGAATTTAACACTACTTTATAGCCAGTAGGGCTTCTATTGACGATTTTTATTATTAATTTAACACTTCTCATAGAAGGATAAATTATATTTGAAGAGAAAAATTTTCGCCTACTGGCTATAAAGTAGTGTTAAATTCCCAATAAATGTCTTCTTAACTAAGAAGCCGCCATTTGCAAAGATAGAAGCTATGGTTTCAAGCATTTGGCGCTAGGGAATTACAACGTACATAAGAGAAAAATTTGCGTCTAGATCGTAACTCGCCTCGGTAGCTCAGTTGGTAGAGCACTTGGCCCGGAAAGCCAAGGGTCCCGGGTTCGAGTCCCGGTCTAGGCGAAAATTTTTCTCTTCAAATATAATTTATCCTTCTATGAGAAGTGTTAAATTAATAATAAAAATCGTCAAAACTAATGGATTTTGAAATTCCCGGGGAATTTGATTTGATTTGGAGGTTTATCAGTCCACCAACAGATGGAGTAAGATGCAGTTCTCCTAGATGATAGAACATTGATTGTGAAACTAGTGGAGATGAAACCACCTAGGTTTCGAAACAGGTTTAATTAGAAGACTGGATATGAGGTGAGGTGTAAAGAATTTTAACTTAAATCTTAAATTATACCTCATAGTGATTTTTCTTATAATAGTTCCTATCATAAGTTTTATTAAATTGATTTAGTCTCACCTCATAATGTGTTTCCCAATTTTAACTTTGAATTAGTCTCACCTGTTATTGTAAATTGTGTTAGCATCAAAAGGCATGATGGGTTTTTTGTATTTCCCTTTAGCAGCCCAAGGAAGATCTTCTTTCTCCTGTGTAGGCCATGGCACATAGCTCAGTTTATTCACTGTATTACCCTCAAATGGCATGGTGGGAGCTTTGTAATATACATCAGGTCTGTAGCTGTGAACAGGGTCATATTTGTTGATTGGCTGATATGATGCATTCATCGTGGATGTATCTGAAACAAACATCAAAGACAAATTACTTTTTTTTAGGAATTCACACTATGAGTTTACCTAAATCAATGACAAAATTTAATAAAATCTATATATATATTTATATGATTAGGAAAGTTTTCTTGGGTTTTCCACATTAAGGAATGATTCCTTGGTAATGGCATGTGAGATCATGTCAAAATATCAGAATCAATGGCCAGAGGTTGACCTTGAATTTATGATGTGGAAAATTAATTTTTCAAGGAATCATTCCTTGAAAATGGCATGTGGGATCATGTCAAAACATCGGAATCAGTGGCCAGAGACTGACCCTGAATCCATGATGCAGAAAACCCAAGAAAACTTTCTTAATCATACTTATATCTGCAAAAATCTACAATGTAACACAATCTATATATATGATTAAGAAAGTTTTCTTGAATTTTCCATGTTAAGAATTCAAGGACGGCCTCTGGCCGCTGATTCCGACATTTTGGCATGATCCCACATGCCATTATCAAGGAATGAATGGCATGTGGGATCATGCCAGAACATTTAAACCCTGATGTGTATGAAATGAATTCAGACACGCTAGTAAGGAAGTAGACATGCCACATCTGTTGTAATGGTGAAGGGATTGTCAATATAGTGTATAATAAACAGCCTATGTACTAGCACTAATAAAAAAAAAAGAAATAATTTTGATACCTTCCATGCGCTTGTTTGAGAGTCTGAGATTGTTGGCTGGACGGAAAGGATCGGGTACAGGAGCTTGTTTTGGAGTGTAGTCATGCTTCTGAGTTGTCTGTGATGACATTGGACCTTCACCCATTAAATTATGGCTGTCAGGCAGAATTAAATCAGCTCGAACAGCTCCGGGCCAACCTCGATAATCATGCTAGGAAAAATATATTTTTATTTCATATTGGGTCAAATTGGATATGTTTATATTATTAAAATAAAAACATAAAAACTAAAATGTAGAGTGTGGGTGACTCATTTTAACATAACCAATATTAAGAATATGCTGCATGTAGAAGAAAAATAAATGCCAGAATCCAGATTTGAACCCAAGACCTCTAATTTTACATGTTAGTGAGCTACCAACTGCACCACTCAGGCATCCTACCACAAACATTTATTTTTCTTCTTTATATATAATTCTCTATTTTGAGAGGCAGCAGGATATTGATCACACTGCCATCTCATGGCTTCTATAACAAGTAAAAGTTTAAAGATAATATTGACTTTATAGCGGTAACATTACTTTATTTCAATGTTATAAATTAAATTATGACATTTAAGTAATAAAGGTCAAATATGAGAAGAAAAGAAAAAAATAAACACCTGAACCGGGATTTGAACCGGAGACCTCTAACTTTATATGTTAGTGCATTACCGATTGTGCCACTCAGGCAATCAAGCACAAACATTTATTAATTTATGTACACACACACACACATATATACATTAATTCTGAGAGCGGAACAGGTCGAAGGCCTACCATGAAGATATTGATGATATATATATATATATATACTAGCTGGCCTAGCGAACGTCGTATCACCTTTAAATACTTTTACGTTAATTTTTCCAGATGTTTTAAGTTATCTGCTATTCGGGGCAGAAAGAAATCCAACAAATCAAAGATCATAAAAATCGGTCCTGCCATTCTTGAGTTATAAATAGTGTAACTAATCCGACTTTGTTTTATATATATTTTCTTGATATCTTATCATTCATGGTCTCTAGAACTGTTTCGCCATATTGTTCAATGTCCCTTCTCGGTCCAGTTAAATTTAAATTAAGTTGCTGTCTTTCAGCCAGATTACTTAAAACTAATACTTACACATGAAGTTAATATTATTATCAATATATTGAAAATAAAATAAACACAAACACACTTAAATTATGAAATAATCAATATTTGTAATTCAATTGAAATTCGTGGTTGCAACAAAAAGCACAGCCACCTGGTTAAATAATTAACCAATTAATTACCTTACACGGCCATCTGTTAGAATCGTATGGAACTCTTTGTCAAATAATAAACAAATAATTTGCAATAAAAATAATGCGACTATAAATTTAGTTATAAACTTCTCTAAGTCTCAAGTTGGATCAAACTGCACATAGTGTGCAAAATTTTATTAAAATCGGTTCAGTAGTTTAGGATTCCATCGCAGACAAACAATGTGACATGTAATTGTTATATATTAAGATATACATGATAATTTCCAATTCAGAGAATAATTTACACTAAATAAAATATTAAAAGATTTTGGGATGAAAATTTCAGTACAAAAGCCAAAAGTAATGGCATTCTTAGGACAAGATCCAATCTGAAGTAAGATAATACACAATAACCAATGCCTAGAACAAGTACAAAATTTGAACTATTTAGGTGGTCAGAGCATCAGCACAAATGCTTGGATGAGAATGTAGCCTGAATTAGCTCAGTAGTCAGAGCTTCAGCATGGAAAGCTGAAGATTCGTGGTTCGATTCCCAGTTCAGGCAAACATTTTTCTCTTTACCATTGATTACAATATTTTAGTTGTGTTCATTAATTTACTTATTTCTATCATAGTAATAGGTGTAGCTTCTCAATGTTAATTTAATAGGTAATACAAAAATTCATTCATTCTTCATTAGGTGTATCCAGCTGTAGTTGATGACACGAATCCATTGCATACATATGCTATAAGTTGCAATAGGGCTGCATTTGAACATGTAGCTTATGTGGCCATTCAAGGCGAGTGCCAATGAAATGAACCCTCCAACCTCGAATGCTCTAATACCATCAAGCTTGAAGAAAACAAGAGGTCAGGCAAGGGAAACTGGATAGGAAAGTAAAAAGAGGGATCTGGTACTAGAAAAGGAAGAAATAACAGACTGGTCTATAATCCACCAAGCTGACCAGTGCTAATTGGTGGGTAGCTCATCCCTTTGATTCATATTGCATATGTCAACAGCTGCACCATGAGAAAATAGAGATTGGACACTGGGTTATTGTCCAGGTTGGTTCCTGTAAGCTTTCAGTCTAGAAAGAATTAGAAGGTCTCCTCCCTGTTAAAAACAATAACCCTTTAGAGCATAGTATGGAACATCAAGGGAAAGGTAATGTAAACTTGAGCCAAAATGGTGAAATTGAAAAATCAGCAGTAGGAGCTCATCAATTGATACATGATTCCATAATTGAAAAAGAAGCTAAATTCTTAAAATATTTAGAAAAATGAATTGAACTAACAATATGGGGGAAAGATAAACATTCATAAGAATAAGGACAGAACCATGAATTTTAAACTTTCTGGCAAGCTAGATTTAAACTCATAGTTCATTCGACCTGCACCAGGTGGAAAGAGGAAACCTGGTGTTAACAACTCAATTCAAACACTAGAAGTGTAAGAATCAAATGAATTGTGAATTCTTCTTACCTCACACATCTATGTTTTTTAACACAGAACTGCAGTACCGGGAAACATTATTCCCATCATCAGCTGTTTTCTCCTCCTGGCGCGACAGGCCTAGAAGGCCCTTAGCCTAACATCTGGTTGCTGGCTTCACATCCACATGTGCAATCACAGAGGTAGATGATCAACAGCCAGTGTAGGGGTGATATGTGGTCAGCATGTTGAGTCTCCCACAGTTATAGCTGGTTTTCTCAACCCGGAGCACTACTTATTGTAGCTACCCAAATGCCTCACGATGCTGGATGGGCACCAGTCCCATACTGGCCGAAATACCATGAGAAAATTTCTTCCCTATGGAGACTCGAACCAGCTCAAGTCCCATAGCTCTGCGCCAAGGCTTCCAAGGCTTCCTGCCTTAACCACTCACCACTCGGCTATGGTGCAGGACACAGCTGTTTTCACGACTGTCAATTTTTCATACGTAGATGTGTGAGGTAAGAAGAATTCAAAATTCATTTGATTCTTCTTAGGAAAACCTCATAATGTAAAAATTTCTAACTTTATTATATGAACTAGAAGTGTAGCTGATGATGAAAGCAAAGGCTTTCGAAATATGTCAGGTAAGAAAAACATATTTTATGAGGTGAGGTGTGAAATTTTTGCTTTCATATTTATATGGGAGATTATTCATTTAATTTTCCTATTGCTAGTTCTTACCTTTTGTGTAGTTTGGTTAGCAAACTTAGCATTTCCAGTTGTGATATTATCAATAGCACGGATAGGTTCTGGGCGAATATCATCACCCACTGGCAAATAACTTTCTTTATAAACTGTTCTGTCTTCAAAATGTCTTCCTTGCCCTATGATGTCACCAGAGTCAAGATGCTTGATAGGATCTCGTCGATTATCTTCACAAGAATGAAGATAGCTGAAAAATATTTAAAATTTTGAAACACAGTGTGATTATAGATAATCTAATTATAAATTCACATTAATTATTTAGGTAAACTTTTATCAATATTTAATTTTAGGAAGTTATATTTTGAGGTTATTTTAATTATATTATTTTTGGTCTGGACATCTTACCTCAATATTAATGTTGATTTGTTCTTGGACATGTTTCAAAACAATTCTCTGTTTTATCTTCAGCTTTCCCAGACTGGTTTTATTTATGTTGCATTATGTTGCACCACCTGGATGTCGATGTCAGCTCCATCCTGTGGTTGGCCAAAGAACCTCCAAACAAGGTCACCCTCCATCGGAATATCAAAATTCATAACTCTGTTTCTGTTCTTCTGAATATAAATTTTTTCCCAAATAGTCAGCTCGTTTGTATTTTCTAACTGTTTTAATAATTTAGTGTCTGAATTAATATTATGTTTTTCAGACCAAACATGAGCAGCAACTGCAGATTTTTCAATTTCTCCATTTTTAAATTTCTTATGTGTTCTTTGGTTCTAATTTTTAGGTTTCTTTTTGTTTTCCCTATATATATCTTTTCACAACCCATGCATTCAATTTGATATATTCCTGACTTTTTATTTTTATCAGTTTTTTCATTTTTGTTGGTTTTTATTAGTTTATTTAAACTGTAGTTATTTTTTGGTGCTAATTTAATATTAAACTTCTCAAATATATTTTGAAATTTATTATGTACCCAGGGGTGATATGTGAATTTCCTATATTTTTTCATAGGTGGTTCTTCTTTTTCAAGATTACTTCTGTTTATCATTTTTTGTTTTTTATACTTTTCTATCCTTTTATGTACCATTTTTTCATCAAACCCATTTTCTCTTGCTACTTTGATTATGTGTTTTTTCTCATGTTTGAAATCTTCTTCGTTTAAGGGTAAGTTTACCAATCTATGAGTTAAACTATTAAATGCTGCTAATTTATGTCCAATTGGATTGAACCCTGTTGATTTTATAAAATTTTCCGTATGAGTTTCTTTTCTATGAATCCTGAATTCAATTTTTCTTTTTTCTTCGTTTCTGACCAATTTAAGATCCAAAAAAGGTATTTGTTTATTGTCTTCTATTTCTTTGGTGAATTTAATGTTTGTACTCTGTAAATTTAATAGTTTTAGGGAATCTTCTACATGTTTTTCTTTAACAATACAAATTATATCATCAACATATCTACTCCAAAATTTAAACATTGTGGGATGTGCTTTAGTGATTTTACATTCAAAATCGCTCATAAATAAATTTGCCAGGAAGGGTGATAATGGGTTTCCCATTGAGAGCCCTGATTTTTGTCTATAGAAACTCCCATTGAATGTAAAAAACATTTGATCAATGCATAACGCAGTTAATTTCAAATAATCTTCTTTGATCTCTCTGTCTATGTTGTTTTTTCTTAACCAATTGTTCAATATCTCCAAAGTTTTTTGTTTCGGTACATTTGTGAATAGTGAAAACTACATCAAACGAAACCAACCTATCTGTGGGTTCAATTTCCACTTTTTCTAATTTGTTAACTAATTCCAATGAATTTTCAATCTGCAGACTTTCAAAATTATTAATTCTTTTAAATTGATTATTCAGCCATTTCGAAATTTTGTAGGTTGGTGATCCAATATTGTTAATTATTGGCCTCATTTTGTTTCCCGGTTTGTGAATTTTTGGAAGTCCATGTATATTAGGGTTTCTTGGGTTGCAGAAGTAATCTTGAAAAAGAAGAACCACCTATGAAAAAATATAGGAAATTCACATATCACCCCTGGGTACATAATAAATTTCAAAATATATTTGAGAAGTTTAATATTAAATTAGCACCAAAAAATAACTACAGTTTAAATAAACTAATAAAAACCAACAAAAATGAAAAAACTGATAAAAATAAAAAGTCAGGAATATATCAAATTGAATGCATGGGTTGTGAAAAGATATATATAGGGAAAACAAAAAGAAACCTAAAAATTAGAACCAAAGAACACATAAGAAATATTAAAAATGGAGAAATTGAAAAATCTGCAGTTGCTGCTCATGTTTGGTCTGAAAAACATAATATTAATTCAGACACTAAATTATTAAAACAGTTAGAAAATACAAACGAGCTGACTATTTGGGAAAAAATTTATATTATCAGAAGAACAGAAACAGAGTTATGAATTTTGATATTCCGATGGAGGGTGACCTTGTTTGGAGGTTCTTTGGCCAACCACAGGATGGAGCTGACATCGACATCCAGGTGGTGCAACATAATGCAACATAAATAAAACCAGTCTGGGAAAGCTGAAGATAAAACAGAGAATTGTTTTGAAACATGTCCAAGAACAAATCAACATTAATATTGAGGTAAGATGTCCAGACCAAAAATAATATAAACTTTTATCACTCATCTCATATTCTTCTTCTTCTTAGACTAGTTTCAAATCCTTAATTGGTTTCATCATCATTTTAGATCCAACAAAAATGAGAAAATAGAAGAATGCAGAGAACGTGAGAAAGTCTACATAGGAAAAACTAAGAGAAATTTAAAATTAACAGCAGGAATTGACAGCATATATAAGAGAAAATTTTGCATTTAGATTGGAACTTGCTCAGTAGCTCAGTCAGTAGAGTATTAGCCTATAAAGCCAAAGGTCCTGGGTTCAATCCCTGGTCTGAGCATATAGTTTTTCTCTTCAAATAAGACATTTGAAAACCAGGGTGAAAGAACATCTCAGGAATGTCAAGAAAGGGGAAGTAGAAAAATCAGCAGTGGCTGTCCATGCATAATCGGAAAAAATCTTATCAAAAGGAAGGCCAAATTATTAAAACAAATAGAAAAACCCAAAGAACGCACTGTTTTGGAAAAAATCTACATTCAAAAATGAAAAAGAGAAGTTAATGAATTTTCAAATTCCCGCGGAAAATGATTCTGAGGTTTTTCAGTCTACCAACAGAAGGAGCAAGAGATGGCTCTTCAAAATGACAGAACAACGGTTGTCAAAATACTGACGATGGAACCAATTAAGGATTTGAAACTAGTCTAAGAAGAAAAAGAATATGAGGTGAGTGACAAAAGTTTACCTAAATAAATAATACCTCATAGTGTGAATTCCCAAAAAAGTAATTCACATGAATTTTAGATAGCAATATTAAGACCAACATGTTCAATTCCTATTCATTTATTTAAATAGCAAATAGTCTAATGAAATTGTAAATAAAATTATACTCCATGGCACCAGCCTCATGCACTAATGGCCAGAGCTTCTGACTATAGTTCATGAGTCCTGATTTTGATTCTCAATCACACTATAGGAATTTTTTCTTAAAAGGAATTATTTGTACATTTGCCCTTGGTCTGGATTTAGATAAAGTTTAGGTTTAAGTACTCTCCTGGTGCTTCATCATCATTCATCACCTATAATATCAATGGGGTAATGTAACTCTACCCTTCAGGCATGCCAACTAAGAAATGGGTCACAATTCTGCCATGCCAGTAGACAAAACCAGAAATGTCATGAAGACAACCTAGTGGTATTGGTAAAAAATATATATTTATTAAGGTAGAATATTTTTATCACTCACCTCATATTGTTCTTCTTATTTGATTATAAACTAGTTTCGGAACATAGTTTCTGTTCCATCCTCAGTATCGTCACGACCGTTGTTCTGTCGTCTTGAAGAGCTGTCCTTCTCTCCTTCCATTGGCTGACTGAAAAACCTCGAAACCAGGTCATTCTCACCGGGAATTTCAAAGTTCATTAATTTCTTCTTTTTGCTCTTTTGAATGTAGATCTTTTCCCAAACAGTAAGTTCTTTAGGTTTTTCTATTTGTTTTAATAATTTAGCTTCTTTCTCGATAAGATGTTTTTCAGACCATGCATGGGCAGCCACTGCAGATTTTTCTACTTCCCCTTTCTTGACATTCCTGAGATGTTCTTTCACTCTAGTTTTCAAATTTCTTTTAGTTTTTCCTATGTAGAATTTCTCACATTCTTCACATTTAATTTGATAAATCCCTGATTTGTTTTCTTCTTTAATTTTCTCATTCTTATTAGGTCTAATAAGAACTAAACTAAAATAAAAGAAATTTGAAAACTAGAGTGAAAGAACATCTCAGGAATGTCAAGAAAGGGGAAGTAGAAAAATCTGCAGTGGCTGCCCATGCATGGTCTGAAAAACATCTTATCGAGAAAGAAGCTAAATTATTAAAACAAATAGAAAAACCTAAAGAACTTACTGTTTGAGAAAAGATCTACATTCAAAAGAGCGAAAAGAAGAAATTAATGAACTTTGAAATTCCCGGTGAGAATGACCTGGTTTCGAGGTTTTTCAGTCAGCCAATGGAAGGAGAGAAGGACAGCTCTTCAAGACGACAGAACTACGGTCGTGACGATACTGAGGATGGAACAGAAACTATGTTCCGAAACTAGTTTATAATCAAATAAGAAGAACAATATGAGGTGAGTGATAAAAATATTCTACCTTAATGAATATACCTCATAGTGAGAATTCCTAAAATAAGTAAAAAATATATACTCCATGGTACAAGCTTAGAAGGCCCCTGACCTAACAACTGGCTGCAGGTCTCACATCTACATGTGTTGATCACAGAGATGGAAGATCATCCAGCCAGTTTAGGGGTGATTTGAGGTGAACATGGTATGTCCCTCAGGCTTATAGCTGGTTTTCTCAACCTGAAGGCACTATTTATTGTTGCTAACCAAATTCTTCATGATGCTGGGTGAGCATCAGTCTCATACTGGATGAAATTCCATGATCAAATTTTTCTTCAAATCAGTGCAAGTTCCATAGCTCTGCACCAAGGCATCATCTCTTAAATCCCTCGGCTATGTTACAGGACAATAAAATTATAGGGGAAGGTAAAAAAGTCCAACTTGGAAATCTTTATAATTGCAGATGGTGGTATGATACATGGAGAATCAACAGATAACATAGAATACATATTTGAATGTTGTAAAACAAAAGAATACAGTTTAAATATAAACACTGAGAAATCAGGAGTTTTGTATGAAAACAAAATGATTTTTGGAATATTAAGCTATCAGGCAAAAATTAAAAAAAAAAAAATGAACAAAGGACAGAGGAACAATTATAGATCCATGAATTCTCAAGTTCACTGTGAGCAAAAATTAATCTCAAATTATTTATTTTAGGAAGTAATATTTTGAGGTTCTTTTTATCAAGTTTTTTTGAGTCTAGAGTAAAAAAAAACTTGATTAATCTCAAAGTTCATAAAATTGAGACCAGAAGGCAGTTTGGAAGTTGATGGTAATGGCAGAATTTCAACAGTCAGAGTTTATCTGAGGATAGGAGTGATGGCTCCAGAAACTGATCCTGTGAAAATATCGGAGATGTAAAAAGATTTCTCTGATTCATGATATAAAACATAAAAGTAACCACAAAATAAGAGGTTAAACTAAAGTAAAGAAAGGAAACGATTGCACTGCAGATTCCTGGACTGAATTAAAATCAAGTATTACACCTATAAGACTATTGTTTTCACTTTAATTTTCAATATAAAAGTTGAAAACTAATAACTAAGGTGAATCTGGTACAACTTACCTCATAATCATAAAAAATGGAGAAATAGAAAAATCTGCAGTAGCTGCCCACGTCTAGTCAGAAAAATATAAAATTGATGTAAACATTAAATTATTAATTCAGTTAGAAAATACAAAAGAGCTCACTGTTTGGGAGAAGCTATACACTCAGAAGAATAAAAATAGGATTATGAATTTTGAAATTCTTGGGGAAAATGATTTTATTTACAAGTTCTTCGGTCAACCAGAAGATGGAGTAGAAGTCGACATCCAGAGCCAACAACATAAAAATCAACATTCTGGACAAGTTGACAATGTTATGGGCAGCATATCGAAATATATCAAATAAAACACAAAGATTATGAGGTAAGATGTACCAGTAAAATTCATCGGAGAACATTTTGTTTAAACAACTCACCTCATAGGATTCATGCTTCCATGATACTGCGGTTTCAAACACAGTCGTGTTCATCCTCAGCCACAATTTCGACTGACAAAATTCTTCGGCCGTCAACTGTTCTATTGTTGCCATCTTCAATGCTGCCATCTATGGTTGAATTTATGAATTTCGAAATCAAAGTAATTTTGTTAGGGATATCAAAATTCATTGATTTATCTTTATTTTTCTGAATGTATATTTTCTCCCAAAATGTCAATTCCAAAGGCTTCTCTACTTGTTTTAAAAGTTTAGCTTCTCTTCCAATTTTATAGAAGTTTATTAGAACATCATAAAATTGAAAGAGAAGCTAAACTTTTAAAACAAGTAGAGAAGCCTTTGGAATTGACAGTTTGGGAGAAAATATACATTCAGAAAAATAAAGATAGATCAATGAATTTTGATATCCCTAACGAAATTACTTTGATTTCGAAGTTCATAAATTCAACCATAGATGGTAGCACTGAAGATGGCAACAATAGAACAGTTGACGGCCAAAGAATTTCGTCAGTCGGAGTTATGGCTGAGAATGAACACAACTGTGTTTGAAACCGCAGTATCATGGAAGCATGAATCCTATGAGGTGAGTTGTTTGAACAATATGTTCTCCAATAAATAAATTAATGAGTCATTTTAACATCTTACCTCATATTTCATGTTTTTTCAAACACGGTAACTATAGTTTTCAAATGATCTTGTCATTCATTTTCAACCGCCATTATGACTACCGGATATTCGTTGGAATCTCCCTCTATAACGTTGCCATCTGGTGTTGATTTGACGAACTTCGAGATATCGTTGCCATCTGGTGTTGATTCGATGAACTTCGAGATGAGGTCACGTTCATCCGGAATGTCGAAATTCATAGATTTAAATTTGTTCTTCTGTATAAATCTCGATATCTCGAAGTTCATCAAATCAACACCAGATGGCAACGTTATAGAGGGAGATTCCAACGAATATCCGGTAGTCATAATGGCGGTTGAAAATGAATGACAAGATCATTTGAAAACTATAGTTACCGTGTTTGAAAAAACATGAAATATGAGGTAAGATGTTAAAATGACTCATTAATTTATTAATTAAGAACCTCATAATGTTTCCCAATTTTAACTTTGAATATGTTCTCCGATGGATTTTAATGATTATACCTCATAATGTTTACTTCCCAACATTAATTTAATATAAGATGTACCAGATTCACCTTATTTATAAAGAAGAACCTCAATTCATAGTTAAATATGGGAAATAACATTATGAGGTTCTTAATTCAATGAATGAATGAGTCACTTCTTATCTTAGCTCATAATTTATGTTTCTTTAAACATGGGAACTTCAGTTTTCAAGAGAAGTCCCTCCTACTTCAGCCGCCATTATGACTACTGGATTTTCGTTGGAATCCTCATCTATAATGTTGCTATTTGGTGTAGATCTGATGATCCTCAAGATCAAATCCCATTCATCAGGTATTTCAAAATTCATGGATCTAAATTTGTTCTTCTGAATATATATCTTTCCCAAACAGTCATATCCAAAGTTTTTTTTCCAAATGTTTTAAAAGTTTAGCCTCTTTTTCTTCAATGTTATGACTAGTTTGCTGGAGGGTAATAAAACTGAAAAAGAGGTTCAGCCTCTTTAACCCATGTTTAAAACATTTGGAAAAACCTTTGGAATTGACAGTTTGGGAAAAGATATATATTCAGAAGAACAAATTTAGATCCATGAAATTTGAAATACCCAATGAACGGGACTTGATCTCGAGGTTCATCAGATCAACACAAGATGGCAACTTTATAGATGAAGATTCCAACAAAAATCCATTAGTCATAATGGCGGCTGAAGATAGGAGGCACTCCTCTTGAAAACTGCATTTCCCATGTTTAAAGAAACATAAAGTATGAGGTAAGATAAGAAGTGTCTCATTCATTCATTCATTGGAAGAACCTCAATGTTCCTTTCTATTGTAATTTTATAATTTAATTAAGTACCTGTTGTTGTAAATAGTGTTTCCTTCCATGGGCATGATGGGTTTTTTGTATTTCCCTTTAGAAGCCCAAGGTAAATCCTCCTTTTCTTGTGTAGGCCACGGCACGTAGCTAAGCTTGTTCACCGTCTCACTCTCCAATGGCATGGAAGGTTTCTTGTAGTATATATCAGGTTTGTAGCTATGGGTTGGTTCAAAGTTGTGGACTGGCTGATATGATGCATTCATTGTGGAGGTGTCTGAAATATTATACAAATTAACACAATTTATTTCAAAATTAATTTTGTATTAACTAACTCACTGGCACTATTTAACCCATACGTTCATGGGCATGTGCAGACATAAGCACACCATACATCTTTATCCTGAGCTAATGTTTCCCAATTATCTCCTGTATAATTTTCTTCTTGTTAGCCCACGTTTCCCTTAACAGAGATTTAGGCGCTCTCCCCCTATAGGGAAGAATTTGAACCATACTAATTTAGTTATACTTGTTTTCATATAGATGTCATTTGAGTGGTCCGTGGTTAGCGTTCTGCCTCATACTGACATCTAGGAAACCAAGGTAATACTAGGACGGGAAAATTCGGTAAATTTTGCTTAGAGGCCTTTTCATTCAGGTTTAAGGATCTTTTACAAGCCTGAAAATCTTCAGACTCGGGACCCACGGCCTTAAAGTCCCTCCCGGAGGACTTGCTCCTTGGATTATTCCATCCTAAAAAATCCATCGACCCTGGCCGCGTTTGAACCCGTGACCCTCGGGACCAGAGGCAAGGAGCATAACCACTAGTTCACCTGTATAATTTACCTCCCTTAAATCATGGTTAATGTTATTCTCCCACCTTATTTTTGGCTTACCTACATGCACTTTCCCTACAAATGAGTTTCCATGCTCCTCTTTCATTCCCCATTCATGCCACATGTCCTGCCCATCATATTCTACAAGACTAAACTGATTTCCCATAAAGATCATGTAGCTCACTGTTATGTAATATTCTCCATTCACCTGTCTATTCATCTCCCTTTGAACCAAAAATTTTCATAAGAACTTTATTCTCAAATACTCGAAATCTTCTCTCCTCCCTTAAAGTAAAAGTGCATGTTTTGCATCTATATGGTATAAATGGGAGAATAACAGTTTTATATATTTTCAGTTCAATGTTATTTGAGAGAAGTGGGACGACATGAGTCCCTGTAATGTGGAATCCCTTCATGACTTCTTAATGTAAAAGCCATTCATTGTGTATTTGTGAATGATGATTCATTGCATTGAATGTGGGATCAAGAGAGTAAGGTAAAGGGAGGATTTAGCTTGGATGGGAATGTAGCCTGAATTAGCTCAGTGGTCAGAGCATCAGCATGGAAAGCTGAAGGTTCGAGATTTGATTCCTGGTTCAGGCAAACAAATTTTCTCTTTACCATAGATTACAATTGTTTAGTTGTGTATATTAATTTACTTATTTCAATCATAATAATAGCTTTAGGTTTTTATTATATATTTAATGACTACTTTTTGTTGGATATTTGTCCTGTAGAAAATGTTTTGTAGTGCAGTTTCAATTGCAGTGATTTCTCCATCGAAATTATTGTCTCATAGTGGTACTTCCTAAGAATGTTATTATAAATAAATATTCAGATGTAGAGTACGGGTATTGTATAAGTGCATTCCTTTTCACTCTTTAAAGTGTAAACTCAGCACCTCTGTCTAGATATTTGAATCTATTTACTTTTTCATAAGAATTATTACCTACAGTCATCCTGTTATAATCTGCTATATTTTTATCAAGGCATATCTCCATCTACTTAATTTTTTTCTGTGTTAAGCCAATATTAATTTTAAATTAATATTTATTCAAAGCAAAATAATTCTTTACCTTCCATTCGCTTGTTTGAGAGCCTGAGATTGTTGGCTGGACGGAAAGGATCAGGTACAGGAACTTGCTTTCGAATGTAATCATGCTTCTGAGTTGTCTGTGATGACATCGGACCTTCACCCATTAAATTATGGCTGTCAGGCAGAATTAAATCAGCGCGAACAGCACCAGGCCAACCTCGGTAATCATGCTGGAACAAATGATGTATTCATGAAATAAACAAAGTAAGCAAAGGTTAAAGAAGTGTTAAATTAATAATAAAAACATTGAAAGAAGACCTAATGGCTTTATAAAGTAGAGTTTAAATTCCCAATAAATGTCTTTTTAAAAAAGAAGCCGCCATTTGCATGATCGAACAATGTTCGTAGCATTTGATACCCAGGAATTAACAATGTACAAGAGAAAAGTTTGCATTTAGATTGGAGAGCTCAGGTAGCTCAGTTGGTAGAGCAATAGCATAGAAAGCCAAAGGTCCTGGGTTCAAACCCCAACCTGAGTGTATATTTTTCTCTTCAAATATAATTTGTCCTTCAATGAGAAATATTAAATTAATAATAAAAACATCATGGGCAAAGGTTATTTATAGCTCAACTTCTGCAATCAAGTAACAACCCAACTGAACTTTTATAGGAATAAATCACTATGAGGTTTAATTTAAGATAAAATCAAATGTTTTAAACCTCTCCTCATATTAATCTACTTACAAGTTGGGGCTTAGCCTCTCCTTTGTTAAGACACGAGATCTAAGACTTTACTTCCCTTCCAAAGGAAGTCTTATCAGGGATTTTTTGCTTTTAAAAATTTGTTATCGACCTCGGTGTTCTAGGGGTTAACTTGCCTCAGGTCCCAAAGGTTCACAGGTTCAAACCAGGCCAGAATTCATTAATTTTTTTAGGTTGGAAAAAATCCAAGGGGCAAGTCCTTCAGAAGGGACTTTAAACCATGTGTTCAGAATATGAAGATATGAACTTCAAGCCCAAATTAGAACCTCTGAACAAAATTTAACATTCAGAAATAGTTGAATGCAGGCTTTCACGGCCGGTAATCATGATGTTGAGTGATTCCGGGTTCTGTGGCCGTGGTCCATAGTTGGTGTTGATACCAGAAAAAAAAAAAAAAAAAAAAAAAAGAAGTATAGCCACCCGTTTATCAGAACACAAAAGAAACTGCAGACAAGGAGAAATGGATAAATCGGCTGTAGCAGAACATGCCATTATGAATGGACACCAGATTCTATTCGATGATACACAAGTTTTAGCCACAACTTCCTATTATTTCCCTAGATTATATCGAGAGGCTATAGAAATACACAAGCATAAGGAAAATATTAACAGAAAAGAGGAAGGTATTAAACTGTCTAAGGCCTGGTACCGTACACTAGAAAATAAATGCATCAACACTAGGGACAACAAGGAGACGACCATTAGCCAATCAGCAAGAGCCACGCCCGCTCACCCTGCTCCCACCACTAGTATCAATACAACACCCGCAGCGTTCACTCTAAGTAGAGCTTCCGACCAGGAAACACGCCTAGAAGCACTCGCCACTGAAGATGCCCTCCGCAGTTGAGGGCGAAACGTCTGGTATCAACACCAACTATGGACCACGGCCACAGAACCCGGAATCACTCAACATCATTCAGAAATACTTTACAACATGTGACGCAAAACATTTTTTTAAGTTCCAACCATACATCATGTGCATGTGCCAATAGATGCGAAGTGGTTTACACTATGGAATCACAGGATGCAGCCAACATATACAAGATATTTAATGAACCTAAAGCTAACCTAATGCAATTTAAGTACTCTAATCTGTGAAAGACAAACCCAAAAGCTAACCTAACACAAATTAAGCACTCTAACCTGTGATATAATGCAAAATAAATAGTAAGTTCTAAAATTCTGAAGTACATGTGTACAGTTAATTAGTACATACTCTATGTTGCCTGCACTGGTACAAGTCTTTGTTGGCTGTTAAAATCAATATGGCTGCCACATCTTCATGTTACGTATACAGTTTAAAATTATAGAAAAATATATTCAAATAATTAGAAAAATTAAATTTGACAGAAGTTTATGAAAGAATTAAAAAAGTCACTTCACAGATTGTAAAGTTCATTCTTATGAAATAATTCTGAGAGAGGGGAGAGAATTGCAGAAGTAATGATACATCTGGAGGATGTAGACAGATACTGGTTGGAGGGGAAAGAACAAAGAAGAGAAAGATAAACCCATTTAGAATTTAATGTGGTTTGCAGAGAGAAACAATTCTTACCTTTTGTGTAGTCTGACTAGCAAACTTAGCATTTCCAGTTGTGATATTGTCAATAGCACGGATAGGTTCTGGGCGAATATCTTCATCCACTGGCAAATAACTTTCTTTATAAACTGTTCTTTCTTCAAAATGGCGTCCATCACCGAGAATATTGCCTGAATCTCTCTGTTTAATAAGATCACGACGAGCATCATCACAGACAGGCAGATAACTAAAATAAATTTAATGTACAAAGATCAATGCAACAGTAAAACAAGGAGCGTCTATTTTCATCAATGTTATTTAAAATTTATATTGACAAAGGGGCAACATGCACACTCTATTGAGTAACATTAAGAATTGGGGCTGGAAGTAAACATCAATAAAACTAAATATATGGTCACACACAGAAATATGTTATATATTGGAAATGGACAGTTAATGACAAATGAGGGAAAATTTGAAGAAATGGATGAATTCAAATATCCAGGTGCAATACAAACAAGAATGAGGACCGCAAGTAACTTAAACATAGGTTCAATTGTGGAAATGCATGCTATTATGCATTACAGGCATTCTTGTTTGTCTCAAGTTCTCTCCAACTACTTTAAACTGAAAATATATAAAACTGTTATTCTCCCAGTTATATTATATAGAAGCAAAACATGAGCTCTTACTATAAGGGAGGAAAAAAAAAACATAAGTATTTGAGAATAAAGTTTTTAGGAAAATTTTTGGACCAAAGAGAGAAGACAACATAACATACATAACAGTGAGTTACATGATCTTCATGGGGGACTGTGATTGGCAGGACATGTGGTATGAATGGGGAATGAAAGAGAGGCATGGAAACTCCTTGCAGGAAAACCAGAGGGAAAGCATCCAATAAGGGAATGAAAGAGAGGCATGGAAACTCCTTGTAGGAAAACCAGAAGGAAGGCACCCAATAGGCAGGCCAAAAATTAAGTGGGAGAATAGCATTAACCATGATTTGAAGGAAGTAGATTATACAGAGGAAGACTGCAAAACATTAGCTCAGCATAGAGATGTATGGAGAGCTTATGGCCATGAACCTAAGGGTATGATAGTGTCAGTGAGTTAGTTATATGATTAAATAATCATTAACTTTGATAAAAATTAAAATGGAAAGTAATACTATGAGGTAATTACAATTTATATAATGAATCAGAGAAATCCTTTTACATTTTACATCATAAAACTCTGTGCTTTTCACAGGATTGGTTTCTGGAGCCATTGCTCCAAAACTCTGACTGTTGAAATTCTCCCATTACCATCAATATCCAAATTGCCAAATGAATTTTGTGATTAAATTTTAATCTCTGGGAACTTATCCATGAATTTTGAAGCTGCCAGACGATGTGTCAAACAATGGTTCATAACTTTTGGCACTCTCAGGAATTGTATAAATAAGAGAAAAATTCACATTTAGATTGGAGGCTTAGGTAGCTCAGATGGAAAGAGCATTAGTGTGTATAACTAGAGATCTTGGGTTCGAATACCTATCTAGATGTAAATTTTTCTCTTCAGATATACATGTTGGGACATAAACATCTGATGATTTTTAAAGTAACTTTAACACCGTCTGCTTGGTCAAAGATATAATTGAATTAATATAATAATAAATTTGGGAACTTTTACATTATGAGGTTTTCTTAATAAGAATCAAATGAATCATGAATTTTTGTTACCTAGATGTATGAGGTAAGAAGAATTCGCGATTCATTTGATTCTTATATATTTGAATAATGTTGTAATACATAAGGAGAACAAGATATAATAGAGAATTAATACAATTATTAGGAGATCTTGATGTTGTCTTACACATAAGTCTTGGCCATTTGAGATGGATTGGACATATTAATAGAATGACAAATAATAGGAAAGTGAAACAAATCTTCTGTTCACAACCTCAAGGAACAAGATTAAGGCTCGAATCTATGAACGCATTAGACCATAAAAGTCGTTCTCAGCTTGTACTCTGCTGAGAAAGTTGCATCCAAAGATGTTTTTGCATACTCAAAAATCTGTTCAAGTGATAATAATTGTTGAAATTCCTAAGCTACCTGGCGAGGTGACTTAGCAAAGAAACGAATCGTGAGCAACCCGATGGGAACCGATGATAACCGATGTAGTTTGAAACCTTGCTGCTTTATCCAAGATGTCAGACCTTGAAGACTTCGATCATGTTTTCGGTATGCACGGAGAAGAGAAATTTGATAGAGTCTACCAAAGAATACAACTGGAAGAACAGGAGAATCAGCATAATATCGCACGATGCAGACATCGTCGTATACGGTTTTATTTGCAGGATGCAAGCGTAAATGCGTTCCTCTAGCAGATGAAAATAACGGAAGTGGTTTTATCGCTGAGGATTCTAGGTACTTTCTTGCCAATATTACGAAAACACTACTTCCATGCATGACCAGTCAGCAACTCGCTAATTCAAACTTTGCACGTGCTCACAGAAAACTCAGCTCATCAGAGACTAATGTATTTGCATGCAGCCCTAAGAGGAAGACGTAAGAATATATGGTAGGATTGAGTGTGCCAGGATCTTAAAAAATGTCAAATAAACCATTAGGGAAGGCTTTCTATAGAGAGGGATGTCTGGAGGAGGCTCATTAAGGAGGTGAAGGTCCTCATTGGGCTGTAGTGCCATTTAAGAAGAAGAAGAATATATACAATTTTATGGAGTTTTAGATGACTTTTTCATCTGACACTTTTAGTGTTTGTCTTAGAAGTTAGTACACAGTTGGCAGTAGTGGTTATCATCTAACAATTTTGTGCAATGGAGCTTTGGCCTGTACTGGAACGAATTCAGGCAGTAATATTTAAATTAATATCGGGAAGTAAACATTATGAGGTTATATCATTAATAGTGAGTGGAGAACATATTTTAATCAACTCACCTCATACATTTTCAAACTTCTTTGATACCGACGGTTTCAGACAATATCATGTCCTTCATCAGTCATGGCGTCCACTGATGAAATTCCATGATTGTTGATTTCTTTAGTGACATCACCTCTTGTGCTGCCATCTTTCGTTGGGATTATAAACTTTGTAATTAAATTTTTATCCACCGGAATATCGAAATTCATAGATCGATATTTATTCTTCTGATAAACCGTTGGAATTGACAATTTGGGAAATGATATTCATTCAGAAGAATAAATATCGATCTATGAATTTCGATATTCCGGTGGACAAAAATTTAATTACAAAGTTTATAATCCCAACGAAAGATGGCAGCACAAGAGGTGATGTCACTAAAGAAATCAACAATCATGGAATTTCATCAGTGGACGCCATGACTGATGAAGGACATGATATTGTCTGAAATCGTCGGTATCAAAGAAGTTTGAAAATGTATGAGGTGAGTCGATTAAAAAATATGTTCTCCACTCACTATTAAGAACAAACTCTGTTACATCTATTCAGCAGGATTTTCAGAGTTGCAATGCTCTGTTTAACCCATTGCCTTATTAATATTTCCTCCATAGTTGCACCCATATTTAACCATTTAATTTTAAGAAAATTGGCATAACCGAAAAACAATGTCTTACAACTTGCGATCTATCGAGAGAAATCGAGTATGTTGTACACCATGAATAGATCGTTCTCTCAGCTTTCCAACGATATATAACATGCAATGCCATCTATAGACAAAACTAAAGAAACACTAAGAAAAAGCTACAGCTGCTCAACTGGCTCACAGCCGTCTGTGTAAGAATGGGCTTCACTTGATCAGCCAGCTGGGAGCCATCTGTGTAAGCCAATGAGTTAAGAACAATATGTCACTGTGGGTTAAAAAATAAAGTGAAGAAGGTTCTGTACAACATGCAAAACTGCAAGTCTGTGACACTTCTCAAAGCCAGCATGATAAGTGTACTAATTTCAGCTTAATAAAAATAAAATGAATCGTGAATTCTTCTTACCTCATACATCTATGTTTTTTAACACATAACTGCAGTATCGGGAATCATCATTTCCATCCTCAGCTGTTTGTCACAACTGTCGATTCTTCATTATGCCGCTCTTTTTCTAAACTGTCATGACAACTGTTGTGACAATAGCTGAGGATGGGAATGATTATTCCCAATACTGCAGTTCTGTGCTAAAAAACATAGATCTATGAGGTAAGAAGAATTCATGATTCATTTGATTTTTAAAAAGAAAACCTCACAATGTAAAAATTCCCAACTTTTTTATATGAAAGTAAATTCAGATTGTTCATGAAATAAAGTAGTTAGATTTCATTTTTCTAATCTTAGTCAATTGGTATCTTAATATGCTTAATTTTTTTTTATGTCATATGAAAGTTTTTTTTATATTAAAGGATGTGTTAACAAGCCTCTACTGAACCATGTCATATCAAACTCCATGAAATTTTATATATTTCAACACTACTCAAATATATCCTGTATCAAGCTCACGGTGTTAACATCATTTTTTAAAAACAACAGTAGACCTTGGATTTTAGACAAAATCCTATTTTGTTCCTGAAGAGACAACTTAAAATGAAGTTATATTTACACATTTCATATATTTATATGATCAAAAACGATGGTCCTATAGGGCCTAAAAATACCTAAAATGACATTAGAACCTATTTTTGCCTATATTCCTAAAATTCCTATATTTTATCAATAAATCAAATAAAATGTCTTTATTTCATTCTGAGACTCTAATATATTTACATATTATTTTTGCCTATATTCCTAAAATTCCTATATTCTATCAATAAATCAAATAAAATGTCTTTATTTCATTCTGAGACTCTAATATATTTACATATTACTTATTTTAGGAATTCTCACCTCATATGAGGTGAGTGATAAAAATTCTACCTTAATATTTACATATCCTTCTTCTTCTTCTTCTTCATCGCGGTTTAGGCTTATTTACTAGCCTGTTCTGGCTCCAAATTGTTGCTGTTTCCATCTTTTTTTTTGGTCTTCCCAAACTTCTTTTTCCTCGTGGTGAATAGCTGTATGCTGCTTTTGGTATTCTATTCTCAGTCATCCTTGCTAAGTGTTCTTTCCAGTTTGTTCTGTATTTCACTGTTGTGTTTAATTCCTCTACTTTTAGTTGTTGTCTTATTTTGTGTTATGTTTTTTTGTCTGTTCTTTGATATTCTGCTATTGGTATGAGGAATTTCATTTCAGCAGCTTGTATTCTGGCAGATTGTTGTGTTGTCACTGTCCATGTTTCAGATCCATAAGTAATAATAGGCACTGCCCATTGTCTTGTATAATTTCATTATAGAGTCTTTTCTGGCTTTATATTTCAAAGTTCTTTTTAATGTTCCTGTTATATAATTAACCCTTCAGAGTGGATGGATTTAAATGGCCCGGAATACTCCGATGTGGGAGGAAGTTCACCGGTATTTAAACTCAGCCGCTCAGTGCCAGTATTCCAATAACGCATTTAAATTGATATATCTTGAGTAATTTAAATGTTTTTGCAATTCCTTTATGGTGAACCCTTAATATAATATTTAATTAATTAAATTTGTTACGGTTCTCACGTAACATCTCTGCATTTTTTGCAGACTTATTTATGGTTGTTGTGCCACAGTTGAAATAGGTCCTTTTTGTAAATTTCTCACATAAGTGACACAGTGAATTGCACTAGGGATTCTTTGAAGAATTCAGAGAACCGGCTTTACCTAACAACAAAACGAAATATTTACACAAAGAAAAGGGTCTTGAAAAAAAAAGTATGAACTTCATAAATTGGTGTGATAAATCTTCAAAATGTTTGACACTCGGGCAACAATAAGTGTATTTTTTCCCCCTTGTGTTTACCTTGTTCATGTTTATTATAAACACATTGCTTCTATGCGCTGACCTTCTTTCGTGTAGGGGGGGGCAGCCTTCTCCAAATGTGTCTTTCTAACACTTTGGAAACATTATTTTAGGTCGTGTGCCTTCAAAAAATGGTCTTTCTACACATCAGACCTGTTGTACTAAAAGACCTTCATCAACCCTAAATTTCAATGCCTTTCTTCTGGTTTCCAAACCGAAACCAGTTGATAAAATATGACTATAATAGTTTCGCCGGAGGTGTGGACTTAAAAGATCAACATGCTACAAGCCGGAAGATCGAGGGTTTGAGTCCCGGTGGATCAGGATTTTTAAACTGAACCAAACCTTCAGGCGGCACCATGAACCCGGGGTTGACTCAGCCTCTAACTGAAATGAGTACCAGATGCTTGTTATGGGCCGTCAGACAGAAATAAGTACTCGGCTTACATCAAGTACCGATAGTTTAGAAAAGTGGGAGCCTTGACCTCCTAATATCCCAAGAACCTTCTAAGGTCTGTAGTGGACCACTTTACCTTTTAGATACTGACTGAATTGTAGAACTACCTTTCCATAACGTAAGGATATCGTCATTTGAAATATATATATATATATGAAATTTACTGTTGTGGTCTTGTACTGTAGCGTAAATCGGAAATAACTTTGTTGGGTCTTTATATATACTGAATTTTGCGACATTATTATTAAAAATGAAGAGATTTGAAAATATATTCAATTTGATAGACAAGCTAATCTACAAAAAAAGGCGAATTTAGTTTTATAAGAAATCCTTTATCAAGTTATAAATTTAAGAAAAAAGTCAGAGGCCGCAAGAATAAATGCAAATATAAAATTATTTTAACTTGTTACTGAGGGCCGTAATCAGTTAATATATGCACTAATATAAACTTTGAAGTCTCTACATAAAATTTGTATAAACTGTAAATAGTTAATGTAAACACAAAGGTCATAATTACAGTTTAAATCAGTGCATGTAGCTAGCGTACATGTCACGTCATTCCGCATTGGGTGAAGAATTCAACTTGCGTACACGTCACGTCGCTCCATGCTGACGGGTTAAACTTATTTAGTTTGTTATTTATATCTGTTTCCGCTGTGTATGATATTTTGCAACCTAGGAAGTTATATCTTACCACTTGTTCTATTGGTTTATTTTCTAATATTATCTGGATGAGTGCCCTTGAAGGCCATTGTTTTTTATTTTTCTGATGATATTTTCATGTTGTATTTTTTTAATATTTCATTTAGTTTATATAGCATTCTTTGTAGTTCGTCCTCTGTTTTTGCTATTAAAATCTGGTCATCTGAAAGGCTACTGTTTTTATTACTACATTTCCTGAGTTAATTTCCCCAGTCATCATTTGCTTCCATGATCTTATCATATCATCAAAATAAATGTTAAAAAAAGTGATTGATAGTGGACAACCTTGTCTAACTCGTCCTGTTATATGTATTGGTTCCCTTTGATTTATTTTTATTTTTGTTTTCTCATACATTTTCTTAATTACTGCTATTAAGTGTAGTGGAATTCCTTTTTCACTTTATATGTTCCGTAATTTTTTGTCTAGACACTTAATCAAAGGCCTTCTTATAATCTATAAAGAGGATGTGCATCTCTAAGTTGAATTCTCTTCACCTTTCTATTATTTGTTTTAAAGTGAATATGTTGTCTGTGCAGCTTCTTCCTTTCCTAAAACCTGTCTGCTCTTCTGATTTACATATCCGTTTTCATTATTTTGAACAGTATGTTCCTGAAATACTTTACAAACAAAATTTGACTTTTAGGCAAGAAGCTGTAAAAAAATTTACATGCCCTGGAAGACCTTTCAGGAAACCAGATGCATGGGATCCTATGTTAAACTCCCAAATTATCTGAAAACACCTCCATAATGTGTGTGTCACTAGGTGGGGTGTTGTCCATTGGCTTGCTTGAAACAAAATTCTTCATTTCATTCTGTAAGAACACTGCATCATTCCTAAAGTTCCAGTTTCTTTAAACAGTGGATATGTGAGTTTCTGCATTTCATATCGGATGGAAGAATTAAATTCTGTGACATTTGTAACAAACAGGTGACTTAATTTCATTTCACATTTCCCTCTGAAGTACGTACTTAGCTCTGCAGATTTAATGTAACATTAATATGTAGGCCTACAATTTTTCTGTATTTGCAATTTTAAATCGACTGAACCAAGAATAAAAGTCAATATTTAATAATTATTTTATAATATGCTGTATTTAATATATTATAATTTCATATATTTTAAAATAAATCAGTTAATAAAAATAATAATAATTATTAATAATACCCTTTTTAAATGCATACTAAAATTAGTAAACCTGAATGTGCGTAAAATATATTTTTAGAACCTATGTTGCATGATATCAGAAATTATTTTAGGTGCCTAAAAATCCATGATCTAACCATCAGGTATTTATGCCCCACCCTGCACTTTGTTATTCAGTGAGAAATTTAAAATAAATACATAAAAAAAACTGATTCAATGCTTATAATAGGGAAATTTCAATATATATACCTGCTATTGTAAATAGTGTTTCCCTCCATGGGCATGATGGGTTTTTTGTATTTCCCTTTAGAAGCCCAAGGTAAATCCTCCTTTTCTTGTGTAGGCCACGGCACGTAGCTAAGCTTGTTCACCGTTTCACTCTCCAATGGCATGGAAGGTTTCTTGTAGTATATATCAGGTTTGTAGCTATGGGTTGGTTCAAAGTTGTGGACTGGCTGATACGATGCATTCATTGTTGAAGTGTCTGTATAAAAAATAAATAAATAAACTTGTTGCAATAAGAAGCCCTTAGTAAATTATCAAAATATTACACACCTACTTTGCATTCCAGATTGCTAAGAAAGTGAGGCAACAGAGATTATGCAACCTCCAACTGAATGTAAACTATGCCATTAGCTGTCAAATAGGAAATTCCTATAGAACATGAATTACAGTAGCATTCTTTATCTTTCTGATGTTGTAATAGATTGAGAAAAATTAATTCATCAATTTTTAAAGTAATTTCTGCCAATAGAGGGAGTGAAAGATGACTCTTGAAGACGACAGAAAAATGGTCACAGGGATACTGATGAATGGAACTGAAAAATAAAGTTCTGAAACTAATTAAAATTAAAATAAGAAGAAAAATATGAGGTGAGTGATTAAATTTTACATAAATGAATATACCTCATAGTGTAAATTCCTAAAATAAATAATCACCAAAATTGAAGAAGAAGACAAATCAGGAATTTACCAGATTAAATGTGGAGATTGTGATAAAATTTACATAGGGAAAAGAAAAAGAAATTTGAAAACCAGAGTGAAGGAAAACCTTAGGAATGTCAAAAATGGGAAAATGGAAAAATCAGCAGTAGCTGTTCATTTTGAACTTTTATAGGAAAAAATCACTAAGAGGTTTAATTTAAGATTTAAATAAAATGTTTTATACCTCACCTCATATCTAGTCTTTTAATTATAGTGGTTTCAAAACTTGGGTAGCTTCATCTTCATTGTTAACAAGCTATTACTAAATATGAAGCTGCCCAAACTTCGAAATCGGTATAATTAGAAGGCTGGATATGAGGTGAGGTATAAAACATTTTAATTTAAATCTTAGTAGCTGCTCATGCTTGGTCAGAAAAACATCAAATTGAAAGAAAGGCTAGTTTAATAAAACAAATAGAAAAACCTAAGAAGCTCACTGTTCGGGGGAAAGAAAAACACATTCTAAAAATTAAGAAAGAAAAATTATGAATTTTAAAATTCTCAGGAAAGTTAATTTGATCGGGAGGTTCATCAGTCCACCAACAGATGGAGTAAGAAGCAGTGCTCCTGGATGACAGAACATCGATCATGTAATTACTGAAGATGTAACCACTAAGGTTATGAAACTGGTCTAATTAGAAGACACAATATGAGAAGAGATGGAAAGAATTTTATTTTAAATTTTATCATCAGCATCAAGGATTAGGCCTTGTGGCCTAATCGGTCACAAATTAGTTGTTCATGCCATCTCTTCAATGGTCGGACTATATTTCCTTTTCCTTTTAGATTACAGTGTTGAGCAGCTTTCGATATCCTTGAGTCTGGGATATGTTGAATGTGGAATTTCTCCAGTTTGATTTGAACTATAGATGTAAGCAGTATGGAATTAATTTTACAGGAACTCTACATCATTGCATTGAACTTTTATAGGAATAAATCACTATAAGGATTAATTTATCTTAAAATCATTGCATGCTGAAATCTACCTTAAAATTTCTCCCAGAGAAGCATTGTGCTGTACCAAGCACAAGTCCAAAAAATTATCTGTTGCTTTTAACTGCACAATATCAAAATCCAGCACCAAATCTCTCATTTAAGCTACAGGAATAAATCACTATAAGGATTAATTTATCTTAAAATCATTACATGCTGAAATCTACCTTAAAATTTCTCCCAGAGAAGCATTGTGATGTACCAAGCACAAGTCCAAAAAAATTATCTGTTGCTTTTAACTGCACAATATCAAAATCCAGCACCAAATCTCTCATTTAAGCTACAGGGAAGTAATACAACTCCTGATTTGGTTGATTGATAACTTTCACAGCCTGTCATTCGCGCTGCATCTCACCTCACTCCACTCCACACTATTCAAGGACGGAAGTCCAGTTACTTTGCACAGTGGGTTGCCATTGCTTGATTCGGACTTTGATATCTATGCCTTGCAATTCAAAGCAGCAGATGATTTTTTTGGATACGACCTTGGTTCACTACAATGCTTCCTTGAGAAATTTCAAGGTAGGTTTAGGCATGCAATGGTTAACAGTACCCTTGTAAGGTGCAGGAAATGGAAAGAAGATATAGATGTAGGTACATTAATAGTAAGTGGAGAACATATTTTTAACAAATCACCTCATATTTCAAATTTTATTGAGACCAATGGTTTCAGACGACTTCTCGTCCCTCTTCAGTCATGACTCCACATGAACTGAAGAGGAACGAGAAGTCGTCTGAAACCATTGGTCTCAAAGAAATTTTAAATTTCATAAGGTAAGTTGTTAAAAATATGTTCTCCACTCACTATTATTGATATAACCTCATAATGTTTACTTCCCAACATTAATTTAAATATATGTAGATACATGTTTAAATGTATAGAAAAAATTTAGGATGAAATCAATATACAATAAATTTCTTACCTTCCATGCGCTTGTTTGAGAGCCTGAGATTGTTGGCTGGACGGAAAGGATCAGGTACAGGAGCTTGTTTTGGAGTGTAGTCATGCTTCTGAGTTGTCTGTGATGACATCGGACCTTCACCCATTAAATTATGGCTATCAGGCAGAATTAAATCAGCACGAACAGCACCAGGCCAACCTCGATAATCATGCTGGGAAATACAACATATTACTAGATAATATCAAGTCTACAATAGTTACACACTTTTGGTCAGAAAATTATAGAACTGATAAGAACAGAACACTATGAGGTTTTCATATTTGTGGAGAAAAATTATATGCTCAGACAAGGGTTTGAACCCAGGACCTTTGGCTTTCTAGGCCAATACTCTAGCAACTGAGCTATCTGAGCACTCTAATCTAAATGCAAATTTTTCTCTTACATACACTGTTAATTCCCGAGTGCCAAGATCAAAGCAAAGTTTCGTAGCATTTGGAACTCGAGAATTAACAGTGTATATAAGAGAAAAATTTGCATTTAGATTGGAGTACTCAGATAGCTCAGTTGGTAGAGTATTGGCCTAGAAAACCAAAGGTCCTGGGTTCAAATGCTAGTCTGAGCGTATAATTTTTCTCCACAAATATGGTTTATCCATCACTGAGATTATGAAATGAATAATAAAAACATCAAACTATGAGGTTTTATTTAATATAAACTAACTCACTGGCACTATTGAACCAGTAGATTTATGGCCATGCAAACATAAGCTCTTCATGCATCCCTATCCTGAGCTAATGTTTTTCAATCATTCACTGTATAATCTACTTCCCTCAAATTATGCTTAATGTTATTCTCCCACCTCATTCTTGATTTACCAACTGGGAGTTTTCCCTCTAGTTTTACTACAAGAACCTTCCAAGCCCTTCTTTAATTTCCCATTCATGCCACATGTCCTGCCCATTGCAGTCTATGAGACTTAACTGTTCTTATTACATCTGGTTTCCAACAAATCATGTAGCTCACTGTTACGTAGTCTTCTCCATTTGCCAGTCTGTTCATCTCTCTTTTGTACAAAAATTTTCCTAAGAACTTTATTCTCAAATGCTTGTAATCTTTTCTCCTCCCTTAAATTAAGAGTCAATGTTTTGTATCCATGTAGCATAACTGGGAGAAAAACAGTTTAACGTTTTTTGAGATAAGTTGGGACGACAAGAGTCCTGTAATGCAAAAAAGTCTTCTCCATTCACCCGTTTATCTCTCTTTGGTCCAAAAATTGTCCTAAGGACAGTGAGTTAATTTATATTCTGTATTTATGTGAAACCAGATATTTTAAAAAGGAAAACTAAGAAGCCTGTGAACCAAAAAGTTAAAACTCGTCATTTTATGTTTTGGGCAATGATAATAAGAATCTACAGTGAGATAGTATGATGTACTGATTTCTTTCCTATAAATATCAAACTCCAACTTATAATCTTTTCTAATTATTAAAATGTCCATAAAAAGGCAACATTCCATTCTTCTCTTCTTCCCAAGTAAAACTTATAATTGGCCATTTAACAAATCAATAAATTCCTTGACATTGCATTTTTTAATATTAAAAATAGCAAAAATTTCATCAACATATCTGCACTAAAATCTAGGAAAAAATTCTACTTCATTTTCTAGGTCTTTTTCAAATTGGCTCATGAAAAGGTTAGCCAGAAAGGGTGACATTGAAGTACCCATTGCTGTACCCTCCTATTGATCATAAAAGTTCTCTTTGAATTGAAAAATGTTTTTTTTCATGCAAAGTACTGTTAATGTTTTTATTATTGATTTAACATTTCTCAATGAAAGATAAATTAAATTTGAAGAGAAAAATTTTTGCCTAGACTGGGACTCGAACCCGGGACCCTTGGCTTTCCGGGCCAAGTGCTCTACCAACTGAGCTACCGAGGCGAGTTACGATCTAGACGGTCTAGGCGAAAATTTTTCTCTTCAAATTTAATTTATCTTTCATTGAGAAATGTTAAATCAATAATAAAAACATCATTAGAAGCCTTACTAGCTTTATAAAGTAATGTTAAATTCCCAATAAATGTCTTCTTAACTAAGAAGCCGCCATTTGCAAAGATAGAAACAATGGTTTCAAAAGCATTTGGCAATAGGGAATTACAACGTATATAAGAGAAAAATTTGTGTCTAGATCGTAACTCGCCTCGGTAGCTCAGTTGGTAGAGCACTTGGCCCGGAAAGCCAACGGTCCTGGGTTCGAGTCCCGGTCTAGGCGAAAATTTTTCTCTTCAAATTTAAAGTACTGTTAATTGTATATATTGTTTAACAATATAAGGATCTAAACCATTTTGTAAAAACAATTCTTCTAAATAAGTCAAAGTTTGAGGAATAAGGATACTAGGAAAAAGAGATTTAACATCAAACAAAATCAGGATCTCTCCTTCCTGTAACACTTTGCTTTTAGTTTTCTCAATAAATTCCAATGAATTCTTAATAGCAAAGCTAGGTTGTTGTAGAGTTAAATTATTGATTTGATAGCTATATCATTTTGAAATGTTAGAGGCAGGTGCAGCTATTGATGAAACTATGGGTCTAACTAGTTTACATGGTTTATATATTTTTGGTAAACAGTAGAATTTAGGTACCATAGGATTGTAAATCAAGGATTGTAAATAAGTAATTTATGCATAGTTAAATATGGGAAATAACATTATGAGGCTCTTAATTCGTAAATGAATGAGTAATTTTTTACATCTTACCTCATATTTTATGTTTCTTTAAACACGGGAACTAGTTTTCAACAGAACCATCTCTCTCATTTTCAGCCGACATTATGACTACCAGATTTTCATTGGAATCTCCATCAATAATGTTGCCATCTGGTGTTGATTTGATGAACTTCGAGATGAGGTCACGTTCATCAGGAATCTCGAAATTCATGGATCTAAATTTGTTCTTCTGAATATATATCTTCTCCCAAATTGTCAACTCTAAAGATTTTTCCAAATGTTTTAAAAGTTGGGCTTCTTTTTCAATTTTATGATTCTCTAATAAACTATGTGCTGATTTGGAGAATCATAAAATTGAAAAAGAAGCCCAACTTTTAAAACATTTGGAAAAACATTTAGAATTGACAATTTGGGAGAAGATATATATTCAGAAGAACAAATTTAGATCCATGAATTTCGAGATTCCTGATGAACGTGACCTCATCTCGAAGTTCATCAAATCAACACCAGATGGCAACATTATTGATGGAGATTCCAATGAAAATCTGGTAGTCATAATGTCGGTTGAAAATGAGAGAGATGGTTCTCTTGAAAACTAGTTCCTGTGTTTAAAGAAACATAAAATATGAGGTAAGATATAAAAAATTACTCATTAATTTATGAAGTAATTTACGTTTTATTTCCTTCATAACAAGACTACTGCATGAATTCAATATATTAGTCATATCCTTGATCAGGTTCGGTAGAAGATTTAACTTTTATAGGAATTAATCACTATGAGGTTTAATTTATGGTGAAATTATATGTTTCTTACCTCTCCTCATATAAAACTTCTAAGTAGATCGCGATTTTGAGACTATAATTGTCTCATCTTCAGTACCTTCTTTCACCATAGGTAGAAGATCTTTTTTTATTGGTTTAGGGACACTAGTAATCATGTCATTGACCCGATTATAAACTTATCACCAAGAAAATCCTTATATTGTATCAACCTCATAAAGTTGATCCCTATCATAAGTTTTATGAATTTTTTATGTAGTTTTAAGTGTATATTGAAGTGTTTATAAAAAAATTAAATAAAATCATTAATAGTAAAGAGTTCGCTTACTTTTTGTGTAGTCTGGTTAGCAAACTTAGCATTTCCAGTTGTGATATTATCAATAGCACGGATAGGTTCTGGACGAATATCATCACCCACTGGCAAATAACTTTCTTTATAAACTGTCCTGTCCTCAAAGTGTCTTCCTTGTCCAATGATGTCACCAGAGTCAAGATGCTTGATAGGATCTCTTCGATTATCTTCACAAGAACGAAGATAGCTGAAAATATTGTTAATGTATAAATCTCTACCTTCTCGTGATGCAGCTGTTAACATATTAATAATAATTAAATGAATCGTGATTTTTTCTTACCTCATACATCTATGTTTTTTTTAAACACAGCACTGCAGTATCGGCGACACTTTGTCGTCATCGTCAGCTGTTTTCACGACTGTCAATTTTTTTCTCCTTTTTGCCAGTAATTATCCAGACTGCCATCTGGTGTTCTTTTGAAGGAATTCCTCTTCAAACTGCCATCTGGTGTTATTTTGAATGAATCATTTCCTAAACTCTTATTTGTTGTACTTTTGAAGAACTTTGTAATCAAGCTTGGTTCTTCCGGAATCTCAAAGTTCATAGTCCTAGTATGGTTTTTTTGAATATATATTTTTTCCCAAACTGTTAAATCCAAAGGTTAGATAGATATTTTAAAAGTTTTGCTTCTTTTTCAATCCTATGATGATCTAATAAACTATGTGCTGCTATAGCTGATTTTTCAATTTCTCCATTCTTTATGTTTCTGAAGTGCTCTTTTTTTTTTTAAGTTCCTTTTTATTTTTCCTATATATATCTTGTTGCAATCTTTGCAATCAATTTGATAAATCCCAGATTTTTTGTTGTCTGGGGTATTACATTTATTATTAGTTAACAGAAGATTACCTAGGCTGAATTTGTTAATTGAGCACTTCAGAAACATAAAGAATGGAGAAATTGAAAAATCAGCTATAGCAGCACATAGTTTATTAGAGCATCATAGGATTGAAAAAGAAGCAAAACTTTTAAAACATCTATCTAAACCTTTGGATTTAACAGTTTGGGGAAAAAATATATATTCAAAAAAACCATACTAGAACTATGAACTTTGAGATTCCGGAAGAACCAAGCTTGATTACAAAGTTCTTCAAAAGTACAACAAATTGCAGTTTAGGAAATGATTCATTCAAAATAACACCAGATGGCAGTTTGAAGAGGAATTCCTTCAAAAGAACACCAGATGGCAGTCTGGATAATTACCGGCAAAAAGGAGAAAAAATTGAGTCGTGAAAACAGCTGACGATGACGACAAAGTGTCGCTGATACTGCAGTGCTCTGTTTAAAAAAACATAGATGTATGAGGTAAGAAAAAATCACGATTCATTTAATTATTATTAATTGAACCTCATAATGTTAAAAATTCCCAAATTTAATATATAAATGTTAACATATTGTTCATGCAATATGAACCAAAGGGATGGCTACCCACCAATTAGCCCTGGTCAGCTTGGTGGGTTACAGACTGATCTAGTATTTCTTCCTTTTCTAGTACCAGATCCCCCTTTTTACTTTCCTATCCAGTCTCAGTTTGATTTTCATTCCTATTATCCAAAAATAAATATTTAATAGAAGTACATCTATCTACAGTGTTTTGCCTGAGGGTAGGTCTTTCACTGTAATCATAGCATTTTCATGCTATGCTTTGTAGCTTTACTAGGGAATTATAGGTGTGGTAGCTTCCCATTGCTTTCCACACCGGTGAATGATGATAATGATGATGGCTGGATATAATTATACAAATGATTCAGAAAAAATACTGATTTATTTTTAATAATATTTTGATTTCTTTCAGAACCCACAAAAATTAAATGAAAATGAAATAATATTAAAAAATTGTATTCATAAAAAAAAATACAAAACAATATTTCAATATTCAAATTCAAAAATACTATCCTTTGAATAAAAAAATCAAAATTAATTCATAAAAAAGTTATTATAAAATGATAGTCAAATTTTTGATGAGGAAAAATATATTGTTGTTGTTGTTTTCAAATGCTGGGCCTTGGCACCGAAGCCATTAGCGTTCTTGCTCTCCAATATTTCTCTATTGTGGATCCAACAGGTAATACTTCACAGGTTTGTAGGTGTTCTTCATTCATTTCTTCGTCTTTATTGCATAGAGGACAATTTGGATTCGTGTAGATTCCTATTTTATATAAATGTTTGGCCAAATAGTCATGTTCTGTAAGCAGTCTAAATGTTGCTACTGTAGTTTTACATGGAATTTCTGGAATAATATCTGGCTTCTTTACTAAAATATTCCATTTTTTGTCTTTGGCTTTATTACATAGGTCTTGGTTTTGTTTGATTTTGTATTTGTTTTTAACTATTCTTTTTATGGATGTGAAAGGTAAGCTTTTAGTAGTATTCTGAATTAAATTGGAAGCCTTTTTTGGCAAGAAAATCAGCAGTGTCATTTCCAGCAATTCCACAATGTGCAGGTATCCATTGCAATTGAATTCTTTTCTGTAGTTTTTGGAGTTGTTGAATCATTTTGTAGCACTCTTTAATTTGTATTGACTTCATTTTGTGTGAATTTATTGCATATATTGCTGCCTTAGAATCAGAGAGTATGACAGCATTTTGAAATTTATTTATTCTGTATAGTAATTGTTGGAGTGAAATATGAATAGCCGTTACTTCTGCATCAAAATTTGTTGTGTGGTATCCTGCTGGTTGATAAAATGAAAATAATGCACATGTAATTCCTGATCCTGAGTTGTTATCAATAGTAGATCCATCTGTGTAGACATGTAACCATTCTTCTGGTGGATATCTCTTATTCACAACTTCTAATGCTAGAGCTTTTAGTACAAGTGTGGGAGTTTCAGATTTTGTAACTGGTTCTTCTAGATTTAGCTGAATGTTAATCGGTTCAAAAGTAAGAGAGTTATCTCTGATCAAAATATTTTCTTTAGATTTAGGAAGATTCAAATCTGTTTTTATTTCCATTACTTTAGACAAGAAAAATATATAAATTAACACCATCTTGTAATTTCACAAATGAGGTGATACACTTTTAGTATTTAATTAAGTATATTTAAATTAATATTGGGAAGTAAACATTATGAGGTTATATCATTAATAGTGAGTGGAGAACATATTTTTATCGACTCACCTCATACATTTTCAAATTTCTTTGATACCGACGGTTTCAGACAATATCATGTCCCTCTTCAGTCATGGCTTCCACTGATGAAATTCCGTGATTGTTGATTTCAAGAGGTGATGTCACTAAAGAAATCAACAATCACGGAATTTCATCAGTGGAATCCATGACTGAAGAGGGACATGATATTGTCTGAAACTGTCGGTATCAAAGAAATTTGAAAATGTATGAGGTGAGTCGATAAAAATATGTTCTCCACTCACTATTAATTTAATTAAGTACCTGTTGTTGTAAATAGTGTTTCCTTCCATGGGCATGATGGGTTTTTTGTATTTCCCTTTAGAAGCCCAAGGTAAATCCTCCTTTTCTTGTGTAGGCCACGGCACGTAGCTAAGCTTGTTCACTGTCTCACTCTCCAATGGCATGGAAGGTTTCTTGTAGTATATATCAGGTTTGTAGCTATGGGTTGGTTCAAAGTTGTGGACTGGCTGATACGATGCATTCATTGTGGAGGTGTCTGAAATAATGAAAAATATTAATTTTTAATTTCTAAATTATGAATTATACTAATTCCAAGCAATGTTCCAGTTATAATGTAAACAAACTAGATGTATGACTGCATTTTCATTGGTTGAATAATGGTTTTACCTTCATGGCAGAGGCAGAGACTTAGAAACCAAATTGAACAAATTTCAGTCAGCATGTGGGACAATAAATAGAACTCTTTCTTCTTCTTCTTCCTTCCAAGTATTAGACCAAGGCCTGTTACGATCTTATAGAAAATTTTCCCTCCAGCGTTTCATAGGACAGCCCAGTGATCTTTATCCTCTTGGTATATAATTATAAACAGCTTTGGGGATCCGATTTGAACTCATTCTTTCAAGATGGTGTTTCCAATTTAGTTGGTACTGTTTAACATATTCCAAAATTGGCGTAGTCTTCAATTCTTTTAAGATATCGGTGTTCCTTTTCCGATCCCCATCTGGTGTAACCCGCTGTTCTGCGCATGAATCTCATTTCACAAGCCGTTATTCTGCTTTCATGTTGTCTTTTTAGTGTCCATGCTTCACTACCATAGTCAACACTGGTCTAGCCAAGGTGTTATATAAACGTAATCTGGTGTTTTTTTGTACAAGGGATGGTTTCATAACTTGATTAATAATTCCCAAACTTTTATTATCACTGGTCTTGCCTTCCTTTGGCCAGCAACCAATCGAAGGGACTAATATTATGCTTTCAAGTCTTATACGAGAATTTCCCAGAAGGATCAAACTAAATAGAACTCTCCACAATAAAACTTGAAAAGACACAAAATTAAAGTTTTGTAAGATAATGGCTGTGCCAGAATTAATGTTCAGTAGTGAGTCTTGGATATTAGAGAAAGAGATAGAAGTTAAGTTTCAATCGGCTGAAAAGAGGTTGCTTCGTAGGGTAAAATGCTGCACAAAAATGGATCTGATAAGAAATGAAGATATAAGAGACAAATTGAATATATAAAACTGAAATGAGAAAACACAGGAATATAAAGACAATTGGAGAGCCCTCCTGGGTCGTATGAACAATGAAAGAATCCCAGCACTAGCTTGTAACTATCAATCTCAAGGAAGAAGAGATGTGGGATGTCCAAGGAAGAGATGGTTCTAACAGTGTGAAGATAGAACAGTCAAGATTGCCTAATCCCTGCAAGGAAGATAATAATGATGACCTTTAATCGTGTAAGAAAATGTAGTTCGCCCTCATCACTCCAAATAAAGAAAATAAAAATAATAAAAAATTCACTGCTGTGGTCTCGAGGTAGCAGCTGTCTTGTCACACAATGGGCCTGAGTTTGATCCTCAGTTGGTACAAGTTTCCTGGGTGAAAACTTATTTTCTTCTTTTCCTTCCAAGTATTAGGCCAAGGCCTGTTACGATCCTATAGAAAATTTTCTCTCCAGCGTTTCATAGGACGGCTCAGAGATCTTCGTCCTATTATTATTATTATTATTATTATTATTATTGTTATTATTACTATTATTCCTTCCAAGTATTAGGTCAAGGCCTGTTACGATCCTATAGAAAATTTTCTCTCCAGCGTTTCATAGGACAGCCCAGAGATCTTCGTCCTCTTGGTATATAATTATAAACAGCTTTGGGGATCCGATTTGAACTCATTCTTTCAAGATGGTGTTTCCAATTTAGTTGGATTTTTAACTAAACTGTTTTAAACCATTCAAAATAATTTGTTTCTCTCCTCTTTTCAAATGCTTTCATTTCCAATGTTTTAGGAAATTCCACAGAAACAACAGTTTTGAAACAACTGAAATTCCACACATTCTGCATTGTGCATGCATAAGAATAAAACAATGCTTATTTAATGTATTAAACTATGATTATATATTTCAAGATTCTCCCATATAACTTATATAGACATATGCTAGATAATATATAACTTCTTTTAATTTATATTTGAAGAGAAAAATTTTCGCCTAGACCGGGACTCGAACCCGGGACCCTTGGCTTTCCAGGCCAAGTGCTCTACCAACTGAGCTACCGAGGCGAGTTACGATCTAGACGCAAATTTTTCTCTTATGTACGTTGTAATTCCCTCGTGCCAAATGCTTGAAACCATAGCTTCTATCTTTGCAAATGGCGGCTTCTTAGTTAAGAAGACATTTATTGGGAATTTAACACTACTTTATAGCCAGTAGGGCTTCTATTGACGATTTTATAATTAATTTAACACTTCTCATAGAAGGATAAATTATATTTGAAGAGAAAAATTTTTGCCTAGACCGGGACTCGAACCCGGGACCCTTGGCTTTCCGGGCCAAGTGCTCTACCAACTGAGCTACCGAGACGAGTTACGATCTAGACGCAAATTTTTCTCTTATGTACGTTGTAATTCCCTCGCGCCAAATGCTTGAAACCATCGCTTCTATCTTTGCAAATGGCGGCTTCTTAGTTAAGAAGACATTTATTGGGAATTTAACACTACTTTATAGCCAGTAGGGCTTCTATTGACGATTTTATAATTAATTTAACACTTCTCATAGAAGGATAAATTATATTTGAAGAGAAAATTTTTTTTTATTTCCTTTATTTAGTGTTAGAGTTCAAACTGCATTTTCTTAAAGGTAAAACTATTATTTGATACATGAAAACGCAGTCATATATCTGGTTTGTTTACATTACAACTGGAACTTAGTTCGAAAGAGGTATAGCAATAAATGGAAATTGATTGTTATGGCACATAGCCTGATTTTTATTTTCAGACTACAAATAAAATGGATGATGCGGGTATAGACAAGTGCTGAAATGAGGTTTTTGAAAGGAGAAAATGGGAGAAATCAGAGAAAAATCTCCTATTACTCAGATTTATTTTTCCAAGCACGACAGGCCTAGAAGGCCCTTGGCCTATCAGCAGGCTGTTGGCCTCACATCCACACATGTTAATCACAGAGGTAGATGATCACCTAGACAGTGTAGGGGCGACATGTGGTCAGCATGTCGGGTCCACCAGCCGTTATAGCTGGTCTTCTGAACCTAGAGTCGCTACTTATTGTAGCTACCCAAAATCCCGAATGAAGTGAGCTAGAAAGTGGTAGGAGCTGCCTTTTATAAGACAATATTACTTTCAAAGTTAATTTTTACTCAAAGAAAAATAATTTCTTACCTTCCATGCGCTTGTTTGAGAGCCTGAGATTGTTAGCTGGACGGAAAGGATCAGGTACAGGAGCTTGTTTTGGAGTGTAGTCATGCTTCTGAGTTGTCTGTGATGACATTGGACCTTCACCCATTAAATTATGGCTGTCAGGCAGAATTAAATCAGCACGAACAGCACCGGGCCAACGTCGATAATCATGCTGGAGGAAAAATTAAATTAAAATATATTAGATGAAAACTCTGCCAACCTGGGCCCAAATGGAAGCCAGGCTCTGCTGTCTGTCACAAGCCAGAAGCAAAAGGGGAGTAACAGAGGAGTGACATGTCTTAAAAAAAACGGGGTTCAGTTGGCCTGACTGATAGTACCCTGTCAGGGCCCCTAGCAAGGGTTATGTTGAAAACAACAACAGCGGATTTGGCAGAGTAGGAGACGTACAGTAGAGCATTGAAGGAGGTGGAAGAGGCAACTCTTCCCCTTAGAGTTTGGAGGGAACTGCTTCTTTTCGGTGAAGAGGGATCTACAAAGGCTGAGGGAGCTCATTCCGACAGAAAAGCAAGGGGTAGACCAGACTCTGGAGCTACAGTGAAAGCAACAGATCTCATCATCATCATCATCCATGCAAGTATTAGGCCATGTGGCCTGTTACAGTCTCAAAGAGGAATTTTCCATCCAGTGCTTTTTTGGACATCCCAGAGATCTTCTGCCTTGGGGGCAGTAGCGAAGTATGGCTTTTGGAATTCTATGAGACGGCATTTATTGAAGATGGGCTTTTCAGTTGTTCTGGTAGTTACATTAGTGGGAACCCCACAATAATACCCCTCTGGGCCAGCAACCCATTGGGCGAAAAAATTTACATTTGCTTTCAAGTCTCAACCAAGCCTCGGATGAATCAGACAGATCAACCTGTTGACGATCTTTGCGAGAATAAGGATACGACATGGAAGAAAGGAAAATAAAAGCAACAGATCTAAGGGATGAAAACCTCAAAATGAAGTAACTTGGTTCCCTAGGTTGGGGTTGGGCTTAGGATTGACAATTCTAACCTGTAGAAATCCTACTGTCGAAAAGTCTATACAGAATTTAACCGGAGTGATCAAACAACGGCAAGCTAAGGCAAGAAAAAGAGTTGATGATTTGAGGATATGCACCTGGAATGTCCTATCTTTGGATAAAGTACTACATGATGTCAAATCTTTAAAACTCAAGAATTGGTGGACTGTTGCCAGAGATAGAGAAGCCTGAAGAAAAATTCTAAAGGAAGCCTTGACTTACTCACGGTTGTGTTGATAATTATATTAACATTAGTTTAATTTCTTTGTTACTTGAAGTCTTCATTTTTTATAAAATATGTTAATTATAATGACATAAAATTCAAAACACTTCAGCCAGTTTGTTCCCATAGGAGCTGGTAAAACAGGATTTGATGGAGAAATAAAAACAGTAGAAGTGGTACCAGGGACAGTTTTAAATGCAACTCCCAGTTCAGGCACACATTTTTCTAATAATTCCATTCCATTGATGCAGTGTAATCTCTCGCTTTATAGGTACTTTTATGTGCCATGCGTCATTCCAGATCTTACAGAGGCCTGGGAGAGGGATTTTGACCATATAAGGACATGGACAGTCGCCCTTAATTAGGGATCAACTCAATGTCAGGGTAACTCTTTTGGCAGCATAGCTTGCAGGGTTATTTAAGCATCTAAGCCCCTCTGCCACGAACAAGGTTAAGATACCATTCCATCCATCCGTAGTAATTCTGCCCGAGGACAGGTCTTTCACTGCAATCATAGCATTTTCATGCTATGCTTTGCAGCTTTACTAGGGAAATGTAGGTGTGGTAGCTTAATATTGTTTATTTTTATTATTTCACTCACCTCATACTTCATAAATCATAGCAGACCCTGGGTTTCTTCACGTAATTTGTGACATTGTCAATGCTGCGTCACGTTCACAACTGACGTCCAATGGCCTTCTATCCTGCAGACTGCAAGGATAGAAGGCCGTTGGACGTCAGTTGTGAACGTGACGCAGCATTGACAATGTCACAAATTACGTGAAGAAACCCAGGGTCTGCTATGATTTATGAAGTATGAGGTGAGTGAAATAATAAAAATAAACAATATTAAAGAACCTCATAGTGTTATTTCCTATCTACATAACTTAGTGGTAGCTTAAGATACCATTGGAGATTTAAATTAAAATTATTTACACCTCACCTCATATCCAGTCTTATAATTACACCAGTTTCAAAACCTAGGTGGTATTTCATCTTCAATAATATCTCGACCAATATTATGTTGTTCTAGAGAACTACTTCTTACTCCCTCTGTTAGTGGACCAATGAACCTCCAAATCAAATCAAATTCCCCAGGAATTTCAAAATTCATAAGTTTTTTATTTTAAGATACCTTATCGGGATTCTTGGCCGTGTCTTGCAGTGTTGTCTTCTCATTGCTTTATCACCTACTGTGGGTGACATCTACAGGAGATATTGCTTGTTTAAATTCTCATAGTAAACTTTTCTAGAAAAGTGTCAGATAAAACTTTACGACAAATATAGTAAGTCATGATGTATACCATGACAACAACAAATGGGCAAGCTGCTCTATGTCTAACATTAACCAACTAGAAATTATTTACTCAGATACATAGTTATGATAAAATTACACAAGTTAACAGCTAGTTATCATATTTGAAGAGAAAAATTATACGCTCAGACTGGGGTTTGAACGTAAGATCTTTGGCTTTC
Organism: Diploptera punctata; assembly: GCA_030220185.1. Lineage (NCBI taxonomy): Eukaryota > Metazoa > Arthropoda > Insecta > Blattodea > Blaberidae > Diploptera > Diploptera punctata. The sequence goes on from JASPKZ010008863.1 coordinate 993,987, forward strand.
TAGGCCAATGCTCTACCGCTGAGCTATCTGGGCACTCCAATCTAAACACAAATTTTATAAGATATGGAGTGCCCAGATAGCTCAGTGGTAGAGTATTGGCCTAGAAAGCCAAAGGTCCTGGGTTCAAACCCTAGTCTGAGCATATAATTTTTCTCTTCAAATATAATTTGTCCTTAAGTAAAAAATGTTAAATTAATAATAAATGTTAGTGATCAGTTTACTCTGAGAATTTAAACAAGCAATATCTCCTGAAGACGTCACCTACAGTAGGTGATGAAACGTGGAGAAGACAACACTGCAATAAACGGCCAAGAATCCTAAAAAGATATTTTAAAATACATAACGATAGCCGTGAAAGTCTTAATCAATATACCATAAGTTTTTCATTCTTGTTTTTTTGAATGACATAACACCGGCCGAGATATTAATGAAGATGAAATCACCTAGGTTTTGAAATCATTTAATTAGAAGACTGGATATGAGGTAAGATATAAATAATTATAATTTAAATCTTAAATTAAACCTCATAGTGATGTTTCCTATAAAAGTTCAATACCATTAGAGGAGATTATTAAAGATAATATTTCAACTAACCAACTCACTGTCTCTATAGAACCCATAGATTCATGCTGAACAGACATAAGCTCTCCACACATCCCTATCCTGAGCTAATGTTTTCCAATCATCCCCTATATAATCCATCTCCCTCAAATCATGGTTAATGTTATTCTCCCACCTTATTATTGGTCTACCAACTGGCCAATTTCCCCTATGGTTTTCCTACAAAAGAGAATATTTCAGTAAATAAAATTAACACCAAGAGAGAATACAGGACCTGTGACTTACTTTCTGTGTTGTATCACTGCTGAACTTCCCTGCTGAAGTTATGTTGTCTTCTGCTTTCTTTATTTCACCTCTGCAATCAGCTGCAACTTCAGGATCAATTCCAGGATATGACATTTTATAAACAGTGTCATCTTCCATCCGGGACACTGGTTTCTGATACGCCTAAAACAAACATTGTTAAATTTTCAAAATTAAGAAATACAAGGGCTGTCCAACTAACAATAACCATTTTTTGACAGCCATAATTTCTGCGGCATTAAAATAAAAAAGTATGTAAGTCCGATTTTAGTGATTTTTATTTTGTAGATTATTAATATGTCAGAAATACAGCATTCTTCTTCCTCTATCATAACATAAAGTTATGTTATATTTATCGTGTGGCCACAGATTTAACAAGCAAAATTTTGATTTTATGATATTTTTTAGCGGTCCACCATGTTGGCTCAGTGGTAGCATGTCGACTTCCTGATTAGCAAGCCCTGGTTCTATACCCAGTGGGCTTGAAAATTTTAATTGTTAAACTAAAATAATTTAATTGTAAAATTTTCAAATTTCAGGCCAGAAGAGGTGGTGGTGTACAATTTCTAATTGCTAGATTATGAACCAGATTTCTGCATTAAACTGCAAACCTCTCCACAGTTCATATGTTGAGAAAACATATGGTACTGTTGATAGAAATTTATCAGCTTAATGTCTGAGAGGACTCGTCCCTTTGGATTTTGCCATCCTAAAATTCCATTGATCCTGGCCAGGTTTGAATCCATGACCCATCGGACTAGAGGCAAGGAACATAACCACTAGACCACCAAGGCCAGCCAACTTTTTTATAAGTTTTACATACTTATTACATTTAATTCTAACATATTTTTTAAAAAAATCTACAATCTACAATGGTGTAACAACCCAATGTTGGACCTTAGCCTCTCCTTTGTTAGGAGTTACTAGAGCAAGTTAATTTAGTTACGCTTATTTCCCTAGATATGTCATGACTGTATGTGGTCAACATACTAAGGTATTATATTTGAAGAGAAAATTTTTTTCTTAGACCGAGATTCGAACCCGGGACCCTTTGCTTTCTGGGCCAAGTCCTCTACCAACTGAGCTACTGAGGCGAGTTGCGATCTAGACACAAATTTTTCTCTTATATACATTGTAATTCCCTCTAAGGTATTACTAGGATGGTCAAGGTTGATAAATTTTGCACAGAGGCCTTTTATTCAGGCTTGAGGTTTTTTAAGAGCTTGAAAATCTACACACTCAGGACCAATGGCTTGGATTTTTCCATCCTAAAAAATCCATCAACCCAGGCTGGGTTTGAACCTGTGACCTGTTGTTACCAGAGGCAAGGAACATAACCACTAATCCACTATGGCTGACAATTTTTGAAAAATAAGTACCCTTATATTAAAAATAATGATAATTACCCGCACTGGAGCAAACGATTCTGGTCGCTCTGGCTGTACATATTTTGGTACACAAATCTAAAAAAAAAATCAAATTATATGAATTAAAGCCTAGAAACTAAAACAGCAGGAGAACAATACCCTAATAGATGGTCCTTATTTTCGACTGCACACCCTCTGTATTTTTATTAATTTTTTTATTGTAAGAAGTAATTTAAAATCCAATTTGTTGAAATTTAAGACAAGGAAGCCGTGTTGCATTAAGATAAAATAGGCGCAAAAAATCAATAAAAATTGTAATGATGTATGATGTTAACAATTAATTTAATTAAAACCGCTGAATTTAAAGACATTTAATGGTTTATTTCTCTTGTTTAAGACAATAGAAAAACAAATAAAAAACACTCTTGCTATAAGTAATTTTTTTAATTATATTATTTTCAGTCTGATCATCTTACCTCAATATTAATATTGATTTGTTCTTGGACATGTTTCAAAACAACATTAATATTGAGGTAAGATGATCAGACTGAAAATAATATAATTAAAATAACCTCAAAATATCACTTCCTAAAATTAAATATTACATTTTTTAATATTTATAAATTTAGGTCCAGTGCATCACTGGTTAATGTTAATTTATTGTAATAATATTTTATACACTATCAAATTGGGCCAAAAAAAAAAATAAATAGAGTGTATGCATTGAAATCAGATGTTTTAATTCCACCTCTCTAAATAAAGACCACCGTAATATATATATCAGGTCACTAATTACATTCTACAACAGCAACTTTCAGTTATTGTTTGGGAAATAAAATTACAGTCTGGACAAGCTGACAATAAAACAGAAGATTTGTTTTGAAACATGTTCTAAAAGAACCAACTACTTTGAGGTAAGATGAATAGAGACTCTATTTACTTACTTATTTTAGGAATTCACACTATGAGGTATATTCATTTAGGTTATTTATTTTTTTCAATAGTGAGTGGAGAACATATTATTATCGACTCACCTCATATGATTTCAAATTTCTTTGATACCGACGGTTTCAGACACTATCATGTCCTTCTTCAGTCATGGCTTCCACTGATGAAAGAAATTTGAAATCATATGAGGTGTGTCGATAATAATATGTTCTCCACTCACTATTGATGATATAACCTCATAATGTTTACTTCCCAATATTAATTTAAATATACTTATTATTTTGTTTTCGTGTTTATTTAAATTAAGGTAGTGCATTATTTTCGTAACAATCTCCCTTGACTGTGCAGCCAAAATAATTAGACCACTTTATGAAAAAAAAATACGAAGTTTAAAATATGATGCATTTTGATATATGGTTTCTTACCTTAGGTTCTTTCTTTAGTTTGTGGCAAGTGCAACATTTTGCTGAAACATTTGATAGATTCTTTACTTCCTAAAAATAAAGAATTTTACATGTAAGATAAACATTAAAAATATGAACACACAGAATGATGGAAGTGTATGCTTATGCTCTCCATTGTGCAATTAAGGCAGGGAGAACAAAAACCCACAACTTCATTTTTGGAAAAATTGAGTTCTTGTTAGTAGGCAGCTTTTTAGTATACTCAGCATGTATAAATAGTAAGAAAATGACAAATTGAAAAGTCTGAAATTCAAAAACACACTTACTCCATGGAATAAAAGAGTTTAATCATTTTGATTGCAGTATTTGCAGCAGCCATTAGCCTTGGTTCCATACAAGACTGTTAACCCGGTCCATGGTAAACATGACTGACTAGTTATACCTGTCTACACATAGATAATTCTTGTCAGATGCTACAGCACAAGGGTGGACACCTAAGGAGGCTATGTTCTGACAAGAACCCAGTACTTCAGGGTATATCGAGATCTCCTGCATAGGGTAACATGTAAAGACTGCAACGGTCAGAGAGACAATGTGGGACTGTGTAATTACCACAACATTTCAAAGAGCAGAGGTAGCAACCCTCTCTCAGAGAAGCTAGGACAGAAGCTTGGAAATGACAGCCCCATTACTGTCCTTATCGTGCGCAGTGCCCATAACGCGGCCAGTGGACATTTTATTTATGGTGAAATTAAATGTTTATAAATTAAATGTTTATATAGACAAACAAAAGGAACTCACGGTTTGGGAAAAGATCCACATTCAGAAAAACAAAGGAAAACTTATGAACTTCGAAATTCCCGCAAATTTTGACCTGATCCAGAGGTTCATTGGTCCACCAACAGAGGGAAGAAGAAGAGTTTCTTCCGATCGACATAACACCAGTCGCCAACAAAGTTCTGAGGATGAGACAGTTATAGTCTCAAAATCGCGATCAACTTAGAAAATTTATATTAGGAGAGGTAAAAAAATTAAATTTCACCATAAATTAAACCTCATAGTGATTAATTCCTATAAAAGTTAAAAAAAAAGGCATTTTATTTACTGAGAATCTTCTCTAATATACATTCCAGACCAAAAACACTATTAAAACTATGTAGAGTGGTTGGTTGCATTGCCACTCTTTATTATCCATCCATAGTAATTCTGCCTGAAGGCAGATCCTTCAGTGCAATCATAGCATTTGCATGCTATGCTTGCAGCTTCACTAGGGAATTGTAGGTGTGGTAGCTTCCCATTGCTTTCCACACCGGTGAAGGATGATGATGGTGATGATGATGATGATGATAAGGATGATGATGGCCATATGATTTCGGGGACATTTGTCTTACAGGTGAGGAAAAACTCCGATAAAAACCTCTTCCAGCAAAACTGCCCTGACTGGGGATCGAACCCGGGCCTGCTGTGTGACAAGGCAGCATGCTACCTCGAGACCACAGCGGTGGACTACTCTTTATTATATGGATGTGAAAATTGGAACCTACCTCTGATCAAATAAGACAAATCGAAGTTTCAAAAATGAAATTTCTTTGCTTTGTAACTGGAAATATATTATTGTATCACAAAAGAAGTACTGATATCAGAAAGGAATTGAACTTAGAACCAATCACAACATTAATAGAAAAATATAGAATAAATAGGAGAGACCATGTCTTGTGAATGCTAAGCACCAAGATGGCAAGAACTGTTTTATATTATAATCCAAGGGGGATAAGAAATATAGGTCGATCTATGAAGATATGGCATGAGCAACAGAGGCATGACAAATAAGAGAAATTATGGCCAAATAAAAATTCCAAGAATAAGACAAGAAACTGTGGAAATGCTAAGTCAGTGATTCGACATTGTTCTAACTCAGATGGGTATGAAATTGCTAAGGTCAATCAGTCAATGAAATTTGATTGTACATAACATTTCTCCTATGTTTTCCGTGATACAGCCCAAATATTGTAGAATTCAGGATTTCATGGCCGGTAGTCATGGTACTAGAAGATTCCGGGTTATAAGGTTGTGGTCTATAACTGGTGTTTCTCCCAGACATTTCTCCTTCAGCTATGGAGGGCATCTTCAGTGACATTCCATGCAGTCTGCACTCATACACAGCCGAGCTTCCAACTAGGGAACACCACCTAGAAGAACTCGCCACTGAAGATCCCCTCCATAGCCAAGGGAGAAATGTTTGGGTGAAACATCAGTTATGGACCATGGCCTTAAAGCCCGGAATCTTCTAATACCACAGCCCAAATATACTAATTTTTTCCCTTATTTTTTTGTGGAAATAAAGAACATCCTAATTCCATCGATGTTTAATTGCATTTTTAACAAATTTCAAAGTAAGATGTATAAATTTTAAAGTATTTCTGTGAAAAATAGAAAGAATGTTTACAATACTAATTGGTTATTGGATTACTTTTTAATCACTGGGAGAGTTGAAAAGTTGTTCCTTTTTCCTCTATCTAAAATTTAGTTCTCTAGATTTAGGAAGTTTTTTTTTTTATTTCCATGATTAAATTATACAGTTAAATAGAGAATTTTTTCTAGCTAAAAAATTACAGTGTGTTAAGACACAATTATTACAAATTAGTTTCCTGTATGGAGCACAATGTAGCACAGTTGGTTAAGATAATGATGATGATAATAACACAAGCCTGCGAAGATTTTGCAGCAATATTTTAATGCAAGTCAAATACCCTGATAATGGAAGTGTTACTAGTTTTTGCGTATTACGTACAGATTTTGCACAATTCTATTTTTACCAAAAATGAGAGCGTGGGTCCACCACTAATATGTGGTATGTATATGCTGTATTAAAATATGTAAACACCTAAAATACCTAAAATATAATACAATTTTATAATAAAATCACTGATTTTATTCGTACTAGTTTGTCATTAAGCTTAACTGAGGGTAGGTTTATTGTACGGTCCTCTCTTTGTTACATTTTAATTTCTCCTAAACATTTCAATTTCCAAGATATAAAATTATTATATATAATTATTACCTGAATTTCTCTTGCAATGTTTTCAGCAGCTGATGGCTTACATATAATGGCAGGTTGTGAAGTAACCCTCTGCTGTTTCATTTTCTAAAAAAAATTAAGTAATTCAATAAATTAATGAAAGTAAAAAGAGAAAAATTAGCAGAAACAGAAATAAAATTCAGAGAACATTATGTTTAAAAAGTCAAAGGTTTGTTTATTTAGTAAGTGACATTAACATAAAGAAAGCATAATTAAAAAAAGAAATATTACGAATATTCCATCTACAGAGGTTCTCCTTCAACCCAAAGTAATTTGTCGCCAGAGGTTTCTTTGTCTAAAGCATTTTCATCCCAAATCTCTAGCTTTCATACTGCTCCTCACTCCTTCCAGTGATTGGTTGTGGCAAATGTTCACTCCCACTACAACCATTTTCTTATTGGCAATAAAGGGTAAGTTCTCCCTTTACCCCTCGTATAACCTAAACTTCAGAGCCGGAGAATTGGTGGCTCAAGTATAGATTTGCCTCTTCCACTTCTTCCATTAGCTTTTCAATCAAGGATCTTCTTTGGTATTCTATCTTCTTCCATTATTATGAGGTTTCCACACAATTTCAAACTTTGTTTTTTCTATTTTTGTAATATTTCTTTCAACTAGCATAATTTCCCTTATTGTGCTGTTTCTGACTTTATCCTATTTTGAAAATCTTGTTGATCACCTCCAAAAATCCATTTCTCCTGCTAACAGCTTGTTGTCTACTTACTGTCCAGCTTTCGGAAGCATATAATAAAATGCTTTGTAACAGGGCTTGAAATATAATTTTCTTCATTCTCTATATTACATTTCTATTCCATAGAACTGGTTGTGCACTAGCAACCTCATACAGGAAATATAAAAAAAATAAATAATTATTTAAATAAGTCTGTTAAAAAAAAACAAAAACTTATTTTAAATGTTTTTATTTTAAATTTATGACCAGCCTCATGGGCAGGTGGTCAGCATTTCTGACTTCTGTTCATGAAGTCCTGGGTTCGATTCTTGGTCAAACCATAGGAATTTTTCCTTAAAAGGAATTATTCCTGTGGTTGCCCATGGTCTGGAATTTAGGTTAAGTTTAGGATTAAGGACAATATTTTTGCAATGTTGCAGCCAATTAAAAATGTTTTTAAGAGAGAGATTAATAGCTTCAATTTCACCATCAAAATTAGTAGTATTTCTTCCAGCGTGTTTATAAAAGGAGAAAAATTGACATGTTCCATCTGCCCCTGCTCCTCACGTAAAGAAGTTTGGCATTTGTAACTGGTAGAAGGCAGCCCATGATAGACTGAGATGAAGATCTATCCTGTGAGAAGGCAAGGAATAACTGGGATAGTCGGAGTTATGGCTGAAGATGAACACGACTGGTGTTTGAAACCGTGGTATCATGGAAGCATGAATCCTATGAGGTGAGTTGTTTAAACAAAATGTTCTCCGATGAATTTTAATAACTGGGCTGTTGTTCTGATGATGATAATGATGATGGATACTACCTTCTCTATAAATATTCAAAGCTTAATTATATTTGAGTTGTATATTTTGACTCACCTCATATTCCTTGATTTTTATGCAAAGTAGTTTCTTTGCTAACTGTGCGACATTCTTGATGCTTTACAACTGTTGTCTTGTGGTTGTCCTTCCTGCAAATTGATTTCTGCACCCTCTGTTGGCTGACCAATAAATTTCCAAATCAATTTTTTTTCTCTTTCACTGGGAATTTCAAAATTCATGGTTTTCTTTTTATTTTTACAGATATAAATTTTCTCCCGAATTGTATGTTCCTTAGATTTTTCTAACTGTTTGAGTAATTTCGCCTTAGTTTCAATTCTGTGTTTTTCTGACCATACATATGCAGCTATTGCAGATTTTTCTATTTCTCCATTTTTAACATTTCTAAGGTGTTCTTTCAATCTTGTAATTAGATTCCTCTTTGTTTTTTCTATGTATATTTTTCACAATCTTTACAATCAATTTCATAAATCCCTGATATGCTGTTGTCTTCAATTTTTTTCATTTTTGTTGGTTTTGATTAATTTATTCAAACTGTAATCAATTTTTGCTGCTAATTTAATGTTAAATTTGTTGACAATTTTTTGAAACTTCTTAAATACAAATGAGTGTATGTAAATTTCTTGAATTTTTTACCAATTTCTTTATCTGTCTGAAGAGCACTTTCATTTAACACTTTTTGTTTCTTGAATTTATTTATTTTCTTATGAATCATCTATTTTATCTTTTTTAAAATGTTTTCTGCTCATGGGAACATTCATAAGTCTGTATGTTAAACTATTAAACAGTGCCTGTTTATGTGCAATATGGTTAAAACCTGTTGCTTTAATATAATTATCAATGTGTGTTTCTTTCCTGTATATTACAAATACTATTTTACTCTTTCCTTTATTCCTGATCAAACTGTTTTTATCAGAACATTTTGCATGGTTATTTGTTTTACTGGAGCGGTAAATTTGATAATTAGCATTTGATTACATGAACTTACCAGTCCTGCCTGTGAGGCACATTTACAACATGAACAATTTCCGCCATAATGACTTCCTGGACCTCGGGATTTCTAAAAGAAAAATAAATTAAGTAATTAAAAGAATCAATATTAATAAATTTTATGGTAAATTCCATTGAGGTATTATTCATAGTATATATAAAAAATTGGAATTTGCTAAAAGGTTAAAATAATAAGATACTACCCTGAGATCTCAGTTTCCTTAACTATGTAAAAAACTAGTAAAACAATAAATTGCATTAGGAAGTAACATTATGAGGTTCTTCTTAATAAATAGGGTGAATCTGGTATATCTTACCTTATAACTAGAGACCGGATGTAAGGGAAAATGCCTATAGTTATTTATTATAGATATTGTAAAAGTGACTTCATATAAGTTCATACCAACGACCCTAGAGTTGTTTTCCATGAAGTTCATTTTGCCTATATATGCCTATTTCAGCTTATAATGCCAATAAATGCCTATTTGCAATTTTTCTCAAAATTAACTCAGTATTTCAATGAAATCAATTGAAATGGACAAACTTCATGGCACAATTCATTTCATAGAAGTTTTCAAGTATTCATTTTATACATTCCCTTAGAATATTTTAGGATAAGGGTGGTAATAACCCAATAACCTATCAGGTAGATGGTTTCCCCCTCAATGCACTCTCGTTAGGTAAATATTGTATTTTTCCACCTCATGCATTCCCGTTAAGCGAAATAGCCCTATGCTATGTCCCATTGTATTATGCTCCGGCTCTAAGGCGTGGAGAAAAGTTATTTGCTTCTTTTCAATACAAACATTGCTGACTGACAAAGAGGGTAGATGCCTCAAGCTTTCTTTCTCTGTCCCACACCTGGTGCTGAAACCTTTAAGTGACTGGCAATATTATGTTTGATATTGGTAACACTGAATTCAGTCTGCAGTCCTCATTCACAGACAGGTGCTTCAAAGACAAAGTGGTGCAGCAAGTGTATGTGGATTATATTATTTTTGGTCTGGACATCTTACCTCAATATTAATGTTGATTTGTTCTGGGAAAGCTGACGATAAAACAGAATTGTTTTGAAACATGTCCAAGAACAAATCAACATTAATATTGAGGTAAGATGTCCAGACCAAAAATAATATAATTAAAATAACCTCAAAATATAACTTCCTAAAATTAAATATTAAGTGTATGTGGCTTTTTTTTTTTTACATTTAGAACAGTTTTTTAAGATACCTAAAGAGCAGACAGCAGTAAAAGACAAACTGACCAATTTTGTGAAAGCATTTGGTGTGCAGAAATAATCTCGAGTGACGGATCTGCTCTTTGTAAAAAGGCAAAACAAATTCCAAAAGCATCTCTGATATCTTCGCATGCTATTGATTGCATATGTTCATCTTATTAATGTAAGACTGCAAAAAGCGATGTTGTTGTCCATTTTTTGTAAGAGCCTATTTTGAATTTTTTGGTGCCTATATTAATGATTTTTAGTGCCTTTTTGCCTGCCTATTTTGGATTTTTTAAGTGCCTAACATCCAGAATATACTCATAACTTGTGTTCTATTTGAGCAAGTTTCGACATTATTAATGAGTTGTATATTTTGACTCAATTCTGGAAATGCATGCTATTATGTATTGCAGAGACTTTTGATGTCCCAACTCCTTTCAAAAAACGTTAAGCTGAAAATATATAAAACTATTATTCTACCAGTTATATTATATGGGTGCGAAACATGGACTCTTACTTTAAGGGAGGAAAGTAGATTACGAGTATTTGAGAATAAAGTTCTTAGGAAAATTTTTGGACCAAACAGGGATGAACAGACAGGTGAATGGAGAAGACTACATAACAATGAACTACATGGTCTTTATAGGAAGCCAGATATAATAAGAACAGTTAAGTCTCTTAGACTGCGATGGGCAGGACATGTTGCACGTATGGGGAATGAAAGATGTGCATGGAAACTTCTTGTAGGAAAGCCAGAAGGAAAACGCCCAGTTGGTAGACCAAGAATGAGGTGGGAGAACAACATTAACTATGATTTGAGGGAAGTAGATTATACAGGGAATTATTGGAAAGCATTAGCTCAGGATAGGGATGTATGGAGAGCTTATGTCCGTTTGGCCATGAACCTATGGGTTCGATAGTGCCAGTGAGTAAGTAAGTATATTTTGACTCATCTCATACTCTGTATTTCCAGTTTCGTTGCTTCTGTGTGACATTCTCGATGCATTACAACTATGTCTTGCGGTTGTCTTTCCTGCAAGTTTATTTCTGCTCCCTCTGCTGGCTGATCGATGAACTACCAAATCAATTTTTTTTTTCTTTCACCGGGAATTTCAAAATTCATGGTTTTCTTTTTATTCTTGCAGATGTAAATTTTCTCCCAAATTGTGAGTTCCTTAGATTTTTCTAACTGTTTTAGTAATTTTATCTTTGTTTCAATTCTTTGTTTTTCTGTCCATGCATGTGCAGCTATTGGAGATTTTTCTATTTCTCCATTCATTTCTAAGGTGTTCTTTCAATCTTGTATTTAACCCTTAAATTGTCTATACAATATTTTCTCGTGCCAGTTATTTAAATGTTCCAGACCGCAAGGAAAATAAATTAAACTTAAACTGTGTTATTATTATACATTATTGCGCAATGTGACATAAATTTAAGTAATTTTTACTCGTTTGTTTTTCTATTGATCTAAAAACAATATTAAATAATTGAAATCAATGTATCCAATAAGATATATTTTTAATTTAAGGATTAAGTTCCTTTTTTGTTTTTCCAATGTATATTTTTTCACAATCTTTATGATCAATTTGAATAATCCTTGATTTGTTACCGTCTTCAATCTTTAATTTTTGTTGATTTTGATTAATATTTAATAGTTTCAATATATCTGCATATCAGCATCAGCTTTTCCAGACAGGAAAGCATAAAATCAATGTAAACAAAAATGTTATTAGAACTGTTGGATAATACTAAAGAACTCACCGTTTTGGCGAAGATTTACACATAGAAGAACAAAAACAAGATTATGAATTTCAAAATAATTGGGGAAAAGATTTGATTTACAAGTTCTTTGGTCAGCCAAAAGATAGAGTGGGAGCCGACATCCAGGATCGACAATATAAATTTCAACAGTCTGGAAAAGCTGACAACGGTATCCAGAATACCAAAACTAGTTCAAAAAGTAAAAAAAACTTTGTTATAGGCCTTTCGGAATATATTCTATCCTCAGCTGCTAAAAAGAGAGCAAAGAAATATTTAATTGAAATTTTACAAATTTGAGTACAAAACAAGGGAATTGTCAACCATTGCATGCCAAAACCTACCTTGAAATTTCTTCTAGAGAAGTATTGTGATGTATCAAGGCTATGTCCAAAAAAATGATCTGCCATTTTTAACTGTAAGGCATTAAAATTCAGCGTCAAACCTCTCATTTAAACTATGGGGAAGTAATACAAATCACGAATTGGTAGATTGGATAACATTTAATTTTAGGAAGTGATATTTTGAGGTTATTTTAATTAAATTATTTTCAGTCTGATCATCTTACCTCAATATTAAGTAGTAGTAGTATTCAAATGTTCTGAAACTCTTGATTTGTCATCATTTGCTTGCGGACTTCCCAATAATATTCAGCAATTTGGAATGGTGTTCTAACTATTTTCTGAAGTTCAGCGCAGAACATCAAGTGATCCTTGTTCATTATCGTATTTGTGTCCTTGCATACTATGCAGTGTGGAGAGTCTAGTAGCTTAATTCTATGTAGATGTGCTACCAAACAATCATGACCATTTCAAGACGAAATAATGCAACTGCAATTGATCGGGGACTGTTTAGTATTGTATCTGGTTCTAGTAATGTTTTTCATACCTCAATATTAATGTTGATTTTGTTCTTGGACATATTTCAAAACAATTCTGTTTTATCGTCAGATTTTCCAGAATGGTTAGATTTATGATTTAAGGATAACATTCACTACCTGCCATCCGCACTGCATCCTACCTCACTTCACTCTGCTCTTACTCATGCAGGAGTCTATCTGCTCCATACAGTGGGTTGCCATTGCTGGATTATAGCTTCGATTTCTGTGCCTTGCAGTTAAAAATAGCAAATAATTTTTGGACATGGCCTTAGTACACCACAATACTTCTCTGGGAGAAATTTCAATGTATATTTTGACATGCAACGGTTAACAGTTCTCTTGTGAGATGTCGAGTACTTATATTTTTAGTGGAGTGGTAACTTTTATAACTGGACCATATTCTGCAAAAAGGAACCAACCCTTAAATTTGAAATATATGAATTAATAATTAAATTAATGTTTTTATTACCTCACCTCATATCTTTTTTCTTCTATACTGCAGTTTCGGAGCTTATCTCCATCGTCAGTAGCCTCTGGTCGACCGGTGTTATGTCGTTTCTTGGCGGTTTCCTTCTTACTTCTGTCGGTGGACCGATGAACCTCTGGATTAGGTCAAAATTTGCAGGAGTTTCAAAATTCATGAGTTTTTCTTTTTTGTTTTTTTGGATGTGGATTTTTTCCCAGACTGTGAGTTCCTTTAGTTTATCTGTTTGTTTGATTAGGCTAGCTTCTGTATCTATTAAATGTTTTTCAGACCAAGCATGGGCTGCTACTGCTGACTTGTCCACTTCCCCCTTTTTTACATTTCTAAGGTGTTCCTTCAATCTAGTTTTTAAATTTCTTTTTGTTTTTCCTATATAGATTTTGTCGCAATCTTGACATTTGATCTGATATATTCCTGATTTATATTCTTGTCCAATTTTTTTCATTTTTGTTGGTTTTAATTATCTTGTTTAGGCTGTATTCATTCTTTGGGGCCAATCGAATGTTAAACTTATTGAAAATTTTCTGGAACTTGTGGTGTTTTACAGGATGGTAAGTGAATTTTTTGAATCTTATGTTCTCTTCAATTCAAAATTCAAGATTCAAAAAATTCACTTACCATCCTGTAAAACACCACAAGTTCCAGAAAATTTTCAATAAGTTTAACATTCGATTGGCCCCAAAGAATGAATACAGCCTAAACAAGATAATTAAAACCAACAAAAATGAAAAAATTGGACAAGAATATAAATCAGGAATATATCAGATCAAATGTCAAGATTGCGACAAAATCTATATAGGAAAAACAAAAAGAAATTTAAAAACTAGATTGAAGGAACACCTTAGAAATGTAAAAAAGGGGGAAGTGGACAAGTCAGCAGTAGCAGCCCATGCTTGGTCTGAAAAACATTTAATAGATACAGAAGCTAGCCTAATCAAACAAACAGATAAACTAAAGGAACTCACAGTCTGGGAAAAAATCCACATCCAAAAAAACAAAAAAGAAAAACTCATGAATTTTGAAACTCCTGCAAATTTTGACCTAATCCAGAGGTTCATCGGTCCACCGACAGAAGTAAGAAGGAAACCGCCAAGAAACGACATAACACCGGTCGACCAGAGGCTACTGACGATGGAGATAAGCTCCGAAACTGCAGTATAGAAGAAAAAAGATATGAGGTGAGGTAATAAAAACATTAATTTAATTATTAAATTAAACCTCATAGTGTTCTTTCCCTGTGAAAGTTAAATATATGAATTAATGCTGTATTATTGTTCCTCAAGTATCGTTCTATGTCCTGCAAAAAAGATCCATCCCACCACCTGCACTTTTATGCAATCTATGAACCAAGTAAGAAAAAACTGACAGAATATGCCACATTTCTTTTTCTGCAGAAGGAACCAAATAAATAAATGCAAAATCTAAGAATTAAAAAAAAAAATTGAGTTATTTTCTCATAAAATAGAAGCTCTTATATATATATATATATATATATATATATATTTATATATGTTATAATTAAATGTTTAACATTCAGCAATGCAAGCTTAATATGGTATGATAAGAAAAATAAATGCCTGGATGGGATTCGAACCCGGATACTCAGAGATCCGGGTTCGAATCCCATCCAGGCATTTATTTTTCTTATCATACCACATATATATATATATATATATATATATATATATAAAATATATATTACATTAGTTGAAGTAATAAGTAAAGGTTTGATGTTTTTATTATTAATTTAACACTTCTCACTGAAGGATAAATTATATTTGAAGAGAAAAATTATATGCTCAGACTGGGATTTGATAATTTTCCTTTTCAAGTCTGAGCGTATAATTTTTCTCTTTAAATATAATTTATCCTTCAGTGAGAAGTGTTAAATTAATAATAATAACATTAAAAAAAGCCCTACTGGCTTTATAAAGTAGTGTTTAAATTCCCAATAAATGTCTTCTTAAACAAGAAGCTGCCAGTTGTGTGATCGAGCAAATGATCGCAGCATTCGGTGATCAGGAATTAACAGTGTACAAGAGAAAAATTTGCATTTAGATTGGAATTTCTCAGGTAGCTCAGTGGTAGAGCATTGGCCTAGAAAGCCAAAGGTTCTGGGTTCAAATCCCGGTCTGAGTGTATAATTTTTCTCTTCAAATATAAGTAAATGTTTATTTTTATTTGCAAATTTTTTATTGACATTTAACTTTAAATGCATTTTCTCAGTTCAATTATTTTGTAACTTGGTTCCTTTTTGCATAATATGATCAAATTAGTCATTCATTGTACGAACTTACTGGTCCCATTTGTTGGGCAGAGTTGCAGCACGAACCATTTCCACCATACTGACTTGCAGGACCTCGGGATTTCTAAAAAAATAAAATAGATTAAATAAGTGAAAAAGAGAAACAAAAAGTTATAAAATTAACACACAATAAAACTCTTCGTAAATTAATGAGTCATATTTTTACATCTTACCTCATATCTTATTTTTCTTTAAACATGGGAACTAGTTTTCAAGAGAAGGATCTCTCTCATTTTCACCCGACATTATGACTACCAGATTTTCGTTGGAATCATTGGAATCTCCATCAATAACATTGCCATTTGGTGTTGATTTGATGAACTTTGAGATGAGGTCACATTCATCAGGAATCTCGAAATTCATGGATCTAAATTTGTTCTTCTGAATATATATCTTCTCCCAAATTGTCAATTCTAAAGGTTTTTCCAAATGTTTTAAAAGTTGAGCTTCTTTTTTAATTTTATGATTCTCCAATAAACTATGTGCTGCAATAGCTGATTTTTTAATTTCACCATTTTTAATATTTCTGAAGTGTTCCTTAGTGCGAGTGTCCAAACTCCTTTTTGTTTTTCCTATGTATACTTTATTGTAGTCCTTACAATTAATTTGATAAATTCCAGATTTTTTGCTATCTGGGGTGTTCAATTTCTTATTAGTTACTAATAGAATACCAAGGCTAAATTTATTTATCAGTGCCAAATGTAAAAATATGACTCATTAATTTACGAATTAACAAACCTCATGATGTTATTTCCCATATTTAACTATGAATAAAACTCTTCTTCTTCAAGAGAGAACTATAAATACATGCTTACTTATAGCAGTAACATATAGAGTTAGAGGTCTGGGTTCAAATCTCGGTTCAGACATTAATTTTTCATGTTATATTTGGCTTTCAATGTTAAATGTCAAAATTTAATTATAATATCAAAATAAAAAAGCAATTACTGCTATAAAGTAAAAAATGTAGCTTGGTTCCTTTTTGCACATATGGTCCAATTAGCAATTCATTGTATGAACTTACTGGTCCCATTTGTCGGGCAGAGTTGCAGCAGCATGAACCATTTCCACCATACTGGCTTGCAGGACCTCGGGATTTCTAAAAAAAATAAAATAGATTAAATAAGTGAAAAAGAGAAACAAAAAGTTATAAAATTAACATACAATAAAATTCTTCTTCAAGAGAGAGCATTATAAATACATGCTTACTTATAGCAGTAACATATAGAATTAGAGTTCCTGGATTCAAATCCCAGTTCAGGCATTCATTTTTCTTTTCAGGTGAGACGGTAGGCCCTTTCCCATCAAAGTTAAAACATGTGAATTTGAGACCAATTTTTTCAGGAACTACTAGATGGATTGTAATGAAATTTTTACAGCATATTAAGGGTTGAATGTTTGAACACATTAGACAGTAAAAGGCGTTCTCTGCTGAGAAAGTTTTATCCAAATACATTTTGCTTACTCAGAAATCTATTCATGCGATAATAATTGTAAGCTACCTGACAAGGTACCTTAAGATCATAGCTCAAGATAGAAACTTATCGTGAAAATCCCGAAGGGAACCAATGGTAACCGATGTAGTTTGAAACCTTTGTAGCTTTATCCAAGATGTCGGACCTTGAAGACTTCGATTATGTTTTCAGTATACGCGGAGAAGAGGAATTTGATAGAGTCTACCAAAGAATTCAACTGGAAGAACAGGAGAATCGGCGAAATATTGCGCGACACAGACATCGTTGTATACGGTATTATTTGCGGGACGCAAGCATAAATGCGTTCCTCTATAGCAGATGAAAATAACAGAAGTGGTTTTATCGCTGAGAATTCTGGGTAATTCGTTGCCAATATTACGAAAACGTCAACTTTCATGCATGACCGGTAAGTCGGCCATTAATTCGATCTCAACAATTGCTCATGGTGAATCAGCTCACCAGTGATTGGAAGTAATTTGAGTAGAGACTAATGTATTTGCATACAACCCTAAATGAGGTTTCTAAAGACCAGGCAAACTTTTATCTAAATATTCATGTTCTATATAATTTTTTTGCCACTAGTCTCTTTTTTTTTATTTAATAATACTTTTAAAAATCATAAGTGAGGATTTATAAAAGAGATCATCATGATTATGGTTCCATATCTTTAGCATAACTAGGTTTACTGCCTGTAAAAATTTCTCTAAAATATCTCTAATAGTTCCTGAGATAATGGGGCAAATGTTTGAAAATTTTCACTTTCAAGAAAACAAGGTTTGAAGTATTACAGTCTGACAGCTGTCAAGTTAAAAAAAAAGATAATTAACACACTTATAATTGGCATTCAGCAAAAAATAATATGCAGAAAAGAATAGACTATTTAATTATAAAAACAATTTTTTTTTTTCAAATTTTGGCCTACCGTATAATTATATTACAGTCTGACAGCTGTCAAGTTTTAAAAAAAATTAATTAACACACTTATAATTGAGGTTCAGTAAAGAAATAATATATAGAAATGTTCAGAAAAGAATATGAAAAAAAAATTATTTATTTTTTCAAATTTTGACCTACCGTCTTACCTTCATGTCATATTTGGCTTTCATTGCTAAATGTCAAAACTTAATTGTAACATCAAAAAATATATATATGTGTGTTTTGACACTCTAGCGGCTGCATTTTTGTTTTTTGTTTTTTCAGAACCAAACTGAGCATATAGTAATTAATTAAGAAAGATAAGGTCTGGACCATTAATCAGCAAAATCAGATAGGGTTAATCTGAAGTGAAAATTTAAAATCATGGCAACACCAATTTATATTTTTTGTGACAAAACTCAGTATATTTCTCAAGGAAATTATCAACCACTGCATGCTGAAACGTCATAGAACTCTGTGACTGGACCAGTTTCTGAAACCATTGCTACTATCCTCAGCTAAAACTCCAACTTCTGAACTTCTACCATCACCATTAACTTTCAAACTCCATCTGGTGCCGATTTGATGAACTTCAAGATTAAATCTTGCTCATCGGGAACTTCAAAATTCTGGAATCAATATTTGTTCTTCTGAATGTATATTTCTTCTTCCTTCTTCTTCCTTCCAAGTATTAGGCCAAGGCCTGTTACGATCCTATAGAAAATTTTCTCTCCAGCGTTTCATAGGACGGCCCAGTATATTTTTCCCAAATTATTAATTCCAAAGATTCCTCTATGGCTGGTATTCAAGAACCAAGCTGTCTAGGCCATGCCATCTCAGTTTTTCATAAGCTGAGGTTCTCATCTTTCAATTGTTCCAGGAATTTTTAAAAATAAATATCTTGTTAAATAGAATGAGCCAGTTAGAGTAGGTTCTGCATGACCCACATAATTAACTACAGAGAGATGGGCTGAGAGTCGCTGTTCACGGAAAGCTTGGTTCTTGAATGCTGGCCTAAATGTTTTAAAAGTATAGTTTCTTTTCCAATTCTCTAGCTAACTGTTAGATGCAATCACCAATGTTTTAATTTCACCAATTTTTATATTTCTAAAGTGTTCTTTTGTATGAGTGTGAGTGTCTAAATTCATTTTTCCTGTATATACTTTATTGCAGTCAGCATAAAATGGCAGTTGGAAAGTTGATGGTGACGAGAAGTTCAACAGTCGGAGTTTTGGCTGAGGATAGAAGCGATGGCTTCAGAAACTGGTCCTGTGAGAATCACAGAATTTTATGAGGTGAGATGTCAAGTCCTAAAAAATAGGTAAATGTTAAGTAATAAATTAATGAGTCATTTTTACATCTTACCTCATATATCAATATGAGGTAAGATGTAAAAATGACTCATTAATTTA
The DNA here is from genome assembly GCA_030220185.1 of Diploptera punctata. Classification (NCBI taxonomy): domain Eukaryota; kingdom Metazoa; phylum Arthropoda; class Insecta; order Blattodea; family Blaberidae; genus Diploptera; species Diploptera punctata. Next base: position 1,013,593 of record JASPKZ010008863.1, read on the forward strand.
TTAATTAAGAACCTCATAATGTGTTTCCCATTTTAACTTTGAATAAATGTTAAGTCCTAAAAGTCTAGTGAAATGATAAACTTAATATACCGATGTCTGCAGGTTAGGAGCGCAGCACATCCTGGATGAGGCGCTGCTTCGAGGCAAGACTTGTACTCTCTGAAAATAAGAATATATATTAACTAAAATAATAAATTTCATGGAGCAACAGGCAAAGTTAAAAAGTATATTTGAAGAGAAAAATATATGCTCAGACTGGGGTTTGAACCCATGACCTTTCGCTTTCTATACGAATGCTCTACCAACTGAGCTACCTGAGAAACTCTCAGTTGGTAGAGCATTCGTATAGAAAGCAAAAGGTCCTGGGTTCAAACTCCAGTCTGAGCGTATATTTTTCTCTTCAAATATAATTTATCTATCACTGAGATGTATGAAATGAATAATAAATACATTGAAAGATCTACATGGCACAACCATTACAAACCAGAAAAATGGAAGACCAAAATTAAGATGGGAGGATGATATCTTGAAAGATATTAGAATTGGCAAAATTAGAAATTGGAAGAATTTAGCAGCAAATAGAGATGTCTGGAAGGACATTCTGAGGATGGCTAGGGCCCAAAATGGGCTGTCATGCCATATATGATGATGATGATGCAAATTTTGTCTAATATAACACATATATTTGAAGAGAAAAATGTATGCCTAAAACGGAATTTGAACCTAACGTCTCTGACTTTCCATATCAGTGCTCTAAACCACTGAGGTATTTAGGCATTTCAATTTAAATGGAAAATTTTCTCTCTCATATACAATCGAAGCATGCCCGAGAAAATGAAATTTCATTCCTCACTCCATCTGGTTGCTTTTACTCGAGAAGACTTTAAATGGGATTTGATATCACTTTTATAGCCAGTAAAACTTTATTTTTGATGTTTTTATTTTAAATACAATTGGCGAGATGCAAAAGAAAAACATTCCACTTTTTGGTCATATTACATTGAGATACGACATTTTATACATTAACATAATCTACATCCAACAATGGGAGAAAAAAAATTCCTTCATTTCAACTCTGTAACTCTGTTAAAATTATATGTAAAATTTTCACTGACATATAAAAGGAAAAGATTCTTTTAGTTTGGATTTAAATCAAGATAATATAATATATCGCAAATGAACACGAGGAGTTCTACAACAATTCATTGCTGATAACAGCTCCTGAAAAACTGGACTGAACATGCTTTATGAGTGATCAGAAAGAAAAATGGATGATTTTATTCAGAGCTATATTAAATACTCAATCCATCCTTCTTTCAAGTAAACAGATGTTTAAATTATTATGTTGACATTTTATTTAAACAATTTGATTGTAATTAACTCAGTTTTTTTGAAAATATGTCATATATTTCCTGGTGAGATGCAAAAGGAAAAAACATTCCAAACTTTGGACATTTATTATCAAATAACAATAAACATAAGGTCCTGGGTTAAAGCTCCGGTCTGAGTGTATAATTTTTCTCTTCAAATATGATTTATCCATCATTGATATGTATGAAATTAATAATAAAAACATCAAAAGAAGCCGTTCTGGCTTAATAATTTAATGTAAAATTCTTAATAAAGAAGCTGCCATTTGCAAAGATAGAAACAAAGCATTTGGTGCATGGGAATTAACAGTAATATATTAAAAAATCGGCCACGGTGGACTAGTGGTTATGCTCTTTGCCTCTGGTTCCGAGGGTCGCGTGTTCAATCCCGGCTGGGGTTGATGGATTTTTTTAGGATGGAAAAATCCAAGGAGCAAGTCCTCCGGGAGGGACTTTAAGCCATGGGTCCTGAGTCTGAAGATTTTCAGGCTCGTAAAAGATCCTTAAGCCTGAATGAAAAGGCCTCTAAGCAAAATTTACCGAATTTTCCCGTACTAGTACTACCTTGGTTTCCTAGATGTCAGTATGAGGCAGAACGCTGACCACAGACCACTCAAATGACATCTATACGAAAACAAGTATAACTAAATTAATATGGTTCAAATTCTTCCCTGTAGGGGGAGAGTGCTTAAATCTCTGTTAAGGGAAACATGGGCTTACAAGAAGAAGATATAAGAGAAAAATTTGTGTTTAGATTGGAACTTGCTCAGGTAGCTCAGTCGGTAGAGTATTGGCCTAGAAAGCCAAAGGTCCTGGGTTCAAGCCCCAGTCTGAGTGTATCATTTTTCTCTTCAAACATGATTTATCAAACATTTTTTATATTTGAAGAGAAAAATTATACGCTCAGACTGGGGTAATAAACATTATGTTATTGGGAACAAGTGGAAGATATTACCCTAAAGTTGTTCTACGTGTCACCTACAGTAACGTTTTCTTTAAAGTATACCAATTTTTCTATACATTTTTTTCCCAAAACTGTATTGTATAGAATGTTTTCCTTTTGCATTTCACCAATTCAATTTATCACATCTTACCGAAGGACAAATTATATTTAAAGAGAAAAATGTAAGCTTAAACTGGTATTGAAGCATTGAAAGCTTTCACAGTTAAATATGGGAAATAATTCAATGAATGAATGAGTCACTTTCTTATCTTACCTCATATTTTATGTTTTTTAAACATGTAGTTTTCAAGAGGAGTCCTTCTTATCTTCAGCCAACATTGAAGATAAGAGGGACTCCTCTTGAAAACTGCAGTTCCCGTGTTTAAAAAAAAATTAAATATGAGGTAAGATTTTTTTTTGTTCAATGCCACCTGTTTGTCATTTGACATTTCAGGTATTCTCTCCTGGCATTGGCGTATTGTATCCCACTTCTGAGGTTCAGACACCTGGAAGGCAGGGTTATGCTGTCCCAATATGATAGGTGATGACAATGGGTAATTATGCGCCAGGAGAGGCCTTAATCCTAAACTTAATCTAATGAGGTGAATATGATATTGATGTTAATGATAGCCAGATGATGATCAGGGACCATTTGGGCCTTAAAGTATCCTGACATTTGTCTTACAGGTGAGGAAAAACCCCAAATAAAACCTCATCCAGGAAACTTATCCCGAGCAGGGATCGAACCCAGGCCCACTGTGTGACAAGGCAGCATGCTACGTCGAGGCCACAGCAGTGGACATATGAGGTAAGATAAGAAGTGACTCATTCATTCATTGAATTGAAAGCTTTACTTATATTTCCTCCAACCATCATTATGATATTATCTTTGAGTGTCATGTTAATCTGATGAGCTTTTTTCTTTTTTTCTTTTTTGTATACTATAACATTCAATTGCCTTATGTGGGTAAAAAAAATCATAGAGATAAAGAGAATTAAAATTGCTGAAACAAGTGGAAAAACCAACAGCATGGAAAATAATTTACATTCAGAAAAGAAAAAAAAAGAGAGAGACAAAGTAATGAATTTTGAAATTCCTCAGGGGTCCTCATCTAGGGGATATGTGGATGGCGACCACAAGGTGCCCAAGCTGTGCAAAACATTTCTTCCACTTACTTGTGTTTTGCAATCTTTTAACTTTATTATCTAACCTCTCTTGGTTAACTCTTGTTTTTTCGACCCCGACGCTATTAGGGCATATTAGGGCATCCGAGGGCTAGGGAGTCTTTCCTTTCTTCCATTTCCTTCTTCTTTCTTCTTTCTTCTCTGTTCTTCTCCACGGAAAGCCTGACCAGAGGCTATAAGATGGGAGCCCCATCACTGCGTCTTGCCTTCCTTTGGCCAGCAACCAATCGAAGGGACTATTATTATGCTTTCAAAACTGATACGAGAATTTCCCAGAAGGCCGTCCCATGAAACGCTGGAGGGAAAATTTTCTATAGGATCGTAACAGGCCTTGGCCTAATACTTGGATGGAAGAAGAAGAAGAAATTCCTAGGGAAAAATATTTAATTGTGAGGTTTGTCTGTCCACCACCAGGGGGACAGAATATATAAGACATCCAATTGTCAACACAGCAGTTGAGAATGGTGAGGATGTGTTAATGAAACAAGCCCAGGTGAAAAAGTAAAATGTGTACATTGCCAATTCAATCTGTTAATAAAAATTAAAATACATACCCTATTGTAATCCTCATGGAAGCGTTTCCTTGCATTTCCTTTACAACTGTTGACACTGGCATGGGATGAAGAACGAGAACTATAAAAACAACATAAAATACCTAACTATTAGATCACACAAATCAAACTATATGCAATTTAAATGGCAAATAAATGCAAATGTAGAACAATAAAAGTAATTTAAAAACAGAATTACTAAATCAGTTTACAGTATGAAATGTTATATTGTTGGACAGAAAGGGTTGCTATGACAACTGTTATTGATTTGTTTCATATGTTTTCATATATAAGCTATGTAATGTGTATGACTGAAATTTAAAAAAAAAATATAATATTAACCCAAACATATTTTTTTCATTGCCAAATAAATAAGAAACTGTAATAATTATTATACGAAACAATTTTATCATACAGAATTACCCTTTCATTGATCAAATGTTTTAATAAAAATAATAAATTATGCTTTTACTGAAAAAGTTAATAAATTAAATTTTATATATATATATATGTGTGTAACATATATAATTATATGTATTAGATTTAAAAAAAATGACAAATTAGAAGAAGAAAACAAATCAGGGATTTATCAGATTAAATATGGAGAATGTGACGAAGTCTATTTAGGAAAAATCAAGAGAAATTTGAAAACCAGAGTGAAAGAACATCTCAGGAATGTCAAGAAAGGGGAAGTAGAAGAATCTGTGGTGGCTGCCCATACATAGTCAGAAAAACATCTTATGAAGGCTAAATTATTAAAACAAATAGAAAAACCCACAGAACTCACTGTTTGGAAAAAAATCTACATTAAAAAAACGAAAAGGAGAAATTAATGAACTTTGAAATTCCCTGAGAAAATGACTTGATTTTGAGTTTTTCAGTCTACCAACAGAGGGAGCGAGAGGTGGTTTTTCAAGACGACAGAACAACGATCATGAAATTACTGAAGTTGGAACTGAAGTAGAAAGTTCTGAAACTAGTTAAAAAGAAGAAGAAGAATATGAGGTGAGTGATAAAAGTTTACCTAAATAAAAAAAAAGTGAAACATATTGAAATAGCTCAAAGAACTATCTCAAAAATCTGAAATACACTTCAAGTGGATTCAGTCACATGTGGTTGTTCAGGGCAACAAAATAGCTGAAAAAGAAAGGAGCAAAGACAACATCAGAAACAAAACAATTTACTTTCACTGAGTTCTACTCAAAATTTGAAACAAAGACTAACAAAATATGGAAATTACCACTACTACACAACTGGTATGAAGCAAAGAACCCTGGAGATTCCATCAGGACGACACTGTAATGAAAAGAATAGACAACTACAGCAAGACTTAAAAAAGGACACCTTAGAACTCTTAAAATGATAGATACCAAGAAGACATTCCCAATCTGGACAAAGTGTAATACAAAAGAAGCATCACAACATATATTCCAATGCATCAGCAGCTCAGCAACGGATCCCTGGAGTTAACCTGCAGATGTAATAAAATTACTTCAAAACAATAACCTCATGGTCATAGTTTAGAAGAACCTGGGGTAAGCAACAACATATCTATAGCAAGAGAATGTATTCTTTTTCATCTACTTCCTTTTTTGAGTGATTCTAGCTCATTAAAGATCTTGCATTCTAATACAATTTGGCAACATCACATTTTCTAATTTTTTTATTTGATGTTATCTAGCTTCCTACATATAGGGTGATTCTGTAAGAGTGTACAAAAAATTAAACAGGACATAGAGGACGCTCCACTGAACAATTTGAGATATGGAACCTAGGGTCCGAGAAGTCAGCCTATTGAGATGAGGAAGTAAAATTTGGTATTAAAAGATTCCAAAGGTACCATTAATATTTGTAACAAAATTCAATATTTGGAAGTTGAAAAAATGAAGATGGAAACAAAAATTTGGAAATAACTACAAGAATAGTTAAAGATTGATCTGCAATAGCAATGTTGAATGGAATTTTGAGGGATAAATAGATATTCTTAGAAACTAAAATCCATATTTCTAAATCAATAGTAAAAAGTTTAATGACCTATGGAGCAGAAAAATGGATTGTAAATGCCAAATTAAAGTAAAAATTGCTATCGACAGAAATGGATTTTTAAGAACTGCACAATGCTCTAAATTAGACAGAAGTATTATCAGAGAAAAAAATGAACTTTAACAAACAATTATACAATTTGTGGGAAATAAACAATTACACATGAAGAGAATGAATGAAGATATATTGCCAGTTAGGAGTTTGGAGTGGATTCCAAATTGGTGGAAAAGAAGAGGGAGACCTAAGAAGACATGGATAGAGGTGACTATGAATTTGATGAAGGACAGGAGATGGCAAGATAGTGACTGCAAGGATAGAGATGAATGGAGGAAGAGAATCAAAACTTAATATTCAGCACAGGATAATGTTGTATATATTTAAAAACATGTAAAAAAAAGTAAACTTGCTTTATCTCATCCATTGACTTGAGATTAATCTAGAAGCAAGCAGTCATTTACATCCAATTTTTATAAGAATAAATCACTATGAGGTTTAATTTAAGATAAATTAAAATGTTTCATCCTCTCCCCATAGAGGGAAGAAGAAGTGGTTCTTCCGATCGACATAACATCAATCAGAAAAATAGTACTGAAGATGGGATCGTCATGAACCCGAAATCGCGATCTACTTAGAAGATCAATTATAAGGAGATGGTTTACATATTTAATTTATTTAGATGGCTTCTGGAATCATGTGAGATTTGATTCCGATAGAAGATAAAGTGTTGGAACAAGTTTCACACTTCCAGTATTTGGGCTGTGATATAACTTATGAAGAAGAACAAGATATAAATAAGAAAATGCAGAAATTTCAACATATCTGTGGAACAATCAGATGAATGCTGAGGAACAAAGTAAGAAAGGATATCTAGCTAAGATTTTACTCAATGATGACATTATTATGGCGATGTATGGAAGTGAGGCTGGGTCCTGAAGGAAAAAGAGAAAAGTAAAATTCAGGCAGCGGGAAATGAGATTCCCATGTGCTGTGAAAGGTTTACAGAGAAGAACATATTAGAAATGAGAATATTAGAGAGGAACTAAAAGTACAACCACGTCTTCAACAAATAGAAGAACACAGGGACAATTGGATAGAACATCTGCAAAGAATGACAGAGGATAGGATACCAAAGATGGTACTAATGTTTAATCCTGGAGGATGAAGATCGGTAGGAAGGCCAAGAAAGCGTTGAGCTGAACAGATGTGAGATCAAAATACGCAAAGACCTAATCCATGAAGGATGATGATGGCTTCTAGAATGCTGATCTTACAAGTTTATCAGACATTATCTCTAAGAATTTACTAAATATCTTCAAGCAGATACAGTATTAGCATTTAAGTTATTTTTTTACTTTGTGCATATTTTTATGAATTAAATCTAGTAATAAAATTAATTTAATTTTTTTAAACTCACCAACCACACTTAGAATTCATCTCAAAAACACAATACAATAACTATACAAACATTAGACATGGACAAACATACAACAAAAATTTGAATATAAATTAAATCATAGCAAATTTAAGAGGATTATCATATTTATAATCCTCCCAAAAAACACAGAAATTAATACTTGTATTGTGAAGTTGCTAAGCAAAATTTCCATTCACAAACTAAACATTATTACACTTTATTGACTTGAAATACAATATATTATTAATTTTTTATAATAAATTTTAAATGATGGAGGAAACAAATCATTAGTGTTCACAAACACTAATAATTTTCAATGAAACAGTGCTTGGAGTAAAACATCCTATATTTTCTGACATGTTTTTTTATTTAAGAGAAGAAAAAATCTCAACCAAGGAATTAACAAGACATGTTTTTAATTAAGGATTTTATCTACATTACAGTAGTTATTCTTCAGCCCAAATGTAATTTGCTCCACCACAGACTTCGATCCTCAGCATCTTCTTTGAGGTCTCTGCTGATCATGTTTCTTCTCACTTCATCCATCCACTGTTCTCTCTGTTTCTCCTTCCTCCTCCTGCCTTCAGCATTCCAATCTAGCAACATTCTTGGGATTCTGTTATTCTCCATCCTCTTCAGATGTCCATTCCATTTCAATCTTCATTCTTCTATTTCTTCTATAATATATATATATTTTTTTTTCAAATGCCCCAGGTTTGTCTTTCGACATTGCTGGTTTCTCTCCTGGCATGGCGTACTTGTAACCCACTTCTGAGGTTGCTAATGGCTGTCTTCTATTAAATAAATATTTTTAATAAGAATTTTACACTATCTTTTTAAGCAGTAAAGCTTAATATTTTGATGTAATATTTTAAATTTACTGGACAATATTATTTCGAAAAAAAAAATTAATGTTTAAACCGGGGCTTAAACTTTGTAACTCTCATTCTATGCACAAGTATGCAATCCATTACATTATTCAAGCTACGATACAAATGTTAACATTTCTCACATCATATACAATTCTCAAATTGTCCGATGCTACCAATGATGAAAGAAATGTTAACGTTTGTATCATAGCTTAAATAGTGTAATGGATTACATATATGTGCATAGAACGATAGGTCCAGGGTTCAAGTTGCAGTTCAAGCATTAATTTTTCTTTTCAAAATAATATTGGAAAGTGTTCAATTTAAAATATTACATCAAAACCTTACAAATATTGAAATCCAATACATGATAATGGATTCTGGAGGAAAAGAACTAACAAGGAGATAGATCGGCTATTGGAAGGGGAGAATATAGTGAGCTTCATCAGAGCTATTAGACAGAGATGGTTGGGACATGTTGTGAGAATGGAGGAGGGAAGGATATTAATAGTATAGGATATAAGAAAACTATACAGAGCAGTTAAAAATAGCACTTCATTGGATACCTGGACATGTCGACTTGAAAGGAAATGAAACTGCAGATAGTCTAGCAAAAAAAAAGGATTGACAATTAGGATGAAACCAGATACTAAACTAGAACTACCATCCAAACGTAAACTAATTGAATAGCAGTTGATGCATCAAGAACAAGAAAGAATAAGAGAGTTAAAGATGGGAAAAGTTTATGAAGATTTCATAAATACAAAACTTTGGTGTTGAAACCTAGGGAAAATTATAGTAGCTCAGTTCCAGCTAATTTTAAGACATGGCTGCCTTCACAAATACCTCTTAAGGACGAAATTATTAATGGAGAGATGCTGTACACTGTATGACAACTATAATGTGATTCTAGACAAGGAACACCTTCTCAGCTGCAGAAGACTAGATAAAAATAAACAGAAAACTGGAAAAAATTAATAAGTATTGGATCGTGAAATCTCACCTCATACTACATGATCTCCAAGCTAGAGACTCATAAAATTAAAAAGAAGCTAAACTTTTGAAACATTTGGTAAAACCCTTCGGTTCGACAGTTTAGAAAAAGATATACATTCTGAAGAACAACTTTAGATCCATGAATTTTGAAATTCCCAGCGAACAAGATTTGATCTCAAAGTTCATCAAATCAACATCAGATGGAAACTTTGAAGATGAAAGTGTGGACTGAAATTCAACAGTCATAAAGATGGCTGAAGATGAGAGGGATGCCTCTCGAAAGTCCGGTTCCGTGATTGAAGATCACGGAGTATGAGGTGAGATTTCACGATTCAATATTTATTATTTATTAACTTGAAATATAATAGAACAAGTTAACAATTTTACTTATTTTGGCTGCAACCTTTCCTACGACACATGTAAAGACTTAGACATAAAATTGATCAAATTCCAAAAAAAAACTTATAGGAACAATAAAAAACACTCTTCTCCGAAAAGTATGCCCAGATACAATTCTAAAATTTTATAAAAAATGGCTCTCCCAATTCTACTTTATGTCTCTGAAACATGGGCTCTTACTATAGACAAATTAAGTAGGATAATAGCTGCAGAAATGAAGTTATTACAACCTTTAGCAGATTATATGCTTTACGACCACATGTGAAATGAAGATATCCGCACAACTCTCAAAACACCAGTAAGTGTGAAACCATCAAAATGAACCAAAATAATTGGCATGAACACCTCCTTAGAATGCCAAACAACAGACCACCTCTGAGGCTATTCATCTACAGACCCACTGGGCAAAAACACTCTGGACGACCTAAGGAGCAATGGAGGGACCAATTTCTATCCTGAAGCGGAACGCCAATGGACTAATCCCCGATTGTTATTGATGATGATGATACTTACTCACTGGCACTATCGAACCCGTAGGTTCATGGCCGCACGGACATAAGCTCTCCATACATCCCTATCCTGAGCTAATGCTTTCCAATCATTCCCTGTATAAACTTTGGCATGGGTTCCTTGAAGTAGTCCCCGCCCGGAGAACCAAATGGGGGACTATTTGACCTCCGGAAAATTTTACCCCAGTAGAACCCATGTCCGCATTTCTTGACGGTTGTATTTTTACGGTGAAAGATCGTCACTCTTTCGACCAAGGTACTTATTTCATCTGGCTTATCACCTTTGACCAGTCCGGCATGGGTAACCCTATTGGTAGCAATGCTACCGTCGGCATAGCTCTCAGGATCATTTAAGCACGTAAGCCACTCCACCACGATAAGGTAAAGATACCATGGAGGATGATGATGATGAACTTGAAAAACTCATAATGTTATTTCCCATTATTAATTTATGAAAGAAAACTAGAAACTTGAAAGCAAATGTAAATTTTTTCGCCCAATGGGTTGGTGGCCCAGAGGGGTATCATTGTGGGGTTCCCACTAATGTAGCATTTCCTCTACATTAAGGTGATGTGGTTATACCGCCAGTACTCGGTCCTCAGAGCCTCATTTGTAATAGCAGGTTGCACCACGAGCAGATTGAGGATGAGATTTGGATAGGAGAGGTGATGAAATGCACATCACTATCCCTTGCAAGAAATGAGGAAATTATGGAAGAGTTGGATGCAGAACCCATTCTTCACCATATACAAAACTACCAGAACAACTGGAAAGTCATCTTCAACGAATGCCTTCTCATAGAATTCCAAAAGCCATACTTTGCTACTGCCCCCAAGGCAAAAGATCGCTGGGACGTCCAAAAAAGCACTGGATGGAAAACTCCTCTTTGAGACAGTAACAGGCCACATGGCCTAATACTTGCATGGATGATGATGATGAAACTAGAAACTTGGAAGCTCTTTATTGGGAAGATAGGGAAAAAAATGACTTGGGTCAACAATCCCAGAAGCCACTAACAACAATAGGATTCCTAAAATAATCACGGATGCAAGGATGGAGGGAGGAAGAAACAGATGAAGATCATAGAAATGATGGATAGACGATGTATTACAGGATGTTTGAAGGTTGGGTGTGTGGAGCTAGAGGACAGAGTGAGATGGAGAGAAGCCAAGGTTCATTTTGGATCGTAGTGTTATGATGATGATGATAAATATTGAAACACTTTCAGGAATAAAATGGAATTATGTTCATAAAAATGTTAGAAACATCTCAAACTGGTTTATGAAAGAACTTTGTAATTGGTAATACAAATATTTTAACATTTATTGGAGAATTTTTTTTGAAAAACTCACCTCATAAATTTCATGCTTTCCTCAAGACCATGGTTTCAGACAACATCTCATCCATCATCAGTCGCAACTCCGACTGATGAAATTCTTCGGCCGTCAACATCTTCTGTGCTTTTTTATTTTTTTAATTTAGAGCCCCACCATCACCCCCCGGGTTACCTCGGGCATAATGCCCTTATCCCCGGGTCAGCTCTATGTCCCTATCTATATGTTATCTTTATTGAAATACATAATATATATACACATCAGGTACTGCCATCTATGGTTGAATTTATAAACCTTTAAATTAAATTTTGTTCATTGGCAGCACTGAAGATGTTGACAATAGAGAAGTTGACGGCTGAAGAATTTTATCAGTATGAGTTGTGACTGATGACGGACAAGATGTGTGTAAACCATGGTCTCTTGAAAAAGCATGAAATTTATGAGGTGAGTTTTTAAAAAAAAAATTCTCTGATAGATGTTAAATGATTATTACCTCATAATGTTTACTTCCCAACATTAACTTCAAGTAGAATAAAAATTTTACCTCAAAAGTCATCATCTCCATCTGTACGTTGCAATGTTTCTCCAAGTTGTGTGATTACATCAGCTCCTTCTTCTAAATCTAGTTCATTCTCCTCCATATATAACAGTAATCTGGGTTATATTTTCACAGGATTATTTTCTTCTACTCGCATAACACTTCCTGCCATCTTAAATATTTTCATATGAATGTATTTTGAAACCTGGAAAGCTCTAAAGCAATTTACAAGAAATTACAAGTTTTTATAAACATTTAAATTATTGTAAATCAATGGTAAAGAGAACAATTTTTGCCTGAACCGGGAATCGAACCCCGAACCTTTCCGTGCTAATGCTCAGACCACTGATCTAATCCAGGCTGAGCATTAGTGCGGAAAGCTAAAGGTTCGGGGTTCAATTCCCGGTTCAGGCAAAAATTTTTCTCTTTACCATTGATTTACAATAATTTAATTGTGTTTATTAATTTACTTACTTCTATTATCTTTAGCTTCTCAATATTAATTTAATTTTATAAACATGTCTGAGATTAATAAATGAGTTGGAGAAAATGTTTTAACATCTCACCTCACAAAGTTGCTTGTCTTCACGATACCAGTTTCAAAAGTATAGTATTACTTCCATCTTCAGTCAAATTCCAACTGTTGAAATTTCGTCATTAACATAATCTTCTGAACTGCCACCTGGTGTAGATTTTATGAACTTGGAGATTAAATTATTCTCGTCAGGGATATCGAAAATCATTGCTTTATATTTATTCTTCTGAATGTATATCTTTTCCCAAATTGTTAATTCCAAAGGTTTCTCCAAATGTTTCAAAAGTTTAGTGTCTTTTCCAATTTTCTAGCAAACTATGAGCTGCAATTGGCAATTTTTCAATTTCTCCAACTCATTTATTAATATAAATACCTCATAATGTTTCCTCCCACTGTAATTTTAATTAAAAATGTCTGAGATTTGTCAGAATAAATTTGTGGTCAAAACTTATTTCCAACAAGGAATTGTATAAAATAACAATTTCCAAGGAAATTAAAGAAAGAAAATAGAAATGGATTGGACATGTTTTGAGATGGGAAAAAATGATAACGAAATGAAATCTTCAAGGAATTTTAATATCATAATTTAATAATTTTACAATAGCTTACAAAGAAAGTTAATGACTTCCCTCAATTTGACAACAAAGGCATTGAAAATTCTTTAAAATTAGTGGAAGAAATGAGTAACATCTCACTAGAGCCTAATGATAGATTGGTTTCTTTCAATGTTGTTTCTTAGTATCCTGACTGGAAAAATGTTAAATATTAAAAAAAAAAAAAGACTAATTTCCCTAATATTAAAAAAGAAATAGAAGAGTACATAAGTTTAACAAAACTTCGTATCAACAATTCTTTTTCAATTTCAACAGAACATTTAAAACAGATTTCAGATTTGGCGATCAACAATCCACTTTTGCCTTTTTGGCTAATTTGTTTATGAGTTATCTGAAATGTCACATCACCAGTGCTTACCTGTGGATTTTTACATGTTGGTATAGATAAGTTCATATTTTCTCTGTAAATACCAACAGTCAGATTTAACAGAATATGTCCTATGAGAATCAAAGCAAATTATTAATATATTACAAATAAATAAATTATCATAATTTAACTTTTATAGAAAGAAATCACCACGAGGATTAATTTGATATTAAATTAAATGTTTCATACCTCTCTTCATATCTTGTCTTCTAAATAGACCATGGTTTCAAATCCTTGGTGGATTCATCTTCAGTACCCTCTCTTTGACTGGTGTTATGTCGATCAGAAGAACTACCGTATATCTCGGCAGATAAGACGATAGTTGAACCATAAAAAAAGCCCCAAAAATCCAGGGTTGTCTTATAGGACAGATACAAAAAATTAGATTGAAATTTATATAAATTAATAAAAATTACTTGAACACACAAATAACAATGCAATCACTGATTGCAACTGACGTAATGATGTGCAGTGACAAACCAATCAGTTGACATGTGGGTGGGGGGGGGAACTGTTAGAGATTTAGTGAATCCCTGTGAGTACAGCTACTATCAAACCAGTCCTGAAAACATCTGGTTATTCAATTTTTTTGCAGTCTGTTTTGTGTAGTAAATAAGCATGGACATTATTGCTTATATTTTGTTGTTTCTTTAATTATTAATATAGTGTTATTATTACTATGCATGATGGAAAGGGCACTGTATAACATTTAAATATGCAGATAATATATCTTTGGGTTTGATAGTAGCGTAACAAGAAATTTCTCATGCAGCAAATCTTCCTTCCTTATCATAACAATCTCCTTTCCCTTCTACTGCCTTCCATACGACAGGTCTCATCTCTCATGCTAGTACAACTTATCGAAAGTGTAGCAGTGTTGCCGGTTGAATGAAAATAAAATGTATTTATTTATCATAATGAGGGGTTAAAAAATATTGACAATATACAACATAAAATTTAATTTGAAAAATTACAAATACGGTAATTTTGTATATGCTATACAGTAAGCTAGTAATGATCGCTGATCTAAACTAAATTCATAGGCCGTTGATAGTTTGGGGGTCGTCTTATAGGATAGATATATGCTAAAACTATAAAACTTTGACAAAAATCTGTACCTCGTCTTATCTGAAGGTCGTCACCTTATCTGCCGAGATATACAGTACTTCTTCTTCCCTCGAGGGAAGAATTCTGCCAAGGATATGAAACCGCAGTCTACTTAGAAGACTGGATATGAGGAGAGGTATGAAACATTTAATTTAATATTAAATATTAATAAATTGAACCATTAGGACGAAGGAACATATTAGAAATGTAAAAAATGGAGAAACAGAAAAATCCAATATAGCTGCTCATGTTTGGTCAGAAAAACATAAAATTGATGTGAACACCAAATTATTAAAATAGAGAATACAAAAGAACTCACCATTTGGGAGAAGACCTATATTCAGGAGAGGGAAAGAATCGTGAATTTTGAAATTCCCAGGGAGAGGGATTTGATATACAAGTACTTTAATCCACCAAAAAAATGGAGTGGGAGTCAATTTTCAGGGTATACAATAAAAAAAATTCAACAGTCTGAGCAAGCTGTAGATGATACTCAGGAGTATTGAAACATGTCCAAAAGAACTCAACTTTTTATGAGGTAAGATGTAACAGATAGAAGCAAAGGCTTCAAAGCATTTGGTGGGCGGGAATTACAACGTATATAGAGAAAAATTTGCGTTTAGATCGGTACTTGCTCAGGTAGCTCAGATGGTAGACACTTGGACTAGAAAACCAAAGGTCCCGGTCTGAGCGTATAATTTTTCTCTTCAAATATGATTTATCCATCATTGAGATGTATGAAATAATAAAAACATCGAAAAAAGCTGTACTGGCATTTATAATGTAGTGTATAATTCCCAAATATGTCTTCTTAATAAAGGAGCCACCATTTGCAAAGATAGAAGCAAAGGCTTCAAAGCATTTGGTGGGCGGAAATTACAACGTATATAGAGAAAAATTTGCGTTTAGATTGGTACTTGCTCAGGTAGCTCAGATGGTAGAGCACTTGGACTAGAAAACCAAGGGTCCCGGGTTCAAGTCCCGGTCTGAGCATATAATTTTTCTCTTCAAATAAGACTCACCTTATTTGTTCAAAGCAAATTATTAAAATAAATTACAATCATCTTTTTATCAATGCCACTAGGTTGGCATTTCTGGTATTCTCTTCTAGCATTGGTGTATTTGTAACCCACTTCTGATGTTGGGATGCCTGGAAGGTGGGGTTATGCTGCCCTGATGATATATGGAAGGTGATGATGATGGTACTGATGTGCCAGGAGAGGCCTTAATCTTAAACTTAATCTAAATGAGGCAGTATGATAGTGATGATAATGATGGCCAGATGGCATTCAGGACTATTTGGGCCTTAGAATTACCCGACATTTGTCTTACACGTGAGGAAAAACCCCAAAAAAACCTCACCCAGGAAACTTGTCCTGAGTGACAAGGCAGCACGCTACCTAGAGACCACATAAGTAAATAAAACATAACAAGTACAAATGCTTACCTCTATTATTTCCAAAAGAAAAGATTTCACAAAATCAAGGAACTTTCCACAAAATTCTTTAATATGGAGAAGAATAGGAAGGATACAGGACAATGCAACGGTAGCAGGATCTTCAAGTCCTATATGAAAAATAAAATAAATTAATAATCTCAAAAATGTTATCCATTTGAAAATGTAAGCATTTCATTCAATCAACAATAGTACAAGCATGTTAGTATCAACATGTAAAACAGCTTAGTTGATCATAAATTTTTTAATAATTGAGAATGTAAGGAAAGTACACCCAAAGCTAACACTTTCAGTTTAAAGTTTTCAAATTGGATTAAAATTTTGATGTTCAGATTCATTAGGAGTATCAGTCTTCCTGTTGTTTTGGCAACATTGCATTGTCATCACTCAATTAACATGGATTCAAGTATGAAAAAAAAAGATTAAATCTACACTGTGTATCAGAAAGGCTTAACTTTACAATCACTTTGATTCACATACATTTCATTTTGAATCTTCCTGGGCAATAAGAGTTAAAAAAAAAATGTAAGAGGATAATATTAAGGTAATAATATTTGTAGGATAATTAGAATGATCAAAATACTATTCTAAAATATACCGTAATTCATAATTAGAATAAATTAAATATGGTTGGTTGGTTGGTATCTAATGTCGAGCACTTGATAATGAAATCATTCGCTCTCTTGCACTCCAATATTTAGCAGAAAGGCTGGTCTCTTCTACAAAACCTGGACAACGGAGGAGATGGTTTCTTTCCATATCTTCATTTAAATTGCAAAAAAGGGCATTTAGGTGAATCTGTAATGCCAATTCTGTGTAGGTGTTTATTCAAGCAGTCATGTCCCATTAGCAGGTAAAGACTACTGTCTTTAACAGAGAGGAGACCCTTTAATTCCTTCCATCGAAGGCTCAAAGGAACCGACCTGGACAGTAACCTAGTGTCCAATCCCTCACTTTCTCGTGGTGCAGCTGTTAGTAATCATGTTTATGCACAATGAACGAAAGGGAAGGGCTACTCACCAATAAGCACTGGTCAGCTTGGTGAGTTTTTTCTTCCCATACCAATTCCCTCTTTCAACTTTTCTATCCAGTCTCCCTTGACTGACCTCTTGTTTCTTTCGACCCTGATGGTATTAGAGTATTCGAGGCCTAGGGGTTCATTTCTCCTTCCTTCCTATACCTACTTTCTCTCTACGGGTGACGTAACCACCACATGTGGTGCCTACTACTAAACGGTTATAACTAGTTTATTGTACTCCAATACAAACATGAAGCCTTGGAAAAAGAAATAAATTAAATATTAGCAGCAATAACAAAGAGAACTCAAATTTCTTTTCTTCTTGATTACCAGTGTCTATATTGCAATGTTTTATATAAATTTATACATTCATACTGAATAATAAATTAATATTTGAAAAGAAACATTTTTTGGATTCAAGCACAATATCTCTATTTAAGATAATATGAGTTAGTACTCCTTGCCTCATATTTGTAGCTTTTTTGAAGACTTAGGTTTTGATACCTTAGTCATCATTGTCAATTCTTTGTAACAGTCAAAACTGCGGTTGGTGATCCTGTAGGCTGATTTCTGCTCCCTTTGTTGGCTGACCGATGAACTTCCAAATCAATTTTTTTTTTCTGCGAGAATTTCAAAGTTCATTATTTTATTTATACTTTTGTGTATGTAAATTTTCTCCCAAATTGTGAGTTCTTTGGATTTATCTGTTTCAATTCTATGTTTTTCTGACCAAGCATGTGTAGCTATTATTATTATTGAATCTCCTATAATGCAAATCCTATTTCACCATCTGGTATGTTAGGGTTTTAGTTAAAATACAATTAATTATTTACAATGTGCAGCTATTGCAGATTTTTTTCTATTTATCCATTTTTTTTACATTTCTAAGGTGTTCAATGTTGTATTAAAGTTTCCTTTTGTTTTTCCTAAGTATATTTTTTCACAGTCTTTGCAATTAATTTGATAAATTCCTAACTTGTTGCCTTCATCAATCTTTTTATTTTTGTTGGTTATAATTAACATATTAAGGGTTAATAATCATTTTTCGGTGCCAATTTAATATTAAATTTTTGAAACTTATTATATGCCTTTGGCTTATAACTTTGTTATTTAGGCATCTCATTTTATATGGGCATTTTTCTTCCTCTTATATAACCCATGCACTTGTCCACTGCCATGAGCATGTGGGATAATACACATTGCTCATAAATGAACAATCCGTTTTAGGAAAAAAAAAAGAACATTCTTTTGCTTTCAGATTCATAATCAATGAGGTTCAATACTTAAGAGAGAATAACAATTATTTACCCACACTTACTTGGGTTAAGATACAAAGACACAAGAGGAATTTCGATGAAAGTTTCAAACATTTGTTTCTTGCTGAACAAATTTAATCACACAGGTTCAATGAGTGATGACCAATACTCAAGGAAACCACATGCTGATGAACAGACCATCCAACACATGAACAATGCAATCACCAGGAACCTACACATCGTCTCGTAGGGAACTGGATATTAATATTTAATTTTAGGAAGTTATATTTTGAGGTTATTTTAATTATATTATTTTTGGTCTGGGAAAGCTGACGATAAAACAGAATTGTTTTGAAACATGTCCAAGAACAAATCAACATTAATATTGAGGTAAGATGTCCAGACCAAAAATAATATAACTGGATATTATTCATAGCACAGTTTGGAAAATTCTATGGTTTTCCCTTAAAAAAACATGTATGTAGTTAATGCTCTGGAGTTAACAACAAAGTTATTCTCAAACATGTCTATAACATCCAAGTGGTCTATAAACTTGATGACAAAGATCAAGCTTGTGGTCAAGCAACGTGCATGGATAATAATTAAATGAATCGTGATTTTTTCTTACCTCATACATCTATGTTTCCTTAAACACAGCACTGCAGTATCGGCGACACTTTGTCGTCATCGTCAGCTGTTTTCACGACTGTCAATTTTTTCTCCTTTTTGCCGGTAATTATCTAGACTGCCATCTGGTGTTCTTTTGAAGGAATTCCTCTTCAAACTGCCATCTGGTGTTATTTTGAATGAATCATTTCCTAAACTGCTATCTGTTGTATTTTTGAAGAACTTTGTAATCAAGCTTGGTTCTTCCGGAATCTCAAAGTTCATAGTTCTAGTATGGTTTTTTTGAATATATATTTTTTCCCAAACTGTTAAATCCAAAGGTTTAGATAGATGTTTTAAAAGTTTTGCTTCTTTTTCAATCCTATGATGCTCTAATAAACTATGTGCTGCTATAGCTGATTTTTCAATTTCTCCATTCTTCATGTTTCTGAAGTGCTCTTTTTTACGAGTTTCCAAGTTCCTTTTTGTTTTTCCTATATATATCTTGTTGCAATCTTTGCAATCAATTTGATAAATCCCAGATTTTTTGTTGTCTGGGGTAACAACAAAAAATTGAATTTAACATTTACAGAAAAGACACACATACTGACAACTACATAAAATCTTCAGGTTTTAATTATTTGACACACAAACATGCAATTTTCAATAGTCTATTACACAGATTGTTAAATATTCCACTTAATGTAGAAGATTTTGACAAGGAATATAATCATATTGTTCATGTTGCTAAAATAAATGGTTTCGATGAAGACATTATAAAGAATAAATTAAAGAAATTCAAACAACAAAAAAGGTTACAGGAATACACCACCTTATATCATGGTCCCAAGAAAGATGTAAAATTCAAGAAATTCACTTACAATCCTGAAGTTCATAATAAGTTTCAAACAATTTTCAGAAATTTTAATATAACATTAGCTCCAATTAACAAATTCAGCCTGGGTAATCTGCTGTTAACTAATAATAAATGTAATACCCCAGACAACAAAAAATCTGGGATTTATCAAATTGATTGCAACAAGATATATATAGGAAAAACAAAAAGGAACTTGGAAACTCGTAAAAAAGAGCACTTCAGAAACATGAAGAATGGAGAAATTGAAAAATCAGCTATAGCAGCACATAGTTTATTAGAGCATCATAGGATTGAAAAAGAAGCAAAACTTTTAAAACATCTATCTAAACCTTTGGATTTAACAGTTTGGGAAAAAATATATATTCAAAAAAACCATACTAGAACTATGAACTTTGAGATTCCGGAAGAACCAAGCTTGATTACAAAGTTCTTCAAAAATACAACAGATAGCAGTTTAGGAAATGATTCATTCAAAATAACACCAGATGGCAGTTTGAAGAGGAATTCCTTCAAAAGAACACCAGATGACAGTCTAGATAATTACTGGCAAAAAGGAGAAAAAATTGACAGTCGTGAAAACAGCTGACGATGACGACAAAGTGTCGCCGATACTGCAGTGCTGTGTTTAAAGAAACATAGATGTATGAGGTAAGAAAAAATCACGATTCATTTAATTATTATTAATTGAACCTCATAATGTTAAAAATTCCCAAATTTAATATATAAATGTGCATGGATGTTGTCAAAGCTGTCAACAATCACAATCTCATGTCTAAGAATTCACAGTTTCTCATTTCTGCACAGTTACAAAACTTACTTTTCATCAGAAATTTTAAGTAACAATATTTTATGTACTATGATCATGACAAGTTACTTGCTAAATATAAATTATATTTGAAGAGAAAAATATATGCTCATACTGGGTTTGAACCCAGGACCTTTGGCTTTCAATGCTCTACCAACTGAGCTACCTGAGCACTCCAATCTAAATGCAAATTGTTCTGTTCTACACTGTTAATTCCTGAGCGTCAAATGCTACGAACCTTTGGTCAATCATGCAAATAACAGCTTCTTTATTAAGAAGACACTTTATTGGGAGTGCTCAGGTAGCTCAGTTGGTAGAGCATTGGCATAGAAAGCCGAAGGTCCTGGGTTCAAAATCCAGTCTGAGCATATATTTTTCTCTTCAAATATAATTTGTACTTCATTGAGATGTATTAAATTAATAATAAAAACATTGCTAAATAGAAGTTGAAAATAAGGAAAAAAGTAATTTAAGGCTGGTCGATGGTTGGGGTAAGAGGTGATCTTTTAAGAGATAATTTTTACATTGATATGGGTTCAATGCTTGTTCCTAGACAATTTGGTAGTTAAGGAAGATGATAATTTAATAGGAGCAGTTTTTAAGAGAGATTTTACTGTATTGGGGAAAGATAAAAATAAATAGGGGACAGTGGAAATGGACTTCCTACAGAAAGCATGCACAATCTCTAAATTGAAAAACGTGCTGAATCCCTCTTACGCCTGGTTTAACAAATCTTTGTTAATTGTTTGAACAATGACAATTGAATATTTTCCATTGTAAATATGGCTATTAGAGTGTCAGCTTATGTGCACGTACCTTACTTAAAACTTAAATAAATAATATTCACATTCATTCAGTTTTATCTCCCATTTAACACAACATGGACAAAGAACATTTTATATCATACATTTATAATATTTAATAAAGATATCAAACATACAATACAAGAATCATTAAATTAATCAAATTTTACACCCAACCTCTCATTCTGTATCCTTTGCAGTACTATTTTCAAGGAAGTTTTCCCGATTTTCAATTGACACCTTGACTGTTGATTTCACAGTTGGTAATCTTCATTCTTCCTCCCTCTGTTGATGGACCAATGAACTTCCAGATTAAATCTTTTTCCCTGAGAATTTCAAAATTCATTATTTTGTCTTCGTATTTTTGGATCCCTCCATTGTATCTTTACCTTGTCATGATAGAGTAGCTGGCATGCTTAAATGCCAATGAGAGCTATGACAACATTGCTGCTGAAAGGGTTATCCATGCCAGACAGACCATAGGTAATAAGCCAGATGAAAAAATACCTTGCTCGAAAGAGTGACCATCTGTCACAGTATAAATACAACTGTTAAGAAACACACACATGGGTTCCACTAAGATATAATTTTCCATGGGGGACTACTCCAGGGAATCCATGGCAAAGGGCCAAACAGAGGAACATGTTCATCGTAACATGGAATGTTAGGACATTACAGAGATGAACAGACAGGTGAATGGAGAAGATTTATGTAACAGAGTTACATGATCTTTATAGGAAACCAGATAAAATAAGAACAATTAAGCTCTCTTAGACTGCAATGGGCAGGCATGTGGCACAAATTAAAGAGAGGAATGAAAGAGGGACATATTTTTGTAGGAAATCCAGAAGGAAAATGCCCAGTTGGTAGACAAAGAATGAGGTGGGAGAATACCATTAACCATGATTTGAGGGAAGTAGATTATACAGATGATTTTTAATGGTCCAATTTTGATGGTTAACAAACTCTACTTTATTTTTTATTTATTTGCTATATGGCAACTTTGTCCTTATTAAACAAAACTTGCAGCTCCTAGAATGATAACAGACACACACATATGTAATATATATATGAGGGGTTCAGAACTAAAGTGGACCAAGTCCATATTTTACTATTTTGAGAAAGGCTGCGGAAAGGCTACTGTCTTTAACAGGGAGGAGACCCTTTAATTCCTTCCATCGAAGGCTTAAAGGAACCTAGTGTCCAATCCCTCACCTTCTCGTGGTGCAGCTGTTAGTAATCATGCTTATGCATGATGAACAAAAGGGAAGGGCTACTCACCAATAAGCACTGGTCAGCTTGCTGAGATTTCTTTTTTTGACCGAATTGGTGTTACTTCTTCTTCCCATACCAATTCCCTCTTTCAACTTTTCTATCCAGTCTCCCTTAACTGACCTCTTGTTTCTTTCGACCCTGATGGTATTAGAGTATTCGAGGCCTAAGGGTTCATTTCTCCTTCCTTCCTATACCTACTTTCTCTCTATGGGTGACGTAACCACCACATGTGGTGCCTACTACTAAACGGTTACAACTAGTTTATTGTACTCCTACACAGAATTGGCATAACAGATTCACCTAAATGCCCTTTTTGCAATTTAAATGAAGATATGGAAAGAAACCATCTCCTCCGTTGTCCAGCTTTTGTAGAAGAGACCAGCCTTTCTGCTAAATATTGAAGTGCAAGAGAGCAAATGATTTCATTATCAAGTGCTCGACATTAGATACCAACCAACCAACTATTTTGAGAAAAATTGATATAAAGTTAAAGTAATACATTTAATTGCAGATGAAGAAGTAAAAATTAAGTTTTTACAGTGAAAAAGAACAAATACAATACTTGGTTCACCATTGCTCTGAAGAATTATTGATATTTTAAACCTAAATTCACATATAACTAGGATTTTTAATTTTTGGACTTGGTCTACTTTTGCTCTGAACCCCTCACATGTATATATAAATTTTGGTCACGGTTATTTTTGCTGTCTACTAGATGGGATCGCTGAAGATCTGTAAATATTTTTCAAAGAATTTACATCAGAACCTCAATAGCTTTGTTCCTTTAGAATTTACTGAAATGTGCAGTACACGCTCAAGCTTGATGAGGAAAGCATAAAATTAAGTAAAGGCAAAATTAATTAAACAATTAGAGAAATCTAAACAATTCACAGTTTGGGAGGAAATGTACATCCAAAAATACAAAGACAAAATAATTCATGTAATTTATGTCTTTCAGGCTAAATGGCCGTGGTCTGGTTTTATTAAAACTTGACGTTTCGTCTACTACTGCGGTAGACATCCTCAGGAGAAGTCAAAGAACACCCAGAATCTCCTGAGGATGTCCACCGCAGCAGTAGACGAAACGTCGAGTTTTAATAAAACCAGACCATGGTCATTTAGCCCGAAAGACATAAAATACATGAATCAAAATACCTGCCGTGAAAGTCTACAATTTTACAAAAATAATTCATGTTTTTATTATAAATTTAATATTTCTCACTGATCTCTTCAGATTAGAAACGAGCCATGACTGTCTGGATGACCACCTTCGTAGAATGGGGATTGTCCCTAGAACTATGGGATGTTCCTTGTGTAGAGAAAATTTTCTCCAAAGTAAGGAACACTTGCTATAATGCAGGTAACTAGACCCCGAGAAAAAAAGGACAGGAAAGACATTGCAGAACTTTATTGGGAAGCAAGAGGACTAATGGTGTAAACCAAACTCCAGCCATTTGAAAACAACACATTTCTCACTGAAGGTCAAATTATGATGGTAGAGAATTAGCATATAAAGCAAAAGGTCCTGAGTTCAAACCCCAGTCAAGGCATATATTTTCCATAATAAGGTGAATCCAGAGTCATCTTACCTCGTAACTTATTACTAAGGCTAGGATTTGTATGTAATTACATATTCTTCCCCTTTGCTTATACATGGGTAAAATTGATAAATGTCCACAAATTAGAAACTTGCTTATCATATATGAAAATTTATCATTACATATTTTTACATATTTGAACATAGTTACACATTTTTAAAGATTTTAATGTAAATTTACATATTATGCCTCTTAATTAAAAAAAAAATTAATATTTTCTTAAGCGGAAAATAATTTAAAACAATGATGATCTTGTAGACGATTTCCGGGCTTGTTGACTGTGGTCTTCAGGCTTGTAGTTCCCCAATGTTTCGCCAGAGACTGCGTCCGACATCCTCAAGGGTTGTCTTGAGACTGGCAATTTTGTCGACTACCTGCTCTATTTATACATTTATCCGCGACGTGTTCTCTGCACGGTCCGTTACTTCGTAAATTGTATCTGCCTTCTGGTTGGTTAGTATCAGGGTCTTCCATTGCACCAATGAGGTTGCTGTCTGATGTTCTAGTAGATTGTTCTCTTAGGGGTTTACATCTGGCTTTTGTTAAGACTGATAGTCGACAAAATTGCCAGTCTCAAGACAACCCTTGAGGATGCCGGACGCAGTCTCTGGCGAAACGTTAGGGAACTACAAGCCTCAAGACCACGGCCAATAGCCTGGGAAATCGTCTGCAAGATCATCATAGTAACTCTGGCTGTGAAAGCCTAAGTCAATTTAAAACAATATTTGTTTACATTAAAAAATTGAAATACCTGATTGTATACTGAAATTGTTTTTTCCAACCTATACAAAAGCTGCTGAGAAACGGTTAGAGAAGAATTCCATTTACTAAACACAATAAACATGGATACAGGAAAACACTGAAAACTTGAGTATAGTGTTCCACACAGCAAGATCTCTTTTAAAACCCGAACAATCTACTCTGTTTATGAATGAAATAGTAGAAATATATAGGGGGCACGCTGTTGTACAGTTGGTTTAAGGCAATATCCTACAAGCCATAAAATCAAGGGTCCAGACCCGATAGGGTAGGATTTTTAAACTGCTTAATCTACTGGCGGCATAATGACCCTGGAGTCAACTCAGCCTGTAACAAAAATTAATACCATACTATGTTGTGGGGGTAAAGATGGCTATCATACAAGGCTGATATTTTGTGCCGATTGTCTAGAAAGATGGGAGCCTTAACCTCCCAATATCCCTAAGATCTGTAGTGGAATCACTTTATAAGAGAAACATGACAATACCCTTCTTATCATGTCAAGTATTTAACTGTCCCATTTCTTCAAATTTGATATACCTTGAAGTTAAAGTTTAAAATAAATTTATATAAAATTAAATTTTGATTTATTTAATATTACACATTTTAAGGAATTTTTAAGTAATCTTACATATTTTACATAATGGTTATTACATAAATATGTACATATTTTGCATGTTCATATTACATAAAAATCCTAACCTTACCTATTACATTCTATTTGAACATGTTAGGATATACCGTGTACACCATCAACAGTCTGGAAAAGCTTGATGGTATACATGGCATATCAAAACATATTCAAATAGAACACAACAAGTTATAAGGAAAGATGACTCTGGATTCACCTATTTATTAAGAAGAACCTCATGATATTACTTCTTAATGTAATTTGTTAGTATATTTCTCTCTTCAAAAATTATGAATTCTGAAATTCTTGGGGAAAAACATTTAATTTGGAGTTTTGTCAGTCCACCAACAGAGGGAAGAAGGATGAAGAAATACCAACTGTTAAATCAACTGTCAGATGCCAGTTTAAAACGGGGAAGAACTTCCTTGAAATTGGTCCTGAAAAGGAAACAAATTATGAGATGTGGTGTAAAATCTGATTCATTTAATGATTGTTAAACAAAACCTCTTAGTGTTACTTCCTAAAAATATAAATACAGTAGAAGCTCAATATATCGCGGTGTTCGAGAGATATACTATACCCCTGCATTATGGTATCAACGTGGTATATCAGAATTAAAAAAATAAAATTATTCTCATCTCACCTCATATTTAGTCTTTTAATTAGACTGGTTTCAAAATCTAGGCAGCTTCATCATCAGGAATTTTATGACCATATTCTGTTGTCCAGAAGCACAGCTGCTTACTCCATCTTTTGGTGGACCAATGAATTCTGAATAAAATCAAATCCCCCAGGAATTTAAAAATTCATTAATTTTTTTCTTTCTTGTTTTTTTGAATGAGGATTTTTTTCCCCAAATCTTGAGCTCATTTGGTTTTTCTTTTTGATTTATTACAATTATAATAACTCTATTAAACTAATTAGTTTTATTAAACTAGTAATAGTTTAACAAAACAAACAGAAAACCAAAGAGGAGCTCACAGTTTGGAAAAAAATTCATATTAAAAAACCAGACGTACGTCTGACAAAGATACAGTGTATTGAAACAGCTGTTATGAATGTTAAATAAAATAAATATTTATGAAAATCATATAAAATGTAATATTATTTATTAAATGTTTAAACTAATTTTTCTCTGAATGATCTAAATGTAACTTATACCATTATGATTTTCAACCATTCATATAATGTAATTTTCTTGGTGTCACACTTTCCTCTGCATTGAATAAAAATTCTTGGTATATAAAACTGTGTTAAATTGAGCTTTTACTGTACTTAAGAACAATAAGAATTGATTTAACATTTAACCACTTAAAATGTTTAAATCTGGTGCTAAACTTCAAAGTATGGTCATCAAGTACAGTTTTAGACACATAATTTGACCGGTTGTCAAAAGCTCTTGGTAGTTTCGTGGACTGGTAAAAAATCTCAGATGATCTGCCATCCAGCATATATTTTTCACATACTTGTTTCCACCTATATCTGTCATATTTCATATGTATCAAGCACTCAATCAGTACTAAAAAAAATACCATCCATGAGATTGCTCAAATTCAATGTTTAAAGCTGTATATATATCCTTTTTCTCCTCAATAACAACTTAAAAATTTGACTATTCATGCAGAAAAATGAAAGAATAGTTCAAGTTTAAGATCTTAGATATTAAATATATCACTTCTCACTGAAAGACAAATTTTATTTAACAAATTTGAAGAGAAAAATTATACACTCAGACTCGGGCTTTGGCTTTCTAGACCAATGCTCTACCGACTGAGCTATCTGAGCAAGTTCCAATCTAAATGCAAATTCTTCTCTTATACATGCTGTTAATTCCTATGCACCAAATACTATGAAACCTTTGCTTCTATCTTACAAATGGCGGCTTCTTTATTAAGAAGACATTTATTTGGGAATTTTACATTACAGTATAAAGCCAGTACAGCTTCTTTCAATGTTTTTATATTCATTTCACACATCTCAATGGTGGATGAATAATATTTGAAGAGAAAAGCCAGTATGAGCGTATAATTTTTCTCTTCAAATATGATTTATCCATCATTGAGATGCATAAAATGAATAATAAAAAAAACACTTACATAACAAGTTTAAGATCTTAGATATTAAATTAATCACTTCTCACCAAAAGACAAATTTTATGTGAAGAGAAAACATGTATGCCTGAATCGGGATTTGAACCAGTTCTGTACACTAGTGCTCTGATCACAAAGCTATAGACTAAGATACAGATAGGAAAGTAACCAAGTTTCATGTACATGCCATAACGGGCGCTAAGGTAGAACTAATCTGCTGACTTCTAATATATTGCTGTGGTATTAATATGAAATTCAGCACTGTCTGGTGGTAAAATTAAGAATTGTGAAGTGAAGTGATCCCACGACAGGCCTCAGGAGGCCCTTGGGGTAGTAGGAGGTTAAGGCTCCCACTTTTTTCTAGACAATCGGCACTTGATGTCAGCTGGGTAGTCAGCCCTGCGTGACAGCCGCCTTTACCCCCAGAACAAGCATCTGGTACTCATTTCCGTCAGAGGCTGAGTCGACCCCAGGGCCATAGTGCTGCCAGAAAGTTTGGGTCAGTTTAAAAATCCTGACCCCACCGGGACTTGAACCCGCAACCTTTTGGCTTGTAGCGCAGTACCTTAACCACTACGCTATGGCATGAATTAGTAGATATAATATAAATAGTTACATTTTAGGTTCTTTAGGGAAGCAAAAAAAAAATTTTTACTTTCCCATATAAAGTCTTGCAGCCTGTACAATTACGTATTTACAATTCAATTTACAAAATGCTATTTTCCCATAAACCTGAGTGCTGAGTGAACACACAGTATACCTTGCATTTGTTTAATTAATTACAAATTCTGGGTTTTTTAAATAGAATTATCAGGCGAGATTTTGTGCTCCACCGACTGAAATATCTCTGTTCTTTCCATCGTTTCACCTCTCTTTAGCCCTTATAAAAATGCACCTGTGTATGTTGTGATTTATACATTTCTAAATCACTCAACCAATCTTCATGAAAATTTGCTCAGTCAGGTTTTCAGGTATGCTGAATGATTAGCCGCTGACACAGAGCACAGGCTACAAAAAACATTCTATCAGTAAAATAATATGTGTAAGAAATATAATATAATTTCAAAATTAAAAACTAAAATAATGGCATTTAATGAAAGTACCCAGTAAGAACAAAAATAGTAATAGAAGATAAACTGTACTCCTTTGTTCATTGTAGTTCCGCAAATATTTGGAAGTCACTGTAAGCAGTTTCTCCTCTGAATGTAAAATACTCTGTGCATTAAACTACCAGACTATAAATGTGGCATTAATTCCCAGTAAAGTCTTCTTGTTAAAGAAGCCACGACGGCACGTAGAACGAAAAGTTCATAGCCACACCATGCGGAAAGTCGTATATAAAGAGATAATTAATATTGATTTGAATCGAGAGCCTGGTAGCTCAGAGGTCAGAACCAGAGACATCAGATTCAAATCACAATTCAGGTGTATATTTTTCTCTTCAAATAAAAAATATTACAGAAGCAGACACCCAAGACCGGGAAGTGTGGAGAAAAAAAAAAATGTATATTTTGGTTGAGGATACCTATGTAAATAACAGAAACAATCCTGAAATAAAAAAAACAGATAATAGTTCAGAGGTTATTAAAGGGAGAGGAGTTTATGCTTGGGCAGGGAGTGCCTGGATATTCAAACAGTAGAACACAAGTATATAAAGCTGGAGGTCTGGGGTTCAAACCCCAGTTCAGACAGAAAACTTTTTCTCTTTAGTCTTCAATTACTTCTGTTACTTTTTTAAGTTTATGACTAAACTACCTTAACATATGTAGAATAAAAGCAAGATATAATTTTGATAATATAGACTGAAAATGGATGAACTAGTAAGTAAAAAGTGTTAAATTAATAATAAAAATCGTCAATAGAAGCCCTACTGGCTATGAAGTAGTATTAAATTCCCAATAAATGTCTTCTTAACTAAGAAGCCGCCATTTGCAAAGATAGAAGCTATGGTTTCAAGCATTTGGCGCGAGGGAATTACAACGTACATAAGAGAAAAATTTGCGTCTAGATCGTGACTCGCCTCGGTAGCTCAGTTGGTAGAGCACTTGGCCTGGAAAGCCAAGGGTCCCGGGTTCGAGTTCCGGTCTAGGCGAAAATTTTTCTCTTCAAATATAAATATGGCTTAAGTAACTGATGACCATATTCTGAATGTCATCCAAATCTGGTAAAGATCTGGTAAGATGTTGGTAAATGACACTAATGTTGCAGGCTTTTCTTACATTTCAATAAGGAGTAAGCATAATTAATTATATCACACAACCATTTTCTATCGATGTTCTTTTTGATATGTTATTTTATTGCTGGTATGCCATACTACCTCATTTTGGATATTGAAAAAATAATACTCCATTTACAATTCTAGTTTCAGTTAAATCTTGTAGACTATGATGCAAAGGATGTGGTATGATGGGAAATGGAAGAAGGACCAGATGACACTTAGCAGGTAGGCCAAAATAATAAAAACCATGATTCTAGACAGATAATATCTTCAGACATGCTGAAGCCTTCATAGCTCTTAAAGAAGACAGAGATATTGATGAACCTTATGGAAAAATTATTATTGGGAAGTCCCAGGGGAAGATATTCAGATGAAAAAAAGAAGTTTTTGTCAAACGACGAATATTTTTTACATGCCTCTTAAAATAAATTTAAATCTCTTACTTTTAATATTAAAAGATTCCAGGTTATGTGGCCGTGATCCAGACTGGTGTTTCTTCTCGACTACAAAAGGCATCTTTAGTGGCGAGTACTTTTAGGTAGTGTTCCATGGTCAGAGGCTCAACTGTGAATGAGCGGCAGACTAGTAGAAACCAGTATGTGTACTAGTGCTGGTCCCAAGATGGCTGGACAAAGTTGAAGCCAATTGGCTAGTCGTCATCAATCTAGCATTTGATTGGTTTGGAACTGTCTCCTCGTTATTGATTATGTTTATATGTCTATTGTCTAACGTGTGATACCAGGCTTTAGCCACTTTAATCCCTTCTTCTTTTCTATCAAAATTGTCTTTACGTTTGTAAATATCTATAACCTCTCTGCAAAGTCTATGGAAATAATATGGCATCGTGGCTAAAACCTGTGTATCTTCATATAGAATCTGACGTCCATTTATAATAGCATGTTCTGCTACAGCCAATTCTTCCATTTGCCCTTATCTGCAGTTTTTTCTCTGTTCTGATAAACGGGTGACTATGCTCTTTTTCGTCATCCATATGTATGATTTTTCCACACGAACATGGAAGCCAACATATGCCACAAGTGAAGAGTGGTGGTCGAGGATTCTTTGCTGAGCGAAGGTAGTTTTCTATTTTTCTTGTAGGTGTATAAATGGTTTTTATATTGTGCTTTTTTTAGTAGTTTTCCAATATGATTCGTGATCCGTTATTTATATGGCAAGAAAGCTAAGCTGACCGAGGGTGTATTATCCACTACGCATTGCTGTCTTTGTGGATTTATGGTTTGACTAATTTCTTTAGATATGTAACCATTTTTCTGGAAACAATTGAAAAGATGGTGGTATAATTAGTTAATCTGCTGCAGTGTAAAAATACCAGTTTCCAGCAGTCTACCATTCATTCTCACTTGAACCTCCAACCAGGGAACTATCTAGAAGCATACTCACTGCTGAAGATGCCCTCTGCAGTCAGGGAGAAATGTCTGGAAGAAACACCAGTCATGGGACATGGCCACATAGCCCGGAATCTCTTAATATTATGATTGCTGACCATGAAAGCCTATATTCATCTTTTACTTTTAATTCATAAGACAGGATATGAGGTGAAGTGTAAGGAATTTTATTTTAAATTTTAGATCAAATCTCAGTGTTATTTCCTATAATAGTTCAATTCAATTACATTATAATTTTTTTATGTAATGACATTCTATCAAGGAAGCTACAAATATATAAAAAGAGCAATTTCAGATATGCACCAGATCTAAACATATATAAAAGTGGAAAAAATATAACTTAATTCCAATTAATACATTGTTATAATCTCTTTAAAAAACAAACGGGTAAAATAATAAAAAAAGAGAAACTCAGATAAAGGAGTAACAGGATTAGAATTGTAACATGGGACATTTTGAATTTTTTCAAATTATAATTATCTTTATATCACAAACAATTGACTGTCATACAACTGCAAGAGATGAAATACTAAAATTTATTAACATCATTATATGTTCAGATTAAAATTTTTGTAATTATTTCAATTTATATAATTTTTTTTTCAGTGAACAGTAGTAAATATTTCAATGTATTAATTTAAATTTTAAAATTTGCAATGTTGGACAATTATTATTTTGAAAAGAAAAATTAACGCCTGAATCAGGATTTGAACCCAAAATCTTTAGCTCTGTATGCTAGTATTTGTTTCTGAGAATAAAGAAAATTGTATATGAAGATCAAAAATTTGCATTCACATAGGAATGCCTGTAATAGTGTAATGGTTAGCACACTAGTGTATAGAGCTAGAGGTTTTGGGTTCAAATCTCGATTCAGGCATTAATTTTTCAATATAACAGTTGTAAATATACTGAATTTTCACATTAAAAAAAAGTGCTAGCAGTTATATCCATTGATAGCATCATCATCATCATCATCATCATCATCATCATCATCATCATCATCATCATCATCCAGGGATTAAGCCTGTTGGCTCATTCCGGTTTCATGAAAGCTAGAATTGTTAAAATTGTTCAGACCATCTTCTCTGTGGGTATCCAACATTTCTCCTTCTGTGCAGTTTATATTTTAGCAATAATTTTGGAAATCTTCCTTCTGGCATTCTATCAATATGTTCTTTCCAGTCGTTCCTATATTTAATTATGCAATCTGTAAGTTTGAAAATATTTAGTTCCTTTCTTATATCTTCATTTCTTTTCTTATCCAGCAGAGTATATCCTGCTATATTTCTTATAGTCAAAATATTTCTTCAAGTCAAAATATGTTCATGGTATCATTCCAATATATATACCCAATGGCTGGCATATTGATAATCAATCATCTACCAAAAATCCTCAAACTCAATGAAAAATATTGCTTGAATCTGGCTAGATTTACCTTTAAAAATCCTAATCAAAATCCTCCAGCTTCTCATGTAGAGTGTTGCAATATCCATTTTTTTTAAGACTATTTAACTCATGCCCCCAAATGGGAATCAATGACCAATCACGTTTCAATGATTTTTGTTTTACAACTAATGACAGTCATGTTTCATCTCACTATTTATTGATTTCTGTATAATGAAATAAAGAAAGCTCCTCCTTTTTAATATTCTGAGCAGGTCAGATCATTGTTTTGCAGTGACTGACTCTCCAACAAATACATTCAATATAGCAAATAACGAACAGATTCCTTCAAACTACACATTTGATAATTGAGAGTTCAATAATTGTGTTTTTAAATAAGGATTTTACCGAGTTGTTTTCTAAAAAAATTAATTAATAGCCTATAATGTTGGTTATAATATACAGTTTGATGTGTTTAATTTTTTTTCTCCATTAGGGGGCATTTTTGTAATATTGTGATCTTAGTGGGTTATCGCTGATTGCAATTCTATTTTTGCAATAAATAATATGATCAAGTTGCAGTGATTAAACATAACCACACATTCCTGATTTATTTTCAAACATTGCTGTTTACATTAAATATATAAATATTTTAAAATACCGGTAACTATATTTAAATAGTGATTTTTTAGTATACAGCTTAATTTTATTCGTTAAATAGTCCTACCAAATGCCACTCTTGATTTTCAAATCCTCTAGATAAACTGAAAATCACTCGTGGCATATGTGCCCATTTTCACTTGACATTTGTTTTGAGATTTTAATATATCACCTATTCAACGTCAGCAAGATGGTACTGACGATGGATTTGCCATGAAACCAAAATCTTGATTTATTTAGAAGATTAATATGAGAAGATGTATGAAACATTTGATTTTATCTTAAATTAATCCTCATAGTGATTTGTTCCTGTAAAAGTTCAACCTATTCACTTATCTGAACCTCTTGCAGTAAAATACCGGGCTTCCAATATAAACCCGGACCGGCCTCACGGGGTTTCACCCGTCAGGCAACGCACTCTCCTCGTCCACATTTCACTCTGCCAGCCGCTCGTCCTTGAACTAGTCAGTTTACTATCGTTCGACAAGATGAGACGTCAGCTGACATTAGAGCAGCGCATTTATGTGTGTAAATGTTGTTATAAATACGAATCAGCTCGTCGCGTTCGCGAGGAATTTATTCGGAACTTCCCTGGACAATTACCTCCTTCCAGATCGACAATCCACGATCTTGTGACTAAATTTGAGACCATTGGTTCAGTACAAAATAAGAAACACACACGAAGGCATACGGTTCTCACCGAAGAAAAATTAGACGAAATTGGCAAAAATTTGGAACGTTCACCACAAAAATCATTACCGAAATTAGCACAACAAGTTGGGATTTCAGTATCTTCTGCACATACAGCAACAAAATTGTTAAAACTCAAACCTTACAAGTGTACACGTGTTCATTGTCTAAACCAAGGTGATCCCATAGCACGTGTGCAGGAGGACAACATTTCCAGCATTTTCTATAAGGTAAGAAACAGTTCAAGGACGGGTGGCAGGCAAGGTGAATTGCAGAAGGAAGAGACAGCACTGCGTGCCGGGTGAAACTCCGTGAGGCCGGTCCGGTTTTATATTGGAAGCCCGATATTAAATAAATAACATGTAACATATCCCATTAACAAAACACCATAGTTAGCTCCTGTACCTGAATTTTGTTCCAATTCTATGTTTTTTGATACCATTTTATTAACAAAACAAATAATGATTTAGATAGTTTTTATAATACATATAAACTACATGCAGGAGATGAGGTAAGGGGCAGAACTAAGAGAAAGGAAGGAATAAATAATTATTTATAATACAATAATGAAGACAAATCACAATTATTCCATGAACAATATATCATAGCAGATCAAATTATTAAGATAATAGCTGAAACTGTCATTATGCTGGAATGTGTTTCTCTGTTAGCATGTATAGTTCATTCTAGATTTGTTTTTTTGTAGGCCTTTCAGGACCGACAGACTTAGAATATTAATCATATAAAAAATCCTATCTAATTCTTATGCTTAATGCTAGAATGATCAATGTAACAACAGTGTGTCCATTTATAATAAATAATCCACAATAATATTTATAGCAAAGAGACAAATATTGATAAAGCAGTGATGCAAATAAATTATAATAGTACAAATTTTATTGTATTAGGAAACTGAAAAGATTAAAAATTCAAAACAGTAGTAGAATATATCCAAATATATGAAAATAAATAAAGTAGATATTTGAAGAGAAAAATTATATGCTCAGACTGGGGATTGTACCCAGGACCTTTGGCTTTCTAGGCCAATGCTTTACCCTGAGCTACCTTAGAAACTCCAATCTAAACACAAATTTTTCTCTTATACAATGTTAATTCCCCATTGCCGAATGCTACAAGCATATGCTCGATCACACCAATGGCATTTATTATAAATTTTAAACACTACTTTATAAAGCCAGTAGGGCTTCTTTTGAAGTTTTCATTATTAATTTAACGCTTCTCCTTCAGTGAGAAGTGTTAAATTAATAATAAAAACATCAAAGTAAATATTGCCTTTATGATCTTGAGAAATATCTGAAAAAATAAAAGTATTTCAAGAAATATTACACTTAAAATATTCAGAAACAATCTGTATTATTATACGGATCAGAAACCTAGTTATTGAATAATAAAATGCAACAAATACTGTAAACATTTATAAATCGCTGTTCGCATAGAATATTCAATATACACTGACCAGAAGTTGTAAAAATGAAGTCTGGTGGGATAAAGCAGATGAAGAAATCGTAGAGGTACAAATTAGGAGGAGGAAATTGCGCTGGATAGGCCACACTTTTAGGAAAAACCGCGACTCTGTGGAAAGACATGCCCTTGATTGGAATCCTAAGGGAGCCAGAAATTACTCAAAGGCCGTAAAGCCAATAAGTAAACTAAGTAAGGAGGTAAGAATATAATTGTATTCCCTCCTCCCCATATGTTTGTTGTTTGCCAGTATAAGCAGAACTTTTTGTGCCGAATCTTTCTGAAACATTTCAAATAATGATATTCAAATTTTCAACTCACAAAATTATCTACAGTATTTTCTTTCTAATGAAAGTAAGATTATCATGAACATATCAAGATAAAATAAATATAAATATCAAAATTTTGTTCAGATATCACTAATACAAATTTTGTCAGGGGATTATTGTAGTAATTCTCACATTAATAAATGTGACCACATTCTGCAAAAAGAAACCAACTCTCAAATTTGAAATAAACAAGTTAATTACTTATTTTAGGAATTCTCACTATGAGGTATATTCATTAAGGTAGAATTTTTTATCACTCACCTCATATTGAGGTGAGCGATAAAAAATTCTAACTTAAACAAGTTAATGCTAAATTAGTATTGCTGCATGTCCTGCAAAAAAGATCCAACCCATCAACACTTTCTTATTCCATCTATGAATCAAGTAAGAAAACACTAATAGAATATGCCACATTTCTCTTTCTGCAGATAGAACCAAACACCAAAAATGTGTAAAATTCATAATGAAAAAAAAAAATGTTTCAATTACCTTCTTCCTCATAAAACAGAAGCTCTTTGATATTCTGTTAGTTGAAGTAAAAAGTAAATTGATGTTTTCATTATTAATTTAACACTTCTCACTTGAGGATAAATTAAATTTGAAGAGGACAATTTTTCTCTTCAAATTTAATAAGTAAATGTTTATTTTCATTTGTGAATTTTTATTGACATTTAACTTCAATTAGGTAATTTTTTTTTATCACTCACCTCATATTATTCTTCTTCTTTAACTATAAACTAGTTTCAGAACATAGTTTCTGTTCCATCCTCAGTATCATGATGGTTGTTCTGTCATCTTGAAGAGCCATTCTTCGCTCCTTCCATTGGCAGACTGAAAAACCTTGAAACCAGGTCATTCTCCCCGGGAATTTCAAAGTTCATCAATTTCCCAGGGAGAATGACCTGGTTTCGAGGTTTTTCAGTCTGCCAATGGAAGGAGCGAAGGACGGCTCATCAAGACGATAGAACAACGGTCGTGGTGATAATGAGGATGGAACAGAAACTATGTTCCAAAACTAGTTTATAGTTAAAGAAGAAGAATAATATGAGGTGAGTGACAAAAAAATTCTACCTAAATGAATATACCTCATAGTGTGAATTCCTAAAATACGTAATTTAACTTCAACTTCATTATATTGACTTAGGCTTTCATGTCGGAGTTATTATGATGATCTTGTAGAAGATTTTCGGGCTGTTGGCCGTGGTCTTGAGGCTTGTAGTTCCCCGATGTTTTGCCAGAGACTGCGTCCGGCATCCTCAAGGGTTGTCTTGAAACTGGCAATTTTGTCAACTACCCGCCCTATTTATACATTTATCCGCAACGTCCGTTACTTCATAACGCAAAGAACACGTTGCAGATAAATGTATAAATAGGACGGGTAGTTGACAAAATTGCCAGTTTCAAGACAACCCTTGAGGATGCCGGACGCAGTCTCTGGCAAAACATCGGGGAACTACAAGCCTCAAGACCACAGCCAACAGTCTGGAAATCTTCTACAAGATCATCATTCAACTTCATTGTTCTCAATTCAGTTATCTTGGAGCTTGTTTTGTTTTTGCAGAATGCAGTCTAA
This sequence comes from Diploptera punctata, assembly GCA_030220185.1. Classification (NCBI taxonomy): domain Eukaryota; kingdom Metazoa; phylum Arthropoda; class Insecta; order Blattodea; family Blaberidae; genus Diploptera; species Diploptera punctata. The sequence continues at coordinate 1,051,282 of JASPKZ010008863.1, forward strand.
ATGACTAAATCAACTTTATGATCTCATTAATTAAATTAATTAATAAATATGGATTTTCATCAAGTAAACACCAACTCAATTGATTATTTATGATTTCAAATTGAAAATGAATTGCTAGAGAATGACACAAGATTAATTATAAATGGACCATACTGTTTTTTTTCTTCTTGTTCAATGGTGCATAATCAATGCATGGTTTTTAAGTTTTAAAAAATCTAGCTAGCATTTCATTTTGTCCCACTAGGACAGTGAGCCTAAAAGCTTACAGATTATATTACTTTATTTTCTAAACCTAAATAAAAAATTAATGATAAATAACCCAAAGAGAGCACACAGGTCATGATGTTAAATTTTATAATATCAAATCATTACTTATCTTTATCAACAAATACTAACAAAAAGTTGTGAATTTACAAGGTATATTTCACTAACTCTTTCTTTCGCTAACTAAACAGATTCCTATAACACTACATTCCATAGTCACAAAATGGATTCACGCGTGGATCTTGTACCTGGACATCTATGGCTGCAGATTTTATTCGAAAGGATTTTAAAAAAAGTCAATACTAATCCACTTACAATAAAACCCCATTTAACCAAAATCTCACAAATAAAAAAAATGATATTAAATTAATATTGGGAAGCTAAAGCTATTACTATGATAGAAATAAGTAAATTAATAAACACAATTAAATTATTGTAAATCAATGGTAAAGAGAAAAATTTTTGCCTGAACCGGGAATTGAACCCCGAACCTTTAGCTTTCCGTGCTAATGCTCGGACCACCGAGCTAATCCAGATTCTTGCTTGGATGGGAATGAAGCCTGGATTAGCTCGGTGGTCTGAGCATTAGCACGGAAAGCTAAAGGTTCGGGGTTCGATTCCCGGTTCAGGCAAAAATTTTTCTCTTTACCATTGATTTACAATAATTTTAAAAAAATGATAGTTTCTGTGTATGTTAATATTTTCTCTATGCTGGTCACATAAGCTCCTTCCCTTCCTTGTTATTATGACATTTCCTTACATCATTGCCTGCGCAAAGAACTTTGGGAGCAGGTCTGTCTAGTTGAGAGCACAAATTGCATGATCAACACACTCCATTCACTTTCTCATTTCAGAAGGTCAGGGAGACATTCTGACTCTCTGGACCATTGCTATTTTTAGCTTTATTACTACAAAAAGAATGTCATGTTGGAATGACTAGCCTGATATGCATTGTTAAGTACGAGTGTGTATTTTAATATTTATGATTTATTTATTTCTTTCCTGACTGTTCAATTTATTTTTATTATCTGTACACAGCTCTTATTATTTTATATACATAATTAACTTCTGTTATCATCTACCTTAATTATCAAATTATATTTATTATTACTTAAATATGTAATCATTGTTTTCTAACAGAACAGTTGTGTCCTTTGAACATTGAACTAACTAAGGGTATGTTTCCAAGCTATTAAATCCCTAATCCATGATTGTACTCAGGTCCAACATGTTATTTTCAAATGCTGGGCCTTGGCAATGAAGCCATTGGCCCAACATAAATTATGTTTTCCTAACCTTCTCATTAATAGTTAACATAGATCTTTTGTATTATATTTCTCGGGTTATGTAGGCAACATTGTATTTATATATTATGCAGTGCAATCAATACTAACATATATCGACGCTGTCTACTCATATGTAACGATCCATGGCAGGAATCATGCATGCCGGAAAGATTGCAAAAGTATATTCAAATCCATTTCAATAATTAACCAACATTCCACAAAAAAAGTATTTTTTTTTGTATTATAAAAAAATTCAAAATAGCATAACCTTCTTTATTTTAGATAAATGGATTTGCTAACATAGTAATGATGAGAAGTAAAACTTTTGTCTTTTGTCTTGGTTTCACATACAAACGGTTCAATAATTAATATACACTATTTGTGTTGGAATCTTATTTACAGTAACTCAGCGTGTTGGCTGAAGCAATACATTTGAGACTCATTCGGAAGGCTCCATGTTCAATCCCAGGTCCGACCAATCTGATTGAGGTTTTTCTGGTTCATTTTAATCATTAAGGCAAATAACTCCATGGTGCAACAGGCCTAGAAGTATTTTGGTCTACCAGCTGGCTGCAGGTCGTACATCCAAATGTGTCAATCACAGAGGAGAATGATCATTCAGCCAGTATAGGGATGAGATGTGGTGAGCATGTCAGTTCCCCTAGCCATTACAGCTGTTTTTTTTTCAACATGGAGTCGCTACTAGTTGTAGCTACCTAAATTCCTCACAATGCTGGGTGGACACTGGTCTCATCTACTTGAAATTCAAAGAGAAATGTTTTATTCCCATGTGGACTTGAACCAGCACAAGTTCCATAGCTCTGTACCAAGGTATTATGCCTTAAACTGCTCGGCTATGGTGCGAGGGAATTTTATTACCAGGATCAATTTCATCACATCATTAAATATAAATAAAAAAATACAACTAAATAGAATAAATAGACAATGTTAAAATTTTCATTTTGAGAATTTTCCTTATCATTGAGAGTTTTCTCCAACCAATCTTGTTAATTAACATGAATTAAAAATAAATAAATATAAATGGCTACGGACTTATAGGCTATCAGTTTGCAACAAACATTCACAAATTTCCCTTAATTAAAGTTCTCCATCGTTCTCTGTCCTCTGTGTCTTCATCTGTTACACCAAATTTCCTCATTGAATTTTGAATGTTGTTCTTCCAGGTTGTTCTTGGTCTTCCTTTTCTGTTCCTTCTTTCAATTTTCCATGCATAGACGGCCTTTGATATAGTCTTCCATCCTGCATTCTTTTTACATGTCCATACCATTTTAATCTTCTGTGTTCAACCTCATCCATTATATTTCTTTCTGCATTCATCCGTTTTCTAATTTCTGTATTTCTAATTTTTTCCAGTCAAGATTTTCTGGCAACTCTTCTCCAAAAATCCATTTCAACTGCAGTTATTCTGTTGGCATGTTGTTGTGTCATTGTCCAAACTTCCGATCCATATAACATTATAGTTTCTAGTATGGATTTATAAATTAGTTGTTTTGTTCTGTTTATGATGTTTTTACTCCATAGTATAGAGTTTAACATTCCTATTACTAGATGTTAACGACACCTTTAAATAAAAATCCGTGCTCTTATTATGCCATCCACTGCAATTTTCATGCTTCAAGTTCACATATTAGGTGAATAGATAGCATTAATGAATGTATTTTATGTTTTACGTACAGAATCTTCTTGGCAGGCACAAAACTATTTCAACAAGGTTTAAAGAGCATATAGCCCATTTTAAATACCCATCCATAGTAATTCTGCCCGAGGGCAGATCTTTCACTGCAATCATAGCATTTTTTTTTTCCATGCTATGCTTTTCAGATTTACTACGGAATTATAGGTGTGGTAGCTTCCCGTTGCTTTCCACACCGGTGAAGGATGATGATAATGATAAGGATGATGGTTACAGGTGAGGAAAAACCCCGAAAAAACCTAACCCAGGAGCCTGTCCTGACCAGGAATCGAACCTGGGCCTGCTGCAAGACAAGGCAGCATGCTACCTCGAGGCCACAGCAGTGGATTATTTTAGATATAACAGAATAAAAAAATCTAGCGTCACCCAACATATTTTTTACAATAATCAAGCTATTCACGTAAGTTTTTTTTATTCAATACCCCAGGTTGTCTTTTCGACATTTCTGGTGTTCTCTCTGGCACTGGTGTATTGTAGCCCACTTGAGATTGGGGCACCTGATATGATGGGTGATGCTGATAGCGGTGTGCCGAGAGCACTTAATCTAAGGCAAATATGAATGATGATGATTATGATGACCATATGATGTTCAGGGACCATTTGGACCTGAAAGTTTCCTGACATCAATCTTAAGCTAATTAGATTGGTCAGCAATTGTAAATTTCTGGATGTTTTAGAAAATCTTTTAAAGGGTTATGAATAATGACAGAGACCATATTCCTGCCAGTGCCCTCTTACTTGGTGAAGGGAAAAGTTGGTTGTGATGTTGGCAGTTAACAGACAACCTATTAACTCTAGCGATGAGATGTAGGAATTGGATGTGTTTTTTTATTGCTATCTTGATAACAGCAGCAATACTGTTGAAATGCACTAATTTAAAAAAAAAATTAATGTCTAGTGAATTGGTTTTATTTAATGTATTGTATTAAAGGTGTATTTTAAATTTATGCATCAAAACTATAAATTAACGTTCTCTTGTTGGTTAAAAAAAATAAATACAATCTCTTATAAATAATATATTACAAAATTTATCATCAATAGCTGTTACGTATTTGCTCTCCTGTTCTAAAACTGAAAAGGAATATTGAGCTGTTAATTTTCTTTTCTGGAGTAGTTTCTCACAGTTTTGTAACAGAGATAAGATATCTGGTAGGAATGGTATTAGAAATTAATTTTACTTGAGATTTACAAATAATGGGATGGCAGAATTTGTAATCTAAAATATAAAATATGACTATACCAGGGAAAAGACCCCTTAAGTTGTAAAAAAACAAATTTTTTTGCATGATAGTGTGTTTTGTTGTACTTACAGAAATGGCGACCATGATTCAAAGTTCAATTTCCTACATTTTGGGATTGCCAACCTAAATAACTATACTGAAATATTACATTTTACAAACCTCATACAGGAAGTAAAACCACTGCCCTTTACGTATACTATGTACAATGTATATACAAAAATATATCCAAAAGGTAGTGTTAATATACATTACATGAAACAAATCACTGCATTTTAAGTGAAATTAACTTTATTTCAAACAATATAAAACAATAAATATGTACTTGCTGCCATTTTATGACTGATTGGTGTCACGGCCTGCTGTAGTCTCAAATAATAAACATTTTAGTCAGTCGTTTATAATGAACACAAATATTTTCAACAAAGATGTTATTATTTTACTATTATTTATTATTTTGAAAACACCATCGTGCAAAAAATAATGTACAATGCACAATTGTGAAGTGTTTTATAGAATCTTGGATATTAAAACCTTGATATCGCTCGGTTTTTAAACATTCCCTCGCTTCCGTAAAAACCACTTCCCAACCTCACATTGTAATATACTATTGTTTATACTGTATTTTAATTTTGCATAAAATTCTGCTCATAAAAAAAGAATGAGTTTTCTAAGTTAAAAAAATACAATTTTTATAAGCAATTAATGTTCACTATTTGAAAACTTTAAATTACAGAAAATTAGATTTTTAAAATTATAGAAAGATTTGCAGCTATAAAACCGATTAATTTTTAAAAGTATTTTCAGGTTACGTAATGCACTCAGTATATAGTTATAGTCTATAAGTTAGTTGTAGAAAATGTTTTTATCTCTCACCTCATAAATTTCCATTTTTTTTCACAATACCGGTTTCAAAGGTCATTTTACCTTCAACTTCAGTGAAACTCCAACTGTTCAAATTCTGCAATTAACACCATCCATGACTTTACTTAGATTCTAATTTAAATTGGCATGTGCAAGTAAAACAAACATCTAAAAAGATCTTCTCCATAATTCATTCCCTAAAGCGTCTCAAAAAATGTTCTTCCTACAGCTCTTAAAAGAATTTTAATTCAAACCTTAGAGATGCCGCATTTTGACTATTGTGACATTCTACTAACTGACATAAGTGACGGATTGTCGGACAAACTGCAGCGTGTCCATATGTGCATCAGATTCATATTTAATGTTCGAAAATACGATCATATTTCTCCATTATTCCACGAATTGTCATGGCTACATCTAAAAGAGAGAAGAAAATCACACTGTCTAATTCTCTTATTTAAGATCCTACATACCTCGATTCCCAATTATTTAATCACCTCGTTTCCAGTATCTATCCTCAAACCATAACTTAAACACAAGATACAACATAGTCTATTGCTTAATATATGCAACATAGGACATCACATCACTCCATGTCATATACTATCTTCACTTCTCGCAACTGTAATTCCCTACCACAAGATATAAGGGGCTGCCGGACATTGGCATCTTTTAAAAGAAATCTAAATTTATATTTGCTCTAACCTCGACTTCATCATTACCCAGTGTAAGGTACATATATTAATTGGCGTTTTTCATGTAACTCATCATATTTATACTATTATTATTATTATATTATTATTACTATTATCGTAAGTATTATTATTGTTATTAACGTATAAAATGTTGTTTGTATACATAAAATTTACATTGCTACATTTAATGTATCTTTAACTGTTTATAATTAGTATAGTGTATATCTATATTTGTCAAATATTTATTTGTATTTGTCTCATTGAGTGGAAGAGAAGGCCTTATGGCCTTAACTCTGCCAGAATAAATAAAACATTATTATTATTATTATTATTATTACTGCCATCTGATGCCAATTTTATGAACTTGGAGATTAAATTCTGCTTGCCAGGAATTTCAAAATTCATGGTTCTTTATTTGTTCTCCAAGTTCATAAAATCAGCAACAGACGGTAGTTCAGAAGATGGTGTTAAGGGCAGAATTTCGAAAGTTTGAGTTTGACAAAAGAAGAAGGTAAAATGACCTTTGAAATCGGTATCATGAGAACATGAACATTTAAGAGGTGAGATATAAGATCATTTACTCCAATTCATTTATAAATTCAAAATACCTCATAGTGTTACTTCCCATTCTAATTTTGATAAAATACAGTTATAGACACATTCTGACAGATGACATTAAAATCCCAATCAATTTATTTTTAGCTACATCACTTCTTTTCGCTTCTCTACAAAGTATGGTTGGTGACTTAATGGATGATTTCCCTGGTACAGTCTCAAATAAAAATTATATCTAAACTAGCCCACAAAATAATAAAGTACTGTAATTATAAGAAAACTATGAGAAACTACATCAGAAAGATATTGAGTAATGTTTAAAATGCAGGCAATGATTAACAATAATAAAGACTAGTATTTTTTTTTTTCCTACTCAATTCTTGCAGTCTTGCTGAGGAGAGAAACATAATTATCACTTCACCCTACTGCCTTAACCATAAACACAGAATAATACTGTGTTTATAAAGCATCAAAAATAAACTTACTTTCTTCCATGTTATGCAGTTCAGTTCAGAAACCTTTAACATTCCCTTGAGGAAACTACTCTTAACAATCAACTTGGTTTGTGGACTGCCTGCATTACAGATTTTAATTATATGTACCAATAAGTCTTAATGATGCATCATATTTATAAAGAAATAAATAATAATAATAATTTATTTTGAAAAAAATGGAATACTTTTCATGCGATAAACAAGCACCAAAATACCTGGAACCCAAATATGGAAAAAAATTAAACGATTTTCATTATTTAAATATCTCAATGAAATAATTCAGGAAAATGGAATCGAAACTAAAGCCAACAAAAGTAGATGCCAAAAAATTAAAACAGCATTTCTTTTTATATTTGAAGAGAAAAATTTTTGCCTAGACCGAGACTCGAACCCGGGACCCTTGGCTTTCCGGGCCAAGTGCTCTACCAACTGAGCTACCGAGGCGAGTTGTGATCTAGACGCAAATTTTTCTCTTATACACGTTGTAATTCCCTGTTTACTCGCAACATCTATAAAAAAAAATTCATTTCTTAACATACATTGTAATTAAACCAGAGTGCCTCTATGGAGCAGAAACAATAATTTTGAACAGAAAAAAAAAAAAAATATAGTGTAAAAAGAATGAAAAATTATAAGATTTTTAGGTACTGAAGTCATAGGTAAAGCATATAGACTCAAAAGTAAAAAGGAAATTAAATTATATACAGACATTCATAGTGATTAAGTTATGTAGATAGGAAATAACACTATGAGGTTCTTTAATATTGTTTATTTTTTATTATTTCACTCACCTCATACTTCATAAATCATAGCATCTATCCTGATAGAAGGCCGTTGGACGTCAGTTGTGAACGTGACGCAGCATTGACAATGTCACAAATTACGTGAAGAAACCCAGGGTCTGCTATGATTTATGAAGTATGAGGTGAGTGAAATAATAAAAAATAAACAATTCATAGTGATATTAGAAAACGAAAATTAACATTTTATGGACGTATTAAACAAATGGATTCAAACAGACTTTCAAAACAAATATTGGATTTCTACAAAAATAGAAGTAAAGCACCAGTGGATACTATAAAATAGATTGGTGAAGTGAAAAATTGTAGGAATTACTCAAGAAGATATCGTAAACAGAGATGTCTTTAGAATTAAGGTGTACAAGTGGCAGGTTGACCAAGAGGACAAACCCACAAGAAAAAAACTGGAACAACATGGACAGAAGAGAGAAAGCCCATAACCAAAAAATGAGGGAAACATGGAGTCAAATGAAATCTCTCTAAGTACTTTGCATAGTCCTACATGGGCTCATTCGCAATAAAAAAAATTTAATATATATGATGCAGTTTAGAAGATGATGGTATGGTAGAATATCAACGGTTGGAGTTTTGACTCAGAGTCTCATTGAAACGGTATGTTAACTGCAAGCCATTCATGACAACTATGAACAAATAAGGTAACTAAATTAACTTGGTCTAATAACTCCTAACAAAAGAGAAGCTATGGCTCAACATTGGGCTATGCCATTATAGATAGACGAAGGCAAATATCTTTGAAACCAGTTCTGTGAAAACATGAAGTTTTATGAGGTGAGATGAAAGAATATTTATCTGACTCAGTTCATTAATTTTTAAAAAAGTGATTTAAATTAATCTTTTCTTGCGATGAGAAGTATAGTGTGACATATCCTTTATGCTCTTTGGCCAAGTGAAGGAAATGGAAAAAGTTTAGATTATAAAAATGGCAATAAATTCCCAAACATGTTTATCAGAAATGGATGTACACTAACTTTCCTCTTCCTAATCTAACAAAATAAATTACATGCATATTATTTAATGAAGTGTATAACTAATCTGATATCCATCCATAGTAATTCTGCCCAAAGGCAGGTCCTTCACTGCAATCATAGCATTTTCATCCTATGCTTGCAGCTTTACTAGGAAATTGTAGATGTGGTAGCTTCCCATTGCTTATATTCGTAAATTAAATTTCCCATATTTAACTATGAATAATCTGATATAGACTAACTTGTCCAATCGGAACCTAACAAAATGGAGTGAGTGAGCATCCATTTCTTAAAATAAATTTTCGAATATTGGTCAGTTTGACTAAATGGACATTTCTGCCATCTAGCAGAAGTTTCTTTAAACATTCACGCATGTGCACTACGAATCTGTGTAGCTTTGGAAAAAAAATGAAGATAAATGCGACCATTAGTGTACGTAGATAACTATAATTGTAAAAAATATTGTATCATTGTAAAACATTTTTAAAAATGTACGAAATGTTAATAAAGACGGAAAAGGCACATAAAGCAACAGTATTACAAGAATGTAGTAAGGAAGCTCGCAGGTCGAAGTATTCTGAACATGAGCCAAGAAAACTATTGATAGTCTGTCATCATACTGTATAGTCATGGTGCGCCAAGTAATTTGTGTATCAAAATTAATATAATTTTGTATAAATAGTGCAACTTACATCATTATCATGTAAATATATATTTAGTAATAAAGTGTAAGTGTTTCTAAAAGAATTTGTGTGTAAGTAAAATAAACTATTTTGCTATGTAAAAAGTATTTTATTTGTGTAGCGATTATACAAAGTTCAATCCACTCTTTACTTCAAGAAATCCTGCACACCTTTATAAATTAAATTAAATCTATGTATGACGAACTCCACATAAGGCCAGAAACATGAATTTTGAAATTCCCAGGGAAAATAATTTGAATTTGAGGTTCTTGAATCTACCAACAGAGAGAGCAGCAGGCAAGTCTTCAAGATGACTTAACAATGGACTGAAAGCACTGAGGATGGAACCTAATTAGATCCAGAAACCGGTGTAATAAGAAGAAGGATATTAGGTGAGGTGATGCAATTTTTCTTAAATAAACAATTAATAAATTGAGTTAGATTAAACAATTCATCTTATAATTATTACTTAATTAAGGTATCTCCATATAAAAGTAAGTAGATATATTGAAATATCCATAAAATCATTTGTAAATGTGCCTGTGATGAGTTAAAATATATAGACATACAATGTATTGACGATTTTTATTATTAATTTAACACTTCTCATAGAAGGATAAATTATATTTGAAGAGAAAAATTTTCGCCTAGACCGGGACTCGAACCCGGGACCCTTGGCTTTCCGGGCCAAGTGCTCTACCAACTGAGCTACCGAGGCGAGTTACGATCTAGACGCAAATTTTTCTCTTATGTACGTTGTAATTCCCTAGCGCCAAATGCTTGAAACCATAGCTTCTATCTTTGCAAATGGCGGCTTCTTAGTTAAGAAGACATTTATCATCATCATCATCATGAACAAATTCGTTTTAGGCCATGTGGCCTGTACGGTAAACCTAGCGAAGATGGTCTTGATCTTTCCACCGATGTTTTGGTCTTCCTTGGTCCCTATGTCCAGTTGGGGTATATTGGAATGCCAATTTTGGAAGTAACATTTATTGGGAATTTAACACTACTTTATAGCCAGTAGGGCTTCTATTGACGATTTTTATTATTAATTTAACACTTCTCATAGAAGGATAAATTATATTTGAAGAGAAAAATTTTCGCCTAGACCGGGACTCGAACCCGGGACCCTTGGCTTTCCGGGCCAAGTGCTCTACCAACTGAGCTACCGAGGCGAGTTACGATCTAGACGCAAATTTTTCTCTTATGTACGTTGTAATTCCCTAGCGCCAAATGCTTGAAACCATAGCTTCTATCTTTGCAAATGGCGGCTTCTTAGTTAAGAAGACATTTATTGGGAATTTAACACTACTTTATAGCCAGTAGGGCTTCTATTGACGATTTTTATTATTAATTTAACACTTCTCATAGAAGGATAAATTATATTTGAAGAGAAAAATTTTCGCCTAGACCAAGCATTTGGCGCTAGGGAATTACAACGTACATAAGAGAAAAATTTGCGTCTAGATCGTAACTCGCCTCGGTAGCTCAGTTGGTAGAGCACTTGGCCCGGAAAGCCAAGGGTCCCGGGTTCGAGTCCCGGTCTAGGCGAAAATTTTTCTCTTCAAATACAATGTATTAATAACAATACTGCCCAATTAGTGTTTATAATTTTTTGAATCATTAAAATCCTTATATCTCAGAAAGAACAATATGTGACTTACCATGTTATAAGCCCTTCAATTGTAGATTTCTTAAAGACTAGTTTCGATACATCTACATACTACATCAGTTAGGAAAAACCGGGTAAGTCAACTTTTGGTCGAAAATGAGTTATTAACATCTCCCGATAGCTTTTGGTCCGATGCACGTTCAGTAAAAACGGGTAAGTTGTCAAGCGAATAGTGACGGTGTTATTAAGCATTGAATTTTCGATGTATGCACTCTGATATAAGTCATTGAACTAGTTTTTGCTCTCCTGTAAAAAATCACTTCGAAGACTTACCTGGTTTTTCCTAACTGATGTAGATATCATTCTCAATTCCATATAACTGTTGAATGGATGGTTTGCAATGGAACTGAGAATTATATGTATATATATCAAAACTAGTCTTCAAGAAATCTAACTTATGAGATGAGGTGTCAAATCTAACTCAATTTATTAATTAAAACCTCATAGTGTCACTTCCTTTAAATATTAATGAAAATAAATTATTACTACTTCTTGTTTATATTATATTTTAAATCAGCATGTTCCAGAATTGGACATGTTTTATTTTAGAAAGAATAATTAATGCTTGGACCAGGATTCGAACCCCTCATCAATATAATACAGTGTCAGTATGATACTGATTACACCATCCAAACTCCAATACGAACCAGAAGAGAATTATATAAGCGGAAAGAATTGTTGATGTTCGTATCGTGTAATTGGTATCATACTGATGTGCAGAGTCAGAGATCTGGGGTTCAAATCCTGGTCTGAGCGTTAATTTTTCTTTGTAAAATAAAACTATTACTACTTCCTCATTGAAACCCTGGATGCATTGTTCATATTATTCCATACAATCAACACAAGCTATCCATAAGCATTTCATTGTTCAGTTAACCAAAGTCAAATTACTTAATTTCATTAATTCAATAATTTTTTTAAATAAATGTGAAAACAATATTTGAGTCTTGTAAAAAAAATGTTAGAAATCATAAGACTTAAGGCATCATAAGACTTATTGTATATACTTATTTTAGGAATTCTCACTATGAGGTATATTCATTAAGGTAGAATATTTTTATCACTCACCTCATATTGTTCTTCTTATTTGATTATAAACTAGTTTCGGAACATAGTTTCAGTTCCATCCTCAGTATCGTCACGACCGTTGTTCTGTCGTCTTGAAGAGCTGTCCTTCTCTCCTTCCATTGGCTGACTGAAAAACCTCGAAACCAGGTCATTCTCACCGGGAATTTCAAAGTTCATTAATTTCTTCTTTTCGCTCAAAAGAGCAAAAAGAAGAAATTAATGAACTTTGAAATTCCCGGTGAGAATGACCTGGTTTCGAGGTTTTTCAGTCAGCCAATGGAAGGAGAGAAGGACAGCTCTTCAAGACGACAGAACAACGGTCGTGACGATACTGAGGATGGAACTGAAACTATGTTCCGAAACTAGTTTATAATCAAATAAGAAGAACAGTATGAGGTGAGTGATAAAAATATTCTACCTTATTGTATATACCTGTTAATCTCTTCCATTCACTCATTAGCAACTAGGGGAGAAAAAAAAAATAAATAAAAAAGATAATCTGCCTAGTGTAACAAAGTGTCCACCAACCAAACAAATCTTCCTCCGAAGTGAAGAACCTCAGCAGTTTCGCGCAATGGATGTGATGACATCAACACCAGGAGAAGAAAGGACTTTTATTCTGGAAGCGTTGTGTGAATGTATCGCTGAAAGAACGGAAGCGTGACGTTGTACCAACATGCCCTTTGGACCTGCAAACACAAACAAGTGGACAATGGATTAGGAGAAGTTGGAAGGAAAGTTTTTGATAAGGAATGACGAGGAAGGATGAATTATTTCATATTGGGAAGTTAAGGAGAAGTCTTTTCTACCATAGAAAAGTCTTTTAGCTAGAAGACAAATTACCATGATAGATCCTGGCCATTACATGAATCTAAAAACATCTTCTCCATAGTGCATCCCCTAAAGCATCTCAAGAACTTCCTTCCTGCATCTCTTAAAAGATTATCAGTCCAAACTTTGGTGATGCCACATTTTGACTATTGGGACATTCTACTAACTCTCTTATATCAAGGACTGGCCGACTCAAAAATAATTTTAAAAAACTCACTAAATATTATTTCCTTAGACAATATAATACATAACCACGTTCCAAGAATATTATTATTATTCTTTTATATTTTGCACTTTCTTTACAAAGCCAATTATTTAATCAAATTATAGATGATTATTATTAATGTTGTTGTTTTAATATTTTTTTGTTCTTTCCTTGTCATCTATATATTGTGTAACTTAATGCCTATTATATATTAATTATTCCATTCCATAGTAATTCTGCCCAAGGGCAAGTCTTTCACTGCAATCATAACATTTTCATGCTACGATTTGCAGCTTTATTAGGGAATTATAGGTGTGGTAGCTTCCTGTTGCTTTCTACACCGGGGAATTGATGATGATGATGATGATGATGATGATAATGATAAGGATGATGGCCGGATGATTTTCGGGGACCGTTGGGCTCTAAGCTTCTGGACACTTGTCTTACAGGCGAGGAAAAAACCCCAAAAAAAACCTCACCCAGGAGCCTGTCCCGACTGGGAATTGAACCCAGGCCCGCTGCGGTTACTAGGCTCCATGCTACCTCGAGACCACAGCGGTGGACTTATTAATTATAATTGTTGTTGTATGTATAATTTAACCCCAGTCTAGACATAACATTTTTCTCTTCAAATATAATTTGTCCTTCAATGAAAAATGTTAAATTTATAATAAAAACATTGAAAGAAGCTTTACTGGCTTTATAAAGTAATTTTAAAATTCCCATTTAAAGTTTTCTTAAATAAGAAGCTGCCATCTGGCATGTCGAACAACAGTTCATAGCCTTTGGCATTCTAGGAAGTTGTATAAGAGAAAAATTTGTATTTAGATTGGAGGCTAGGATAGCTCAGTGGCAGAGCACTAGCGTATAAAACTAGAGGTCCTGGGTTCAAACCCCAGTCTAGGCATAAAATGTTTCTCTTCAAATATACTATGAACATTATTATTATTATTATTATCATCATCATCATCATCATCATTAATGTCCTACAGCACAATAAATACTTGTTTAAAATAAGTATGTGACTTTACTAGGTGGCTAGAAGACAGGGCTATTTTATCCTTTATTGAGACTGTGTGGAGCAACAAGAAGACATGGGAAGATTGAGAACGCAAGAAGTTTTAATTTAAAACTTGAAGCTTGTAACTAGTGAAACCAGAAAAGGTAATAACTTTATGTGCATATGTATGTTATAACCATATCTACCTTGGATCTTATGACATATGTACAGGATGATTTAACAGAAGTACGTAAAGAAAAAGTTTAGAGCACTGGTATGAAAACCACAGATCTCGAGTTCAATCCCAGTTTAAGCATAATTTTTTCATAGTTAAATGTGGGAGGGAAATAACATTACAAGGTTCTTAATTTGTTAATTAATGAGTCATTTTTTACATCTTACCTCATATTTTGTGTTTCCTTAAACACGGGAATTAGTTTTCAAGAGAACCATCTCTTTCATTTTCATAATGTCGGTTGAAAATGAGAGAGATAGTTCTCTTGAAAACTAGTTCCCGTGTTTAAGGAAACATAAAATATGAGGTAAGATGTAAAAAATGACTCATTAATTGAATAATTTTTTATCTTAAAAAATTAATTTGACCTCCATACTAATCAAACAAACTCAATCAACCAGAATTCAATTCTTTTGAGATTATTATTAGTTATTAATAATTATCAATTAATGCCAGACACTGATATTTTAAGATAAGATTTGGATAACCGCCTACGCCCAAGATATTTTATGTTAAGATTTATTATGTTCATAAGTTGTAATTCTATTTGATATGATTCTTCTTACAAAATCTTCTTCTTCTTCTTCTTCCTTCCAAGTATTAGGCCAAGGCCTGTTACGATCCTATAGAAAATTTCTGGGAAATTCTCATATAAGACTTGAAAGCATAATAATAGTCCCTTCGATTGGTTGCTGGCCAAAGGAAGGCAAGACCAGTGA
Organism: Diploptera punctata; assembly: GCA_030220185.1. Taxonomy (NCBI): domain Eukaryota; kingdom Metazoa; phylum Arthropoda; class Insecta; order Blattodea; family Blaberidae; genus Diploptera; species Diploptera punctata. Next base: position 1,066,594 of record JASPKZ010008863.1, read on the forward strand.
TGGGGGGCTGCCATCTTATAGCCTCTGGTCAGGCTTTTCTGGAGAAGAAAAGAAAATAAAGGAAAGAAGAAATGGAAGAAAGGAATGACTCCCTAGCCCTCGGATGCCCTAATAGCATCGGGGTCGAAAAACAAGAGTTAACCAAGAGAGGTTAGATAGTAAACAAAATCAATAATCTAATATTATTTAATATGTTGTTGAACATTTTAATATTGTTGTTATCCATTTGGAATAAGAATATGAGAAAATGCAAAATTAAATACCTTATTGTTTGCAGATGACCAAATAATTACAAATTCAGGAGGAGGCCTACAGAAAGATCTGTATGAACTTCAAAAAATTACAGAATAATATGGATTGGAGATAACAGAGAAAACAAAAATAATGGCATTTCAAGGTATAGATCCTGTCAGAAGTAAAATTGTACTTGACAACCAAATTTTGCAGCAGGTGAATAATTTTACGTATCATATTTGAAGAGAAAAATTATACGCTCAGACCGGGACTTGAACCCGGGACCCTTGGTTTTCTAGTCCAAGTGCTCTACCATTTGAGCTACCTGAGCAAGTATCGATCTAAATGCAAATTTTTCTCTATATACGTTGTAATTCCCGCCCACAAAATGCTTTGAAGCCTTTGCTTCTATCTTTGCAAATGGCGGCTCCTATATTAAGAAGACATATTTGGGAATTATACATTACAGCCAGTACGGGCTTTTTCCATGTTTTTATTATTTCATACATCTCAATGATTCATCCATCATTGAGATGTAAGAAAGTAATAATAAAAACATCGAAAAAGCCATACTGGCATTTATAATGTAATGTATAATTCCCAAATATGTCTTCTTAATATAGGAGCCGCCATTTGCAAAGATAGAAGCAAAGGCTTCAAAGCATTTGGTGGGCGGGAATTACAACGTATATAGAGAAAAATTTGCGTTTAGATCGATACTTGCTCAGGTAGCTCAAATGGTAGAGCACTTGGACTAGAAAACCAAGGGTCCCGGGTTCAAGTCCCGGTCTGAGCGTATAATTTTTCTCTTCAAATATGATTTATCCATCATTGAGATGTAAGAAATTAATAATAAAAACATCGAATTTTACATATCTACGATGCAGTATCTCATATGAACAAGAAAATGATGTAAATGCAAAAAATTAAAATTTTTTTAAGGATTTTAGAATTAATAAATTCTATCTTCAAGCCACAGTTAGTCCAAAAACATTCAAAATTAAAAGTGTATAAAAAAACTGGCTCTTTCCAACACTTTTGTATGATAGTGAAGTATTAACAATGAAACAAGGATATACAGAGATGTAGATCTTCGAAAGACTTACTGGGTACACACTACTAGTGTCATATAAAATGGAAACATCTTAGAAGAATTACACATGGAACTTTTAGAAAACAAAATTTCTGATTATAAGTCAACATGGATGCAATACGTCCATCGAATGGAGGTTCACAGGATACCCAAGCAGATGTTAAGCTTATCAACCTGCAGGAAGAAGAAGACCAAAAGTCCACTCAAAAGACTTTCGGATGGCATTTCTATTGAGGTCAAAACAAATGGCTAAAATTCTTGAATGGACTATGATGATGATGATGATATTTGATAAGAATAAGTGATAGATTGAAATTATTCTTGCATATTTAATTTTAGGAAGTTATATTTTGAGGTTATTTTAATTATATTATTTTTGGTCTGGACATCTTACCTCAATATTAATGTTGATTTGTTCTTGGACATGTTTCAAAACAATTCTGTTTTATCGTCAGCTTTCCCAGACTGGTTTTATTTATGTTGCATTATGTTGCACCACCTGGATGTCGATGTCAGCTCCATCCTGTGGTTGGCCAAAGAACCTCCAAACAAGGTCACCCTCCATCGGAATATCAATTCATAACTCTGTTTCTGTTCTTCTGAATATAAATTTTTTCCCAAATAGAAAATACAAAAGAGCTGACTATTTGGGAAAAAATTTATATTCAGAAGAACAGAAAGAGTTATGAATTTTGATATTCCGATGGAGGGTGACCTTGTTTGGAGGTTCTTTGGCCAACCACAGGATGGAGCTGACATCGACATCCAGGTGGTGCAACATAAATAAAACCAGTCTGGGAAAGCTGACGATAGAACAGAATTGTTTTGAAACATGTCCAAGAACAAATCAACATTAATATTGAGGTAAGATGTCCAGACCAAAAATAATATAATTATTCTTGCATCTTAGAAATATTTTTTTAAGGAATATTCTTAAAACAGGAATATTAGACATTTATTAAAAAAATAGGATTGTAGAGAAGGTTCACTGAATGAAAAGTTCTTTGGTTCTTAAATATTTTCATATGCAATTTAAAATAATTATTAACTATATTGGTAGACAAATGATAAAAAGAGCTATACACACCAGAGAACAATAAATTACAGTAATCATGCAGCTAAATATATGCATTCAAATATACCCATTAAAAAAAGACACAGAGGAATAATAAAAATACATAAAACCTTTCACCGAATGAAGTGCTACAATATCAAATCTCTGGTATGTACTCTGCTTGTAAATTATTGTGCATTAACACGTATTCAGTAAAACCTTAATTTCGCTTGTTTTTTGTGTTTTATTTAATGATACTCTTTAACAGTTTAAGTCAATGAAATAGTAATTAAAATATGTGTTGGAAAAGCCAACAAATTTAAATCAAACTGATATTCCAATTAAACCTTCTGTGAAAAATCTTGGTGTATATTTCAACCAAAATCTTAGTTGGCAGGTTCATTTAAGAGAAAATTGTTAAATAATATATTAGATCTTTCATTCCGTAAAACATTTGAAAGAAATTTCTTTCCTTCTTCATTGAAGAAAGTACTTGTCTCAATTTTTCTAACCTATAGCTGCTACTTATTGGAGCTACCGAAATTCCTCAAGATACTGGGTGGACAGTTGTTCTATATTAGTAAAAATTCCATGAAAAAATCTGTTGTCCAAGGGGACTCAAACCAGCACTAATCTCGTAGCTCTGTGCCAAGACATAGTGCCTTAAACAACTTGGATACATTTTTTATGTATGCTACATTATAAAACTTATAATTTTAAGCTAGAAAAACTTAAAAAAAAACTTTTACTTATTGACTTCATGACCCTTCAAGTCTAGCCATATCCTGTCCTTTGTTCGGAGTTTTTAGACCAAAGTTAATTTAGTTATGCTTATTTCCCTACAACTGTCATGAACGGTATATGTTCAACATATGACCCAATGAGACATCTAGTAGGCAACTAGGATGGTTGGTAAATTCTGCTTAGAGGCCTCTTTTTCAGGCCTAAGGTTCTTTTATGAGCCTGAAAAATCATCAGACTCGGGATCCAAGGCCTAAAGTCCCTCCAGGAGGACTTGTTCCATCCTGACAAATCCATCTATCCCAACCGGGTTTGAACCCACATCTCTCAGGACTAGAGGTAAGGAACGTAACCACTATACTTTGCGGCTGACTAAAAGAACTTTTCTATCTTCCGATTTATATAAATACAACATTATATAAAATATGATACAGTATTCAAAGTTTTTATTATTAATTTAATATATATCTCAATGAAGGACAAATTATATTTAAAGAGAAAAATATATGCTTAGACTGGGTTTGAACTCGGAATAACAGTGTATAAGAGAAAAATTTGAATTTAGATTGGAGTTCTCAGATAGCTCAATTGGTAGAGCATTGGCATAGAAAGCCAAAGGTCCTGGGTTTAAACTCCAGTCTGAGCATATATTTTTCTCTTCAAATATAATTTGTCCTTCATTGAGATGTATTAAATTGACAATAAAAACTTCGAAAGAAGCCCAACTGGCTATATAATGAAATGTTAAAATTTCCAATAAAAGTGTTCTTAATAAAGAAACTGCCATTTGCGCAATCGAACCAAAGTTCATAGCATTTGGCAATCAGGAATTAACAGTGAATTTAGAGAAAAATTTGCATTTAGACTGGGGTGCTCAGATAGCTCAGTTGGTAGAGCATTGGCATAGAAAGCCAAAGGTTCTGGGTACAAACCCCAGTCTGAGCATATATTTTTCTTTTCAAATATAATGATACAGTATTTCCTATTATGTTTTAGTGAATATTAATTATTTTAAAAGCAAAGTTAATAATATAATTAAATTATAATATTATACTGAAGCAAATAAAATAGCAATATAATATCTTATCCCAGATGCAAACCAACATTTTATTGACCAGCATTTGTTTTATATGGACATTTGAAAAACAAATTATTTCCCAATAAAAGCCATGCAGTTTGTGATTTGAAAGCAAACTGAAATAAAGCCAAAAATGCTATCATTAGCAAAAGCTGATACCTGCAAATATGACTCTTCTAATTTTCATTAAAATAATTAAAAGAAAATTTTTTTTTTGTTACAGAATCTTAATCTGTATTTTATTTCTTGACCTAAATCCATATTAGGTGGTAATTAAATATTACATGACTCAGTGGTACGTAGATACATAATATATGGTATTTCGTTTTTGTATACGATAAAATGGATAATGAAATGTTGGGACATTGTTCATATGAAAGGGTGTCCAGCAAATTACAAATACAAAATTCCTGACTACTTCCCGGTTTTTTCATGGCATCAAAGAATAATTCCTGAGTTTTTTTGAGTGCTAAATTAAATTAATTCTAGTAAAGCTAATTATGTAAAAATATATTTTTAAATATTTATGTAAATAATAAGAACAATTTATTTTTATGGTAGGCTAATGTCTAAAATAGGAATAGCAAAATAATTTATTATTTTCTTTATTTAAACATGAACTATATTACGAAAAAAAAATTGGCAAACAATCTCATGTTAAAATTACTTTATTCATACCCTTTTTTTTATAGTTTGATTTTTTCATGAATGACAGCAATTTCTTTGCCAATTCATTTGTAAAGCTTTTTTATTTCTTCAGTTCTTTTATAAAAATCTCAGTTTTTTTTTCGACTTTGGCTTTTTCTCTTCTTCCGACAATTTATTTTTACAATTTAACTCTGCTACCTTACATCTTGAAAAAAAAAAGAATTAAATATAAGATAGATGGGCGTCGTTTTACTAATTCCCGTCTATTTCCCAGTTGCATCAAATTCCCGACTTATTCCCGGTTTTTAAGACTTTCCCGACTGCTGGACACACTATATACTCATTTAAAATACAAAGGTGAAATAGTCACTAGTTGAACTTTTATAAGAACAAATCACTATGAGGATTGATTTAAGATAAAATCAAATGTTGCATACTTCTCCTTATATTAATCTTCTAAATATATCGCAATTTCGGGTCCATGGCAAACCCATTGTCAGTACCATCTTGCTGACTGATGTTATGTCGATCAGAAGAACCACTTCTTCTTATCTCTGTTGGTGGACTGATATACCTCTGCATCAGGTCAGAATTCACAGTTTGGGAAGAAATCCACATTCAGAAAACGAATGAACTTCGAAATTCCCGCGAATTCTGACCTGATCCAGAGGTTTTATGGTCCACCAACAGAGGGAAGAAGAAGAAGTTGTTCTTCCGATCGACATAACATCAGTCGGCAAGATGGTACTGACGATAGGTTTGCCATGAACCGGAAATCACAATCTATTTAGAAGATTAATATGAGGAGAGGTATGAAACATTTGATTTAACCTTAGTCACTAGTTAATTATATTTGAGTTGTGAATTTTGATTCACCTCAAATTTCTTGATTTTTATGCAGACCTAGGTTTTGTCGCTAACTTTGCAACATTCTTGATGCTGCATAACTGCCGTCTTGCAGTTGACCCTCCTGCAAATTGATTTCTGGGCCCCTTGTTAGCTGACCGATGCGCCAACAGAGGACGCAGAAATCAATTTGCATGAGGGACAATCGCAAGACGGCAGTTGTGTGGCATTGAGAATGTCGCGAAGTTAGCGACGAAATCTAGGTGTGCATAAAAATCAAGAAATATGAGGTGAATCAAAATTCACAACTCAAATATAATTAAAATAAACTTCATATTGTTAATTATATTATTTTTGGTCTGGACATCTTACCTCAATATTAATGCTCATAAATATTTAATTTTAGGAAGTTATATTTTGAGGTTATTTTAATTATATTATTTTTGGTCTGGACATCTTACCTCAATATTAATGTTGATTTGTTCTTGGTCCAAGAACAAATCAACATTAATATTGAGGTAAGATGTCCAGACCAAAAATAATATAATTAATGCTCATGTTTGGTCTGAAAAACATAATATAAATTCAGACACTAAATTATTAAAACAGTTAGAAAATACAAAAGAGCTGACTATTTGGGAAAAAATTTATATTCAGAAGAACAGAAACAGAGTTATGAATTTTGATATTCCGATGGAGGGTGACCTTGTTTGGAGGTTCTTTGGCCAACCACAGGATGGAGCTGACATCGACATCCAGGTGGTGCAACATAATGCAACATAAATAAAACCAGTCTGGGAAAGCTGACGATAAAACAGAATTGTTTTGAAAAATGTCCAAGAACAAATCAACATTAATATTGAGGTAAGATGTCCAGACCAAAAATAATATAATTAAAATAACCTCAAAATATAACTTCCTAAAATTAAATACTCATATTGTTATTTCCTACATATATTTAACAGTTGCTAGTTGTTGAGATATAAAATCATGAACAGACTGGGGAAATAGTATATTTACATGCTTACAAGTACTGACTGAGATAACTATAGACAGAAAGACGGAGTGTTGCAATTACATCGTGATCACAGTGTCTACAGTTAATACAGTAAAAGTAACTATTCATTTCAGTGCTGAACAACAGGTGAATTAATACAGTTGTTTATATGTAAGTCCTAGAATGTACTAGTTGTTAGACTATACTATGCACACAGACATCACTAGGTTGTGTCTGTCTTGACTATGCAACAGCCAGCGCTCACACTTTGTAAACAAACTAAGTTGTTCTTTTTTTGAAATTAAATGTTTCTTACCTCTCCTCATATAAATCTTCTAAGTAGATCGCAATTTCGAGGCCATAACGGTCTCATCTTCAGTACAATCTTGGCGACTAATGTTATATCGATCGGAAGAAACTCTTCTTCTTCCCTCTGTTGATGGACCGATGAACCTCTGGATCAGGTCAAAATTTGAGGGAATTTCGAAGTTCATAAGTTTTCCTTTGTTTTTCTGAATGTGGATCTTTACCCAAACTGTGAGTTCCTTTTGTTTGTCTACTTGTTTAATTAAATGGACAAACAAAAGGAACTCATGGTTTGGGTAAAGATCCACATTCAGAAAAACAAATGAAAACTTATGAACTTCGAGATTCCCGCAAATTTTGACCTGATCCAGAGGTTCATCAGTCCACCAACAGAGGGAAGAAGAAGAAGAAGAGTTTCTTCCAATCGACATAACATCAGTCGCCAAGATTGTACTGAAGATGAGACCATTATGGTCTCGAAATCGCGATCTACTTAGAAGATTTATATGAGGAGAGGTAAGAAACATTTAATTTCACCATAAATTAAACCTCATAGTGATTAATTCCTATAAAAGTTAAATAAAAAAAGAAAAATTACGTTCGAACTGGGAGTCGAACCCCGGATCTCTGTCTCTATATGTCAGAACGATAACCATTATGCCATTCGAACTTCCGAAACGAACGTCAAATTTATTTCCGCTTGTACAATTCTCTTTCATCTGAAGGCCGATAGCCATCACTATCAACAATGCCATCTGACGACTTCTATTTGAAGTATTTTTATTGAGAATTTAAACATTACTTTTAAACGGTAAAGCTTCATATTTTGATGTCATATTTTAAATTAACACTTTCCAGGACTGGATAAAGTTTTATTTTAGAAAGAAAAATTATCAACTTTTATAAGATTCATGATGTGTTCCATTGAGGTTTATTCAAAATTAATATAAAATTATAGAATTCTATAATTTTATATTAATTAAGAAAAATTATGTTTGAACTGAGAGTTGAAACCCGAATCTCTGACTCTGTACATCAGCATGAGTCAGAGATCCAGGGTTCGATTCCTGGTTCAAATGTAATTTTTTCTTCCTAAAATAAAACTAGATTCGATTGTTCATAACTTCACATTTTAGTACTATTTCCCCATAGTCTGATAATAAATGAGTATCACATATTTTATACTACTGAAGACTGAATATCTCCCCTTAAGAGCCAAAGAAAAGTTTCAAGGTCATCTAGATTTAATTTATTCTTTTGAATAAATAAATATCTATAATTAACTAATTTACTGACACTATTGAATCCGTAGGTCATGGTCATGTGGACATAAGTTCTCCATACATCCCTATCCTCATTAATATTTTTTAATCATCTCCTAATGTTTTCCAATCATCTCCCATATAATCTACTTCCTTTAAATCATTATTAATGTTATTCTCCCAAGTCATTCTTGGCCTACTTACTGGGCGCTTTCGCTCTGGTTTACCCACAAGGAGTTTCCAAGCCCCATTCCCATTCCCTATTTGTACCACATGTCCTGCCCATTGCAGTCTTTGAGACTTAACTGTTACAAGTATATTTTATTGAAAAATATAAAAATAAAAAATAAATTAAAATGCAAAATGAAGGTTCGACTGCATTAAATAGCACCAATATTTTAAAAGCAGGGTTTAATGTTATTCTGGGAATATTAAAAATATTAAAGTAAAAACAAAAATAATAAAATGGAACCAAAAAACCAGGTTAACATAGGAGAGAAACAAGAACAGATGAATAAATCTAAAATAGAAAAGCATTATTCAAATCACCAATGAAAGCTAAATTTGCAAACCAAAATAATAAGCATGCCATATGCAAAAGTGAAATACTTTTTGTTTGCATTTATTCATCTGCTGAAATTGTCCACATGTTTGCAAAATACACAACTCGATATCCACATAAATGTAATCAACTTTTGATTATAATGTTATGCATAACATACACTAGCTTACAAATGTAAAATATCTGCAAGATTATATTAAAAAAACAAATATCTATATAAGAAATAAAAAAAATGTACTATCTACAAATAAATCTACATAAAATTAAATTTAAATTATAGTACACCGTATCCCATTTAAATCTCCCACATTTTAATTAATCACAACTCACAAAGAATGTGGAATTATGAAATGAGGTTGGTATTAGAAGAAAGAGAAACTAAAAGAATTAAGGTAGAATATGTTTATCACTCACCTCATATTGTTCTTCTTATTTGATTATAAACTAGTTTCGGAACATAGTTTCTTGTCCATCCTCAGTATCATCACGACCGTTGTTCTGTCGACAGAACAACGGTCGTGATGATACTGAGGATGGAACAGAAACTATGTTCCGAAACTAGTTTATAATCAAATAAGAAGAACAATATGAGGTGAGTGATAAACATATTCTACCTTAATGAATATACCTCATAGTGAGAATTCCTAAAATAAGTAAAACTAAAAGAATTTCTGTTTTCATTGCTTGCAGTTAATTCATTTGTCACATGTTGGACAATAATAACATAAAACAAAAAATAGCATTCGGTATTTAAATTCTGGGTCGTATTGACAAGAACCCTCAATTTCTTGGAAAGTCTTGTTTTCTGATGAGGCAATGTTTCATGTATCAGGATCTGTTAATCGGCACAATTTAAGGATCTGGGGTACGCAAAATCCACACATCAGGGATAGTCCAAAAGTAAACATTTGGTGCAGCCTGATGAAGAACAGGATTATCAGTTCTTTTTCTTGCATGAGAAATGAATAACTGGCCCGGTATACTAAGACATGTTGGAACAGTTCTTGTACTCCTAAGTAGCTGATCTACAACCCCAAGTAATCTTTCAGCAAGATGGAGCCCCACCACACTGGAGCTTGGAATTCCCTCACAGAAACTTTCCCAGATCGCTTTATTGGATGCAGCAGACAAATTTGCTGACCACCACATTCGCCAGACATCACTCCACTGGACTTCTTCCTCTGGGGGTATGTAAAGACCATGTGTTAGTGACTCCAATACAAGATCTTCATGATTTGCAAACCTGTATCCTTGACACAATTGCAACAATACCAATGGACATGTTGAATAGAATGTGGCTCGAAATCAAATACATACTTCATATTATTCATGCTACCAATGGTGCACACATAGAGATGTATTAGTGTGTGTCTGGCAATGAAAATTCTTTAAATTTCTCTTTCGTTTAATACTATACTTATTTCATAATTCTGTATACTTTGTTAGTTATGATTAATTAAAATATGGGAGGTTTGAATGGAACACACTGTATAATATTTGTACATATTCTTAAGCTCAATAAATGCTGAGACAAGAAATATTTATGCTTTTTAATTGTATTCTTGCACTTGATGTGTCAACCCCGATGATCTGTTTAAGAATAAAACAGGTGCTGATATCAATTTGGTTATGTTTTTTTGTCATGGTTTTATTGCTTTTACTAGTATTTGTGATTTTGATTGGACAAATCTGCATCCCAGAGTGCTTACTGACTTTTCGTGAAATTATTATTAAGTTATATTATTTTATTTTTATTTTGTAGATAATTAATGTCAACACTGTAGCTAATTAACATGTCATTAATCCTTTGATTGCAAAACATTGGTAACTAGAGATTTTATGATTGTAGAGCTTAAGAAAATGCATTCACTCTGATTTAACTTTTCATTAAAAATAAATAGTTGTTCAAGCATTTATATAAATTATTAAAATGCCTCACACTTGTATAAAGCGAATCATGCTCATGCAATTTAAATTATAGCTTTTAAAAATACGAGAGTTGGAACCTTAGTGGCATCTCTGTTCTAGAGATGTCATGCGATGGAAGCTAATGATGTCGCTGATAGCACATATCAGTTACATATCTACCTTATCTCAGAACATATAAATTCTCCCTTCCCATTCCCTGTTCCTCTTGCCTGTTCGCATGCACATTATGTAGAAAGCAAGAGTTCATATGTTCTGAGGTAAGGTACATATCATCGCTTAAGAAACAATACCGCATAACTAACAAAATGAATATTTTACACGAGAAACAAAAAACTGTTTACTTTTCCCCTTAGTACCTATGCACTGAAACCATTGTATCTATAAGTTTAGCGAGGTCATGGTACAAAATTCCATCTCAATCTATGTTAGAACTGAGCGCACTTCTTCCGTGATAAAAATGTCAATTTCACCAAAAGTGTCAGTTACGCAGTATTGTTTCTTAAGCGACGATATGTAATTGATAATTATGAACTATAAGTGACATCATTAGGTTCCGTTGCATGTTGCCACTATTAAAGTTCAATCCACACCAACAGTGTGTCATTCATTTTTTAATCACAAAATACAGGACAAGTCAAAAGTAACCATAACAGAAAAAAATTAACTTTTACAGGAATTAATTACTATGAGGTTTAATTTATGGTTAAATAAAATATTTCCTACAAACAAATGCTTTAAAGCTTTTGAACATTCAGAGTAAAAAAAAAAGTAAAGTGATCCCACAACAGGCCTCAGGAGACCCTTGGGGTAGTAGGAGGTTAAGGCTCCCACTTTTTCTAGACAATCAGCACTTGATGTCAGCCGGGTTGTCAGCCCTGCGTGACGGCCGCCTTTACCCCCAGAACAGGTGTCTGGTACTCATTTCTGTTAGAGGCTGAGTCGACCCCAGGGCCATAGTGCCGCCAGAGGGTTTGGGTCAGTTTAAAAATCCTGACCCCAACAGGACTTGAACCCTCGACCCTCCGGCTTGTAGCTCGGAGCCTTAACCACTACGCTACGGCGTGCCCCCGAACATTCAGAGTAGAACTATAAAATTGACCATGGAAACTGAAAATGAATGACAAATCCCATTTTTAGATTTTACTTTAAAAAGAAATGGAGAAAACGTCATGGAATTTGGAATTTATAGAAAGAATACACACACAGACAATTATATTATAGCTTCAGGATTCAACCATTTTGCTCACAAATAGGCAGTATTCAATAGTTTGACACATAGATTGGTAAATATATCTATGAGCAAAGAAAATTATAAAAAAGAAAAAGAATACATAATTAATGTTGCAATAGATAATGGTTATGAAGAAAATAAATAAATATAAAAGACATAAATTAATTAATGAAAGCACACTTGTGACAAAATTTATATTGGAAAAACAAAAAAGAAATTTGAAAACAAGGGTGAAAGAACATCTTAGAAATGTCAAAAATGGAGAAGTGGAAAAGTCAGGAGTAGCTGCTCATGCTTGGTCTGAAAAACATTTAATTGAATCAAAAGTCAGTCTAATTAAACAAATAGATAAACAAAAGGAACTCATGGTTTGGGAAAAAATCCACATTCAGAAAAACAAAGGAAAACTTATGATCTTCGAAATTCCCGCAAATTCTGACCTGATCCAGAGGTTCATTGGTCTACCAATAGATGGAAGAATAAGAGTTTCTTCCGATCGACATAACATCAGTCACCAATATAGTACTGTAGATGAGATCGTTATGTTCTCACAATCGCGATCTACTTAGAAGATTTATATGAGGAGAGGTAGGAAATTTGATTTTACCCTGGAAATAATACTTGTATCAGACAAAGAGTATTTTTCCAAGTTTTCATATATACCTTACAGGTGTTCCATTTGCCAACCGTTGGTGACTTGGCAGACATCAATCCTATAATCCAACTCCTGCCATACATGTACTAACATCTCATGGTCAATACCTGCAACTGCATGCTCAATCCTTTGTTGCAGCTGTGCTAAATCGAGAGGCATAGGGGGGATGAACACATGGGTTCGAGTCTCAGGCTGGGCATTTGATTTTTCTCTTCAAATATGATTTATCCATCATTGAGATGTATGAAGTCCCGCGCCGTAGCCGAGCGGTTAAGGTAGGAAGCCTTGGCGCAGAGCTACGGGACTTGCGCTGGTTCGAGTCTCCATGGGGGAAGACATTTTCTCATGGTATTTCGGCCAGTATGGGACCGGTGCCCACCCAGCATCGTGAGGCAATTGGGTAGCTACAATAAGTAGCGGCTCCAGGTTGAGGAACCGGCTAACGGCTGGGGGACTCGACATTGCTAACCACATGTCACCCCTACACTGGCTGTTGATCATCTACCTCTGTGATTGACACATGTGGATGTGAAGGGCCAGCAGCCGGCTGGTAAAAGGGCAACCGCTGAAAAGTGGAAAGACCCTCAATCGGATCGGAGATGTATGAAATGAATAATAAAAACATGGTATTTTGTACAAAATCGACATTGAACCATTACAATAGACTCACTTTTAGCAAACAGCAGCACATAAAACACCTATTCTACATCAGTGAATGCCATGTTTCACCAACTGATATGACTGCCCTCTAATGGTAAAATTTACAAGTTATACTTTGTCAACAAGTATGCATGAAAACTTGGAAATATACCTCTTTCCTCTAATACTAGTGTTTTCATCATGTCTGTTATGGTTACTGTTCTACAGACCACGAAACCCTGGAGGGACTGTTGACTTGCCCTGTATTGCTAACTATAGGTTTCATGACCTTAAGAAAATGTATTTCTTTTTAATAATAATAATAAATAAAGAATTGTACAAGCATTTATATAAATTGTTAAAAGCATCAACCTTTTTTGAAGCCAATCATGCTCATGCAATTTAAATTACAACAGTTATACTGAAATATTAAAGTCTATACTTTTAAAATTCATTATGAACTACCATTGAGGTTAATGTATAAAACGTTAAAATAATAAAACTATAATAATAAAATAATAAAATTTAAAAAAAATTACACCCGAGAAGTCAGTTACCCTCACCATTAAAATAACGTAGGCCTTTAAGAATATTTTGTTCCATTAATTAAATTATTTTGAGTCTGTTGTATCTTGTCTTAATATTAATGTTGATTTGTTCTTGAACTTGTTTCGATTAGCTTTTAATCATCCTCAGCATTTTGGACAGTCTGTCCAAGAACATGTTTCGATTAGCTTTTAATCATCCTCAGCATCTTAGACAGTCTGTCCAAGAAGCTAATCGAAATATTATATTTGAAGAGAAAAATTTATCTTTCAATGAGAAGTGTTAAAATTAATAATAAAATCGTCAATAGAAGCCCTACTGGCTTTATAAAGTAATGTTAAATTCCCAATAAATGTCTTCTTAACTAAGAAGCCGCCATTTGCAAAGATAGAAGCTACAGTTTCAAGCAATTGGCACGAGGGAATTACAACGTATATAAGAGAAAAATTTGCATCTAGATCGCAACTCGCCTCGGTAGCTCAGTTGGTAGAGCACTTGGCCCGGAAAGCCAAGGGTCCCGGGTTCGTGTCTCGGTCTAGGCGAAAATTTTTCTCTTCAAATATAATTTATCCTTCAATGAGAAGTGTTAAAATTAATAATAAAATCGTTAATCAAAATATGTTCAAGAACAAATCAACATTAATATTGAGGTAAGATACAACAGAGTCAAAATAATTTAATTAAAAGAATCTCAAGATATTACTTCCTAAAATAAAACATCTTGTTCCATCTTCAACAGCTGAATGGTACTCAAAATGTTTTTCTTCATACACACCCATGCAAGTAAATTGTACATGCAAGAAATATGACTTACCTTTCTACAATGACTGCAGGCATCTGTACCAGCTGTACTGGACTCTTCCCATCTTTAAGAGCTTGCGTTAAATTGAGAATCTGCCCTCTCATCACACTCATCTGTCTCTCAAACAAATGTCGGTCAAAGCCTTTATCTTGCTGAAATTACAAATCAGTGTAAAGTGATATAAAATTGATAGGAATTCACACTATGAGGTAATTTGTCAATTAAATTGAATTAATTGCTTACATTTTAACTATTATAGGAAATATGACTAGGTGGTGAGAATTAAATGAATCGTGATTTCTTCTTATCTCATACTCATGTTTTTTTAAACACAGCACTGCAGTATCGGCGACCCATTGTCACCTGTTTTCACGATTGTCAATTTTTTTCTTTTGCCAGTAATTATCAAAACTGTCATCTGGAGAGTAATTCCTTCTAAAGAACACCAGATGGCAGTTTGGATAATTACCGGCAAAAGAAAAAATTGACAGTCGTGAAAACAGCTGACAATGGGTCGCCGATACTGCAGTGCTGTGTTTAAAAAACATAGAAGTATGAGGTAAGAAGAAATCACGATTCATGTAATTCTTATTAATTGAACCTCATAATGTTAAAATTCCCAAATTTAATATATAAAATTACTATGTGGTATAATTTAAAATTTAACATAAATTCTGATTACCTCACCTCATATCTCGTCTTCTAATTAGATCAGTTTCAAAACAAAAGCAGTTTCATCATCAGAAATTTTACAACCGATAAATTAAAATGTTTCATACCTCTCCTCATAATTAATCTAAGTAGTTATATTATTTTTAGTCTAGACATCTTACCTCAATATTAATGTTGATTTGTTCTTGAACATGTTTCAAAACAATTCTGTTTTATCGTCAGCTTTTCCAGACTGGTTTTAAAGCTGATGATAAAACAGAATTGTTTTGAAACATGTTCAAGAACAAATCAATATTAATATTGAGGTAAGATGTCCAGACTAAAAATAATATAATTAAAATAACCTCAAAATATAACTTCCTAAAATTAAATATTAATCTAAGTAGATTGCAATTTCAGGGTCTTGGCAACCCCATCCTCAATACACTTATGCTGACTGATGTTATGCCGATCGGTAGAATCACTTCTCCTTCCCTCTGTTGGTGGGCAGATGAACCTCTGGATCAGGTCAAAATCTGCAGGAATTTTGAAGTTCATAAGTTTATCTTTCTTGTTTTTCTGAATGTGAATTTTTTCCCAAACCGTGAGTTCCTTTTGTTTATCAATTTGTTTAATTAGGCTGGCTTTTGATTCAATTGTATGTTTTTCGGACCAAGCAGAAGCAGCTACTGGCGACTTTTCCACTTCTCCATTTCTGACATTTTTAAGATGTTCTTTCATGCTTGTTTTCAAATTTCTTTTTATTTCTTCTATATAAATTTTGTCACAATCCCTGTATTTGATCTGATAAATTCCTGATTTGTTTTCTTCTTCAATTTTTCCATTTTTATTGGTTTTAATTATCGTATTTAAGCTGTATTCATTCTTCAGTGCCAATCATATATTAAATTTTTTGAAACTTGTGGTGTTTCAATGGATGGAAAGTGAATTTCCTGAATTTATTTAACTTTTATAGGAATTAATCACTATGAGGTTTAATTTATGGTAAAATTAATTGGTTCTTACCTCCCCTCATATAAATCTTCTAGGTAGATCCCGATTTCGAGACCATAACGGTCTCATCTTCAGTACTGATCCTGGATCAGGTTCATCGGTCCACCAACAGAGGGAAGAAGAAGAGTTTCTTCTGATCGACATAACATCAGTCGCCAAAAATGTACTGAAGATGAGACCGTTATGGTCTCGAAATCGCAATCTACTTAGAGGATTTATACGAGGGGAGGTAAGAAACAATCAATTTTACCATGAATTTCCTGAATTTTATTTTTTCTTCTGTTTGTTTTATAAGTGTGCTTTCATTAATTAATTTTTATCTTTTAAATTTATTTATTTTCTTGTATGCCGTATTTTTTTCATAACGTTATCAGTAGCAACATTAATTATGTATTCCTTTTCTTTTTCATAATTTTCTTTGCTCATAGGTATATTAACCAATCTATGAGTCAAACTATTGAACACTCATCAGTCTGGGCAAGCTAAGATGATATAGAAGATTATATTGAAATACTTTCAAGAACAAATCAACATTAAATTGAGGTAAGATGTTTCCGGAATCAAAAAAAACTTGATTATTGAACACTGCCTCTTTGTGAGCAAAATGATTGTATCCCGAAGCTTTAATATAATTATCTATATGTGTATTTAACTTTCACAGGGAAAAAACACTATGAGGTTTAATTTAAGGATTAAATTAATATTTTTATTACCTCACTTCATATCCTTTTTCTTCTAGACTGCAGTTTCGGAGCTATATCTCCATCATCCGTAGCCTCTCGTCGACTGGTGTTATGTCGAAGAAAACTGCCAAGAAATGACATAACACTGGTCGACAAGAGGCTACTGATGATGAAGATATAGCTCCAAAATGGCAGTCTAGAAGAAAAAGGATATGAGAGGTGAGTTAATAAAAATATTAATTTAATTTTTATCTATATGTGTATTTTTTTCTGTACATTCCAAATTCTATCCTGTTTTCTCCATTTCTTGTTAAATTAAGATCTAAAAATGGGATTTGTCTTTCAACTTCAGTTTCCATGGTAAATTTTATAGTTCTACTATAAATGTTCAAAAGCTTTAAAGCATCCTCTATTTGTTTGTGATACACAATAGCGATTTGGAATCAAAAGAAAAAATTTTCATTAGGAAAGAATGTTCACTGAGACAGTCTTGGCCATTTTCTAGCCATAACAGAGCAGTAGATGATTTTCTTGGCAGGTGTCTCTTGAAATTTCTTCTAGAGAAGTGTTGTGATTTACAAAGAATGTGTCCAAAAAATTATATGCCATTTTTAACTGCACGACATTAAAATCCAGCATCAAATCTCTCATTTAAACTATGGAGAAGTAATACTACACCTGAATTAGTAGATTGGATAACCTCATTACCTGCCATCCACACCATATCCTACCTCCTTCTACTCCGCTCTTATTCAGGCATGGAGTCCATCTGCTCCATACAGTAGAATGCCTTTGCTGGATTGTGGTGTTAATTTCTGTACCTTACAATTAAAAATGACAGATAATATTTTGGACATGGCTTTGTACATCACAATGCTTCTCTCGAAGAAATTTTAAGATAGGTTTTGGCATGCAATAGTTGACAATTCCCTTGTTAGTATACTGATTTGTGTGTTCTTATTTTTTCCCTGTTAAAGTGTCTTTGAATTGTGCTATTCTGCTGGTTTTTACTTCCTTGTGGAGTATTTTACAATTAATTAATTAATTAATTTACAGTCTAATCATCTTACCTCAATATTAATGTTGATTTGTTCTTGGACATGTTTCAAAAGCTGACGATAAAACAGAATTGTTTTGAAACATGTCCAAGAACAAATCAACATTAATATTGAGGTAAGATGATCAGACTGTAAATAAATAAATTAAAATAACCTCAAAATATCACTTCCTAAAATTAAGTATTTTACAATATTTTTTCTATTGTTACCTTTGGCAGCTGTTGCCATTTGTGAAGCTTATTTTGCCTAGATCTAATGTATAGCTAAGATTTAGCATTCAAAAGAGCAGTTTAATGTTTATTGTTGTATTTGTTACTATAATTTACCCAGTCCAGGGGCACCATAAGGGGGCAAGCTTCTTTATTCTCCAATTCCTTTTATTCCAATTTATTCCTTTGAAACTGATAGAAGAAAGAGAGCAAACATGAGATGCGGAGTAAAGAACAAATACATTTTCTTTTATAAAATACTTCATATCAGTTTTATGCTATCCTCTGATGTCTGCGAGATGGAGGACAAGTTCATATACTTCCTGGAATTTTACTTCCCGTTATCAGCCCAAGTTTTTCTGACCTCAATAATATTAAATAACTAGCTAATACCCGGCATGCGCTGCTACTCCTAAATAAATGTTAATGTGTTTTTACCACCAGCTGTGCACTGTTATGCTTGCCTGGCAATCTGCTTATTGCGATATTCTTTAAAGACAAAAATGGTTATTGTGAGTTGTCCACAGAAGATAAAAATGTGCTGTCGTGGACTTTTCTGCAGAGTTTTTTTAGATATTCAATTCTGTGTACATTAATTTGGTGTGTTTGTTATGGTTTAGGCAGCATAAGCCATTTAAGCTTCAAAATAGGGACTTTATTTCATGTTTTTCACAACAAAGGATGTTTTTTAGGAGTGAAGGGGTTGAATATCACAACTCTCTTATAGCCTATGTTCATCCCAGGAATCTCCTGCACATTTTGCAAAAAAGCCCCATCAAAATAGGACGAACGGTGCAGCCGCACATAAAATACAAACAAACAAACAAACATTAATTTTTATATATTAGATATGATGTAATTGTATTTGAAGAGAAAAATATATTACTTAATTAAGTAAAATTTTATCACCTTCTTCTTGTTAGACTAGTTACAAAACCTTCTTTGGTTCCATTTCAGTATTTTCACGACCATTGTTATGTTGTGTTGAAGAACTGTCTCCTGCTCCCTCTGTTGGTAGACTGAAGAACCTCGAAATCAAGTCATTTTCCCTAGGAATTTCAAAGTCTCAAAATTTCAAGAGATCCTTCAGCCTACCAATAAATTGAGCAAGAGGCAGCTCTTCAAGATGAGATAACAATAGTCATGAAAATACTGAAGGTGGAACCTAAGAAGGCTTTGAAACTAGTCTAAGAAGAAGAAGAAGAAGAAGAAGAAGAAGAAGAAGAAGAAGAAGAAGAAGAAGAAGAAAGAAGAAGAAGAAGAAGAAGAAAAAAAAAGAAGAAGAAGAAAAAGAAGAAGAAGAAGAAGAATATGAGGTGATAAAATTTTAATTAAATAAATAGTACCTCATACTGTTAATTCCCAAGAAAAAAGTTAATTTAAAGAAACATATATGCCCAAATCAGGATTCAAATCCAATGTTTTTGTAATTAAATAAAAATAAAACTTACAGTTTCGTCCACCGCTGTGGTCTCGGGGTAGCGTGCTGCCTTGTCACGCAGCGGGCCCAGGTTCAATCCCCAGTCGGGACAGTTTCTCTGGGTGAGGTTTTTATCGGGGTTTTTCCTCACCTGTAAGACAAATGTCAGGAAAACTTTAAGGCCCAAACGGTCCCCGAAATCATATGGCCATCGCAATCATCATCATTCATATTCATCTTAGGTTAAGTTTAGGATTAGGGACTCTCCTGGTGCACCACTATCATCATCATCACCCATCATATAATCGGGGCAATGTAACCCAGCCTTCCAGGTGCCCCAATCTCAGAAGTGGGTTACAATTATGCCATGCCAGGAGAGAAACCAGGAATGTCGAAAGACAAACCTGGGGCATTTAAAAAAAAAACTTAGAGTTTTATGTGATTTTCATATTTATTAAAATACAATTTAGTTACAGCTGTTTCGGTACTTTGTACCTTGTTCAGACATGATAAAAAATTAATGAATTTTGTTATTATAGTACGTAACAACTGTAACTATGCAATGACATATATTTTTTTATACAATCTCTATTATAAATTTAAAAGTGGTGATTTATTCAAATCTAGTTGGGAATTTAACAGTTTATTACCACTTTTCAATTTATTTATTTCTACAACTTCTAAAAGGTCTAACTTCTTTCCTTTGTCACAAAGATGTAAAATTTGGATCAAAACAATTAACATATTGGAGTAGGTGGTCAGCATATTTTGAATTATTTAAATTTCTGTTATATGCTTTCTCATATATATATATATATATATATATATATATATATATATATATATATATACCCAGAATTACTATGGGTGGATGGATAGATATTATGAAATTTTAATTATTTGGATTGTAATTTTACTATAAACACAAAAACTAAAAGAGACATAAATATGAAACCGTCGAAATTTCAAATGATATGCGGAAGTGTACATACAACATTAAAGAACAAAACTAGAATAGATACTAGATTGAAGTATTATATAACATTGGCAGCATGCATTACTTAATGGGAGCGAAAGTATATATATACACGAGAGCATATAACAGAAATTTAGATAAATCAAAATATGCTAACCACCTACTCCAATATGATCATTGTTTTGATCCAAATTTTAAAATTTTACACGTTTGTGACAAAGGAAAGAAGTTGGACCTTTTAGAAGTTGTAGAAATAAATAAATTGAAAAGTGGTAATAAACTGTTAAATTCCCAGCTAGATTTGAATATATATATGAGAGAGCATATAACAGAAATTTAGATAATTCAAAATATGCTAACCACCTACTCTACTATGATTATTATTTTGATCCAAATTTTAAAATTTTACGTGTTTGTGACAAAGGAAATAGGTTGGAACTTTTAGAAGCTGTAGAAATAAATAAATTGAAAAGTGGTAATAAACTGTTACATTCCCAACTAGATTTGAATGAATCGCCACTTTTAAATTTATAATAGAGATTGTAAAAAAAAAAATTGTTGCATAGTTACAGTTGTTATGTACTATACTAACAAAATCCATTAATTTTTTATCATGTCTGAAGAAGGTACAAAGTACCGAAACAGCTGTAACTAAATTATATTTTAATAAATATGAAAATCATACAAAAGTAAGTTTTATTTTTATTTAATTAAATCAGTTATGGATTTTCATCAAGTAAAGACCAATTCAATTGATTATCCAATGTTTTTGGTTTCATACACCAGCGCTTTTACCTACTGGGCTATTAGGCTTCGGATTTACACATATATTATTTCTCTCTCTTATTTGAATTCCAGCACAATGAGGCAATGAACCTTTCGTTCCACACACAACATCTAGCGGCTTCTTTAAAAAGAAGACTTTAATAGGAATTAACACATTTACAGCCGGTAAAGCGTAATTTTGATTCATAAGTTAATGAGTAATTTTTTAACATCTTGCCTCATATTTTGTGTTTCTTCAAACACGGGAACTAGTTTAACCTTTTTTTATATAGGAATTATCACTATGAGGTTCAATTCAATATTAAATTAAAAGATTCTTACCTCTCCTCACATTATTCTGTTAAGTAGATCGCGATTTCAGGCCTATAGCAGGCCCATCTTCAGTACACTGTTGTTGACCGGTGTTATGTCGCTCGGAAGAACCACTTCTTCTTCCCTCTGTTGGTGGACCGATGAACCTCTTGATAAGGTCAAAATTTGCGGGAACTTCGAAGTTCATAAGTTTTCCTTTGTTTTTCTGAATGTGGATCTTTTCCCAAACTGTAAGTTCCTTAGGTGTCTCTATTTGTTTAATTAGACTAGCTTTTGATTCAATTCAATTCATCGAATTGAATCAAAAGCTAGTCTAATTAAACAAATAGAGACACCTAAGGAACTTACAGTTTGGGAAAAGATCCACATTCAGAAAAACAAAGGAAAACTTATGAACTTCGAAGTTCCCGCAAATTTTGACCTTATCAAGAGGTTCATCGGTCCACCAACAGAGGGAAGAAGAAGTGGTTCTTCCGAGCGACATAACACCGGTCAACAACAGTGTACTGAAGATGGGCCTGCTATAGGCCTGAAATCGCGATCTACTTAACAGAATAATGTGAGGAGAGGTAAGAATCTTTTAATTTAATACGGGAACTAGTTTTTGAGAGAAGGATCTCTCTCATTTTCAACCGACATCATGACTACCGAATTTCGAGAATCCTGATGAACGTGACCTCATCTCAAAGTTCATCAAATCAACACCAGATGGCAACATTATTGATGGAGATTCCAACGAAAATCCAGTAGTCATAATGTCGGTTGAAAATGAGAGAGATTGTTCTCTCGAAAACTAGTTCCCATGTTTGAAGAAACATAAAATATGAGGTAATATGTTAAAAAATGACTCATAATGTTAAACTAAACTAAAAAATTAATAATTAAAAAATTAAAGAAAAGTTTTAAATTGAATTTTTTTCCCATAATCCCATATTTAACTATGAACTTAATTTTGACGTTTCATATTAAATTTATTACTTCTCACTGAATGACAAATTATATTGGAAGAGAAAAATATACATTTGGGTTCGAATCTCAATTTAGGTGTATATTTTTCTCTTCAAATATAATTTGTCAATCAGTGAAACGTGATGAATTTAATATGAAACAACAATATGAGATAAACTAACCTTGAACAGAACGTAGAGATCATCACAGAGGTCCTGAACAAAGTTCATGTCTGAGAGCTGTGGTAGGACGAGTTCACGAGTCTCTCTGCTGAACGGTACCTTTGCCTGCGGTAACCATGCCCAATGGTATGGATATGCTCTCCAAGAGTCAGGGTGTTTAAATGGAAATGCTAAACCATTATCAATTGCTGCAATTGAAATTTCTGGCATTTGAACCAGATTCCAATCCTAATTTTAAAAAAATCAATACAAAATCAAATTACAAACATAATTCATTAGGATAACACAATATAAATCTGATTTAGGATAACAGGAATTTATCAGATTGAATGCAGGGAATGTGATAAAGTCTACATAGGGTAAACAAAGGAAATATTAACAGTTCACAGTTGTGAACATGAACAGCATTGAGAATGTCACAAATACAGTGACGAAATCTAGATCTACGAGGGAGTTCAGAAGTATGAGGTGAGTCAAGAAACAACTCAACAAAATTAAAATAAACCTCATAGCGTTATTTCCTACCTTACTTACTTACTTACTCACTGGCACTATCAAACCCGTAGGTTCATGGCCACGCGGACATAAGCTCTCCATACATCCCTATCCCGAGCTAATGCTTTCCAATCATTCCCTGTATAATCTACTTCCCTCAAATCATAGTTAATGTTGTTCTCCCACCTCATTCTTGGTCTACCAACTGGGCGTTTTCCTTCTGGCTTTCCTACAAGAAGTTTCCATGCACGTCTTTCATTCCCCATACGCGCAACATGTCCTGCCCATCGCAGTCTATGAGACTTAAGTGTTCTTATTATATCTGGCTTCCTATAAAGACCATGTAGTTCATTGTTATGAAGTCTTCTCCATTCACCTGTCTCTTCAACTCTCTTTGGTCCAAAAATTTTCCTAAGAACTTTATTCTCAAATACTCGCAATCTCCTTTCCTCCCTTAAAGTAAGAGTCCATGTTTCGCACCCATATAATATAACTGGTAGAATAATAGTTTTATATATTTTCAGCTTAACATTATTTCCTACCTACATAACTTAATATAAAACAGTTATTCTTCCAGTTACATTATATGGATGTGAAACATGGACTCTTACTTTAAGGGAAGAAAGAAGATTACAAGTTAATAGTGAGTGGAGAAGAACTTATTTTTAACAACTCACCTCATATAATTTCAAATTTCTTTGATACCGACGGTTTCAGACAATATCTTGTCCCTCTTCAGTCATGAGTGGAAGCCATAACTGAAGAGGGACATCGGTATCAAAGAAATTTGAAATTATATGAGGTGAGTCATTAAAAATAAGTTCTCCACTCACTATTAATGATGTAACCTCATAATGTTTACTTCCCAATATTAATTTAAATATAAGATTACAAGTATTTGAGAATAAGGGTCTTAGGAACATTTTTGACCCCAAAAAAGAGATGAACAGACAGGTGAATGGAGAAAACTACATAATAATGAGCTGCATAATATGTATAGCAAGCCAGATATAATAAGGACAGTGAAGTCTTATAGACTGCAATGGGCAGGACACGTGACACATATGAGAGATGAAATAGGTGCATGGAAAGAATCAAATGAATCGTGAATTCTTCTTACCTCATACTTCTATGTTTTTATAAACACAGCACCGCAGTATCGGCAACTATCATCACCATCATCAGCTGTTTTCACGACTGTCAAATTTTTTCTTTCGCCAGTAATTGACAGTCGTGAAAACAGCTGATGATGGGACTGTCACGACTGTCAATTACTGGCGAAAGAAAAAATTGACAGTCGTGAAAACAGCTGATGATGGTGACGATGGTCACCAATACTAAGGTGCTGTGTTTAAAAAAAACATAGAAGTATGAGGTAAAAAGAATTCACGATTCATTTGATTCTTATCAATAAAACCTCATAATGTTAAAAATTCCCTAATTTATTATATTAAAAAAAATTGCATGGAAGCTTCTTGCAGGAAAACAAGAGGGAAAACACCCAGTTGGTAGTCCAAGAATTATTTGAGGGAACTAGATTATACAGGGGGATGATGGGAAAACATTAGCTCAGGATACGGATGTATGGAGAGCTTATGTCTGCATGGTCATTATCAAAATACGGGTTCAATACAGCCAGTGAGTGAGTGAGTAAGTGATTGAGTAAGTGAGTGAGTGAGTGAGTGAGTAAGTAAGTAAGTAAGTGATGAGTGAGTAAGTGATGAGTGAGTAAGTGAGTGAATGAGTGAGTGAGTGAGTGAGTGAATGAATGAGTGAGTAAGTGAGCGAGTGAGTGAAATAGAAAAACCTAAAGAGCTCACAGTTTGGAAAAAAATCTACATTTAAAAAAAAAAGAAAAGGAGAAATAAATAAACTTTGAAATTCCTGGGGAAAATGATTTGATTTCGAGGTTCTTCAGTCTACCAACAGAGAAAGCAGGAGGCAGCTCTTCAAGACAACATAACAATGGTTGTGAAAATACTGAGATGGAATTGAATAAGGTCTTTATGGAAATAAGATTTAATAAGAACAGTTAAGTCTCAGAGACTGCGTTGAACAAGACATTTGGCATGAAAACTTCTAGTAGGAAAACCAAAAGGCAATTACCCAATAGTTATGCCAAGAATGAGGTGGGAGAATAAAATTAACCATGATTTGAGGGAAGTAGATTATACAAGGATTGGTTGGAAAACAGCTAAGGATAGGTATGTATGGAGAGCTTATATCTGCTTGGCAATGAACCTATGGGTTCGATAGTACCAGTGAATTAGTTAGTTATATTCAACATAGATTCCTACTTTATACTCACAGCTGCATCTTCCAGTTGTCCTCCAGTTGACTGTATATTTGGCTGATCATACCGGATTAGCCAATTATCGTTGCCTCTATCAGTATTTCTTATGATATAATCAAGAACTACCAATCGTTCAAATTTTAATTGAAAATCTCGTTGCACTTTTGCAGGTAATGGATCTACTTCAAACCTTCGTAACCAATAATCTGCATCTTTATAACCATCTACAAATAACTGGAAGGACCCAATCTGAAAATGCAAAAAGATAAATTAGTTTGGATACAGGATTGAAGTTCTATAAAACAATGGCAGTACCGGTACTTTTATATGGTAGCGAGTCCTGGGTAACAAATAAGAGGAGTTCGAGTAGAATACAAAGTGCAGAAATTACTTTTCTAAGAAGGACCAAAGGATGTACAAAATTGGACCACATAAGAAATGAAGATATAAGAAGTGAATTAGGAATTATATTCAACAAATGATAGAATTCAACAACACTGCATTGGCAGGGAAGAGCATGTTCAGAGAATGGAACAAACAAGATTACCCAAGATAGCATATCATCATACACCAAAGGGATTAAGGGATGTAAGAAGACCTAGGAAGAGATGGAAGGAATTATTGTGAATTTGGAAAAGGCGAATCGCCTAAACCTTGAAGTGATGATGATGATGATAAGTTAGTTTTAATTTATAAAACTATGATTTCATTCGCCTTGATTGCTACTACAGTCTAACTGTTGACAAAATGCAATTCTAACTACGCATGCACTAGTCTCTTCTCCCACAATTCCTGAACACAGTAAATTCATGGTCACTGCTTGAATTTGTACTAACATGGGAACTGTCAACTATTGCAATCCGTAACCTACCTTGAGAAGGATAATGTACCTAGGCCATGTCAAAAAAAATTATCTGCTGTTTTCAACTGCAAGGCACTAAAATTCAGTGCCAAATCTCTCATTTAAACTATTGGGAAGTATTGCAACTTCAAACTGGTATATCGGATAATTTGAACTTTTTTAAAAAAATCACTATGAGGTTTAATTTTTAGATTTAAATTAAAATTCACTGGCGCTTTTTATTATATATGAATAGAATAATAAATGAATGGAGGAAAACACAACGGGGATATATACCCATCAATAGGAACCTCAAACTCGATGCTATTCTTTTTTGCAGATGATTTAGCGCTTCTGGCACTTTCCGAAAATGATTTGCAACGATCAATTTATAATTTACAAAAAATTGCTACCAAATTTTATATGAAAATATCAATTAACAAAACTAAAATTATGGCATACAAAGTAAAATCTGTCTCCAGAATAAAATTTTAGAGAAATCTAATAAATTTAAATATCTTGGATATTATCTCTCTATCTGGGATGAAAAGGATATCCCTGAAAAAATTACTAGTTATAATAAAAGTTTGGGAATTATTAATCAAGTTATGAAACCATCCCTTGTATAAAAAACCAGATTATGTTTATATAACACTTTGGCTAGACCAGTGTTGACCTATGGTAGTGAAGCATGGACACTAAAAAGACAACATAAAAGCAGAATAACGGCTTGTGAAATGAGATTCATGCGCAGAACAGCGAGTTACACCAGATGGGATCGGAAAAGGAACACCGATATCTTAAAAGAATTGAAGACTATGCCAATTTTGGAATATATTAAACAGTACCAACTAAATTGGAAACACTATCTTGAAAGAATGAGTTCAAATCGGATCCCCAAAGCTGTTTATAATTATATACCAAGAGGACGAAGATCTCTGGGCCGTCCTATGAAACGCTGGAGTGAAAATTTTCTATAGGATCGTAACAGACCTTGGCCTAATACTTGGAAGGAAAAAGAAGAAATTAAAATTCTTTATACCTCACCTCATGTCCAGTCTTCTAATTAAACTGATTTCAAACCCTAGGCGGTTTCATCTTTAGTGATATCTCGATCAATGTTATGTCATTCAGGAGAACTGCTTCTTAGGCTCGAATCTATGAATGCATTAGACCGTAAAAGTCGTTCTCTGCTGAGAAAGTTGTATCCAAATATGTTTTTGCATACTCAAAAATCTGTTCATGCGATAATAATTGTTGAAATTCCTAAGCTACCTGCCGAGGTGACTTAGGAGAGAAACGAATCATGAGAATCCCGATGGGAACCGATGGTACTTTGAAACCTTTCTGCTTTATGCAATGTCAGACCTTGAAGACTTCGGTCTTGTTTTCGGTATATGCAGAGAAGAGGAATTTGATAGAGTCTACCAAAGAATTCAACTGGAAGAACAGGAGAATCGGCGTAATATTGGGCGATGCAGACGTCGTCGTATACGGTATTATTTGCAGGATGCAAGCGTAAATGCGTTCCTCTAGCAGACGAAAATAATGGAAGTGGTTTTATTGCTGAGAATTCTGGATAATTTCTTGCCAATATTATGAAAACGATGACTTTCATGCATGACCAGTTAGTGGGTAGCTAATTCGATCTTTGCACTTGTTCACGGAAAGTCAGCTCACCAGTGATTGGAAGTACTTTGAGTAGAGACTAATGTATTTGCATGCGGCCCTTAGTCTTCTTACCAACAAATGGAGTAAGAAGTAGTTCTCCTGAACGACATAACATTGGTAGTGATATTACTGAAGAAGAAACCACCTAGGGTTCGAAACTGGTTTAATTAGAAGGCTGGACATGAGGTGAGATATATAGAATTTTAATTAAAATCTTAGCATGGATAATCCTCACTACCTGCTGTTCGCACCGAAAACCACCTCATGCCACTCCACTCTTCCTCAAGCAGGGAGTTCATCTGCTGTGTACAATGGGTTGCCATTGCTGGATTTTGGCTTCAATTTCAGTGCCTCACAATTAAAAATGGCATATAATATTTTTGGATACGGCCTTGGTACATCAATGGGAGAAATTTCAAGGTAAGTTTTGGCATGTAATGGTTGACAGTTTCCTTGTGAGTACAGTTGCGCCCATGTGAGTAAGTGTATGCCATATATACAGTAAGCTTTAGAATAATATTATAATGATATTGTGAAAATAAAAATTAATGTGTGAACCAGGAATCGAACCGTGAACCTCTAGTTCTCCAGACTAGTGTGCAGCTCACTACACCATTCCACACCTGGCACAAATACCGACAATTATTTCCACATATACAAATCTATAATTATTGTTTTGTCCGCTGTCGGGTAGATGACACTGCCACTGCCAACTGCCTGCTCCGTTTAGAAATATCTGTATTTGAGAATTTTACACCACCACTTTTATAAGTATCATTATAATATTATAATATGACCCATTATTGGAACTGTGTTAAAATAACAGAATTGGAAAATGTTAAATAACATTGTTTACTACCTATAAAAGTGGTGGTGTAAAATTTTCAAATATAGATACTTCTAAACGAAGCCGGCTGTTGACGATGGCAGTGTCATCTACCTGACAGCGGACGAAACGAGAATTATAGATTTGTATATGTGGAAATAATTGTTAGTGTTTGTGCCAGGTGTGGAATGGTGTAGTGGGCTGCACACTAGTCTGGAGAACTAGAGGTCCACGATTCGATTCCTGGTTCACACATTAATTTTTCTTTTCACAATATCATTATAATATGATCCATTATTGGAACTGTGTTAACCCTTAAATTGGCAAAACACAAATTTCTTCTGTTAGTTATTTGAATGTGGCAGACCGCAGTGAAAATGGAATATTGTGAAACTGTTATTATTATGTATATTGTATAATTATACACACTTTTAAGTGGACTCTTTTGGTTCGTTTTCTTCTGATTTATTTAAAATATTAAATTAATTAAACCAGCTGATGTATCCAAAAGGATACATTACGAATTTAAGGGTTAAAATAACAGTATTGGAAAAATGTTAAACAGCTTTAGAATAGTCTATAATATTTACAGAGCATTCTTGCAGTTACGATACTGTGTCTTCATTATCTAGGTCTAGTAGGCCACTTAGAGACTAAACCCACAAAATCTTCTACAATGTGCATCAGTTTTTTTTAAAAGACGGCAATTATTATAACTGGGAGAGTAAGGTAGAAGTGAAAGTATTGTATTTTAAACTAGTACTAACAAGAACATACAAGAGGGTTGTTACCAATCTCTGGGGTCGAATTTAAATTGTTACAATGGCACGACTGTTTGCAATCACGGTCATGGCTTGTAAGCATGCAAAAAAAGGGTTATCCTTCTGTAACTTGTTGTAGTAGTTTTAGGTGTATTCCTTGTAACACGCTGAAGAAAACTGATTGCTTCTAAGAGGGCTAATGGCTATATAAAAGTCCTTTCCAATGCTAATTACAACTATTTGGCAATAATAGAAGCTCAAAAGAAATGCAGTTTTCATATATATCTGAGAACAGAATATATTGTAATTTAAATAAAAAAGGGAAAAGTCGTTTAAGTTTAAGTAAAATTTTATTACCTCATCACATATTCTTTTTCTTCTTGGACAGGTTTTGGGACCTTCTTCAGTTCCACCTTCAGTATTTTCATGACCGTTGTTATGCAGGAGGTGACTTTTCAAGAAGACATAACAACAGTCGTGAAAATTCTGAGGATGGAACCGAAGAAGATCCTGAAACCTGTCTAAGAAGAAGAATATTAGGTGAGGCGATAAAATTTTACTTAAATAAATAATACCCCATAGTGTTAATTCCTAAAAAGTCGAAGGTGAAACTCAGTTGAGATTGATTCCTTGTCAAATTAAAAAAAAAAAAAGTCAGATTCTCGTCCTTCAAGAATTTGCTCCCCCTAGGCGATCAGTAAGGTTTTTTGTGCTTTTTGATAGCAATAGGTTAGATAACAGCATCAGGTTTCACCTTTAACCTTCTCTTCATCAATATGCCTCATACAACATACTTTATACTTTTACACTATACAAACAAACATACACTCATCCTACACTCCTCTCTGTTCATATTATAAGAATACATCATCAACATAAAGTGGTCTGCCGAAGTGGTGCATAAATAGAAAATAGACAACATTAATGCTACCTATCTGCCCAGCGCAGAACCTGAAGAATGTAAAGTGCAGTGGGTGGCATTAGAACACACACTATTGTAATGGGTGAAGGAAGATTTCACATTATCAGAAAAAAGATAAGTACGTGTTAAATACATGGGAAAGAAAAATGTTAAGAAAGATATATGGAGCAGTACAGGAACAAAATATATTGATAATTAGAATGAACCAGGAATTGAAAGAATTATATAGGGATTTAGCTGGTAGGAAATATTAGAAGAACCTGGAATAGGTAGGACATGTCTTGTGGATGGAGCAAGAAAGATCTTAGAAGGGAAACCCGAAGGAAGAAGAAAGGTTGGAAGACAGAAACTAAGATGATTAGATAAGGTTGATGAAGACTTAAGACAACTGATGGTTAAAATATGGGGACAGAAAGCCATGAATAGGGAAGAATGGGCAGATGTTATGAAGGAAGCCAAGGTTCTCAGAGAACCATAGAGCCAAAGGAAGAAGAAGAAGGAAGATTTCAACATTGAAAAACCAAATGTACTGAATTAGGCTTTATGCTACAATCGAAAAGCTGCTAAATAAGAAAACAAGCAACTTACCTTTGGCCTAAGACCAATTCTATTAAAATGTCTACCAACATTTGGAAATTGCTCCATGATAGCACGCTTCACACGCGCTTTTTCCCTGTCGATTCGTGGATAATTAAATGTTTCGCTAACTAGTTTCACCACCTGAAAAAAAATTACAATTAATTACACATTTATTAATATATAAACATTTAATAAAGCGGACAAAGCATATTATTCAATATTGCCGCATCTCTGTGGCATAAACAGTTAGATGCTTGTCTCTCATCGCTAGGGTCTCAATATCGAGTCTCAGTCACTCAATGTGGGTTTCACGCTGGATGATATGTAGCTTGGGAAAGTTTTTCAACCATTTTCCCCTGCCACAAATTTCATTCCACCATTTATCACAATCATTCATTTCATTTTGTTTGTCTATCTCTGTGACAGTGCATCAGGCATGGTTGGCCAGCAACCTTTGTCATTCACAGACCTCTATAAATATAGGGGACTTCATCTCATCTCATCCCTCTACCTGGCCCTGAGTTGGACACAAGTTGATGATTCTATTATCATTTAATAACAGCAAATAAGATGTGATTTATGCGCCGTCAAAATTGGACCATAAAAGAAACGAGGAAATTATGGAAAGGTTGGGTGTAGAATCCATTCTCCATCATATACAAAACTACCAGAACAGCTCGAAAGCCGATCTTCAACGAATGCCATCTCACAGAATTCCAAAAGCTATGCTTCTTTACTATCCTCAAGTAAAAAAAAAAAATGATTGCTGGGACGTCCAAAAAAAGCACTGATAGAAAATCCTCTTTGAGACCCTAACAGGCCACATGGTCTAATAATTGATGATGATGATTTAATGTCGTCTCTTTCTCCACAGATACACCAAAATTAAATTTAATAAAACTTCAAATGGGAAGTCACATTATGAGGTAAATTATCAACATTACAAAATAATAATAACAATAAGAAGAACAAGAACATTGCTATTTTCTGTCCAGCCTAAGAAAGACACTTCAGGAAAATAAATGGGCGGGTAATCCACGAAGCACATGACTGCTGCAGTTACTGCGATTCGTTCATGACTAAAGAACAGTTCAGCAGAAGCGAAAAAATAGATCATGTACTCGATTAATATAATTATGTATTTAAAGTTATTTATATTAACTATAGTTGATCAGAATACAATATATACCTACATACTTCTTCAAAGGTCGGAGACCAACTGAAAATTCACATTTGTTTGAAACTGAATGATTCTTGAAAAGAAGTTGAATGTCAGTTACAAATATGGCGGCTGTCGGGTAGTTTATGTTAACTTAACTGGGTTATTTTAATTTAAATGTTAGATTTGAATTAATTTGTTTAATATCAACAATTATAATTTAATTAGTTTTTGACATACCATTGTAAATGTTAATACAACCTGCAACATCAAAAGTTAAAACGATTGTTGTGCATTAATTTATCGGTTTGTAACAAACAGCTGACAGAGTACATCTGCACTCTTACACATGCTATGTAATACATTCGAAAGTTAAATGTCAAAACGTGCTTCTTATGTTGGACAGAGAATAGTTCCATTTATTTTTTCCTATGCTTTGCCTCCCCCACTGCTTCAAAATTTTCTTATGTAATCACTGACTTTAGTTTATGGATATTGTTATGATTGCCAGTGCTATTTGTGTTCAGGCCTGTTTTTGTAACTTCATCTCCATTTTACTGCAGAATATGCCAATATGTGATGCTTACATTGGAATGTTGTTAAATTATTTTGTTTATCCAATTCCTTCAACAGTTTGTGACATTCTAATATAGTTTGATTTTCTGCTGTTTGGTTGGAGGAAATTTCTTAGACTATTTAACTCATGCCCCAAATGGGAGTCAATGACCAATCACATTTCTATGATTTTTGATTTACAACCAATCACAGTTGTGTTTCGCCTAGAATTTACCAACTAAAGTTTATCATAAGTAATGCCACGAGTGATTTCCAAATTATCGATAAATTTAAAAATATTTATATATTTAATGTAAACAGCGATGTTTGAAAACAAATGAGAAACGATAGGTACGCTTCTACTGCTTCTTTTGTTTATCACTGCAACCAGATCATACTATTTATTGCCAAATGAACGCAGTATTGTAAGGAGGAGCTTTCTTTAATATGGTAATTATAACACTGATAAATATTTGGTGAAACACGACTCTGATTGGTTGTAAAACAGAAATCATTGAAACGTGATTGGTCATTGACTCCCATTTGGGGCAGGAGTTAAATAGTCATAATAAAGAAAGTATTTCCTTTTTAACATTTTGAATAGGTCATAGCATTATTTTGCAGTGACTGACTCGCTAAGAAATACGGCTACCAGATTGTATATGAGGCGCTTAGAATAGCAAGGGCGTATCAACAAAAATCACTTTTTTTTTTTAATTATTGAAATATAAACTTTGAACAATCTTCTTTCATCCAAATTGTAAACCACTTCAGAACACAATTTATAACTTCTTCACATTGGCGGATATGATATGTCACGCAATAAAGAGAAAATATGTTTATGAAACTTTAAACACATTTTTCTCAAAACTAATCTTTTGCATATATGCCCTTGCTATTCTAAGTGCCTCATATATAGTGCATGAATGTCAGCAGGAAGCGCATGTGAGAGATAATATAAAAACATTTGTAACAATTGATTATACACACAAAAAAAAAAAAGAAACTACTGTTTGCATGTTCTTAAACAAATTATTTTCCAGGAAATGATATTGCAGAAAAATATAATTGACATATTTACATCATAGGACATCAGAAATTAATTAATACCCATATCGTTGGTTATAAATTTCTCCACTAGGGTGCATTTTTACAACATTGCGATCCTTTGGCAATAAATAATATCATGATCTGGTTGCAGTGATGAACAAAAGAAGCAAATGAAGCGTACCAATCGTTTCTCATTTGTTTTCAAACATTGCCGTTTACATTAAATATATAAATATTTTAAAATAACTGTAGTTAAATAATGATTTGTGAGTAAACAGCTTAATTTTATTCGTTAAATAGTCCTAACAAATGCCACTCTTGATTTCCAAATTCTCTAGATAAATTCACTCCTCACTTCATGAGATGTGAATTTATAGATAATTTGGAAATCACTCATGGCATTACTTATGATAACTGCCTTTGAATCTACTAAGATTGGTTCTTTCATAAACAAATTCAAAAGAAATGAGATATTTCTCTGATTTATTCTCAAATACTACGTAGCGTAGTGGTTAAGGCACTGAGCTACAAGCCGGAGGGTCAAGGGTTCAAGTCCCGTTGGGGTCAGGATTTTTAAACTGACCCAAACCCTCTGGCGGCACTATGGCCCTGGGGTCGACTCAGCCTCTAATGGAAATGAGTACCAGGCGCTTGTTCTGGGGGTAAAGGCGGCCGTTACGCAGGGTTGACAACCCGGCTGACATAAAGTGCCGATTGTCTAGAAAAAGTGGGAGCCTTAACCTCCCACTACCCCAAGGGCCTCCGGGCCTGTTGTGGGATCACTTTACTTTTTACTATTTTCTTCTCTCAAAGTGATTATGTTTCGTATCTATGCTGATTTTAATCTCTAAATCAAAGGCTATATAATTCTTCTTAAATTGATTTATTATCCCCTCAACTAAATATGTAACAGGGTTACTTATTTTAGGAATTCTCACTATGAGGTATATTCATTAAGGTAGAATATTTTTATCACTCACCTCATATTGTTCTTCTTATTTGATTATAAACTAGTTTCGGAACATAGTTTATAATCAAATAAGAAGAACAATATGAGGTGAGTGATAAAAATATTCTACCTTAATGTAACAGGGTGTTCAAAGAAACCGTCCAAGTGCATGGAATCTTTATTGATTATTCATGTTACGTACAGTATACATTTGACATTTTATAGACGGTTGGGCAACACACAATACATTTTTATGCAGAAATAATGGCTAGACGTTCTCACTTCAGCAACTTTTATGTATCTGAAGAGAAAAATTTACGCCTAGACTGAGTTCAAACCCAAGGTCTCTAGTTCTATACACCAGTGCTCTTCTGAGCTACCTAGGCCTCCAATCTAAATGAAAATTTGTCTCTTTATTTATACAGTCCCCAAGAGTGCCAAAGGCTATGAACCATTGTTCAACATGCTATCTGGCGATATTTTTATTTAGATATAATAAAACCAAAGACAAAAATGGATTATTTTAGTAAAGAAACCAGATATTATTCCAGAAATTCCATGTAAAACTGCAGTAGCAAAATTCAGACTGCTTACAGAACATGATTATTTGGCCAAACACTTATATAAAAAGAATGCCAGAAGAAAGATTTCCAAAATTATTGCTAAATTATAAACCGCACGGAAGGAGAAATGTTGGACGCCCACACAGAAGATGGTCTGGACAATTTTAACAATTCTAGCTTTCATGAAACCGGAATGAGCCAACAGGCTTAATCCCTGGATGATGATGATGACTTATATAAAAAGGAATTTACACAAATCCAAATTGTCCTCTATGCAACAAAGATGAAGAAATGAATGAAGAACATCTACAAATCCGTTTCTGGATTTATACATAATTAGAAATGAAAAAACTCAAAAAAATTGAATTTGATGTATATAGGAGGGGTACACATACTGATAATTATATAAAATCAACGGGTTTCAATCCTCTGGCACATAAACATGCAATATTTAATAGCCTCTTATATAGATTGATAAAGGTCCCATTAAAAGGAGAAAATTTTAAGAAAGAATATGAGAATTTTATGCTAATATGAGAAATTTATGCTAATATTGTTAAGAATAAATTGAGGAAAATTTATGAAAATATAATTGGAGAAGAGCAGAATGGATTCAGAAAGGGTAGATCTTGTACAGATGGATTCTTTACTCTAAAACTACTATTAGAAAAGCACAAGGAATTCAATATAGAAACTCATATCGCCTTCGTTGACTTCATAAAGGCTTTTGACAAAGTAGACAGAAATATATCACTACAAATTTTAGCTGATGATAACGTTCCACAACAATATATTACTAATATCTTCAACATCTATAAAGATAATGAAATCTCTGTTAAACAAGATGGCAAATTATCTTCTTGGGAAAAGATCCACACTGGAGTAAGACAGGGATGTGGACTTTCACCGGTGCTTTTCATTATATACATGAATAAATTAATAAATGAATGGAGGAAAACACGAGGATATATACCCATCAATAGGAACCTCAAACTCGATGCTATTCTTTTTGCAGATGATTTAGCTCTCCTGGCACTTTCCGAAAATGATTTGCAACGATCAATTTATAATTTACAAAAACAAAATAGGTGCCAAATTTAATATGGAAATATCAATTAACAAAACTAAAATTATGGCATTTCATGGGAAGGACCCCATACAAAGTAAAATCTGTCTCCAGAATAAAATTTTAGAGAGATCTAATCAATTTAAATATCTTGGATATTATCTCTCTATCTGGGATGAAAAGGATATCCCTGAAAAAGTTACTAGTTATAATAAAAGTTTAGGAATTATTAATCAAGTTATGAAACCATCCCTTGTACAAAAAAACACCAGATTACGTTTATATAACACTTTGGCTAGACCAGTGTTGACCTATGGTAGTGAAGCATGGACACTAAAAAAAACAACATGAAAGCAGAATAACGGCTTATGAAATGAGATTCATGCGCAGAACGGCGGTTACACCAGATGGGATCGGAAAAGGAACACCGATATCTTAAAAGAATTGAAGACTACGCCAATTTTGGAATATATTAAACAGTACCAACTAAATTGGAAACACCATCTTGAAAGAATGAGTTCAAATCGGATCCCCAAAGCTATTTATAATTATATACCAAGAGGACGAAGATCACTGGGCCGTCCTATGAAACGCTGGAGGGAAAATTTTCTATAGGATCGTAACAGGCCTTGGCCTAATACTTGGAAGGAAGAAGAAGAAAGAACATGAGAATTATCCTAAATATAGCCAGATTAAATGGTTTTAATAAGAGCATAATATCTAAAAAATTAAAGAAATTCAGAAAGATAAAACAACTTAAAGAATGCTCTACCCTACAAATGGTTAGTAAAGAAAAGAAGAATTTCAAGAAAATTACTTACCATCCAATAGTACATGGGAAATTTAAAAAAATATTTGACAAATTCAACATTACTTTGGCACCAATACATAAATTTAGTCTGGAAAAACTTCTAAACACTAATAAAAGAATCAACATCCCAGACAGTAAGAAATCTGGAATTTATCAAATTAATTGTAATGATTGTAGCAAAGTATACATAGGAAAAACAAAAAGGAATTTGGAAACACGCACTAAAGAACATTTTAGAAATATTAAAAATTGCGAAATTGAAAATTCAGCAATTGCTGCACATAGTTTACTAGAACATCATAAAATTGAAAAAGAAGCGAAACTTTTGAAACAATTGGATAAACTGTTGGAATTGAAAATT
Organism: Diploptera punctata; assembly: GCA_030220185.1. Classification (NCBI taxonomy): domain Eukaryota; kingdom Metazoa; phylum Arthropoda; class Insecta; order Blattodea; family Blaberidae; genus Diploptera; species Diploptera punctata. The sequence continues at coordinate 1,104,358 of JASPKZ010008863.1, forward strand.
TGGGAAATGATATTCATTCAGAAGAATAAATATCGATCTATGAATTTCGATATTCCGGTGGATAAAAATTTAATTACAAAGTTTATAATCCCAACGAAAGATGGCAGCACAAGAGGTGATGTCACTAAAGAAATCAACAATCACGGAATTTCATCAGTGGAAGCCATGACTGAAAAAGGACATGATATTGTCTGAAACCGTCGGTATCAAAGAAGTTTGAAAATGTATGAGGTGAGTCGATTAAAATATGTTCTCCACTCACTATTAAATCTACAAACCTGTTGGATCCACCACAGAGAAATATTGGAGAGCAAGAACGCTAATAGCTTCATTGCCTAGACCCAGCATTTGATAACAATAACATTGTTTATTTTTAATTATTTCACTCACCTCATACTTCATAATGCATAGCAGACCCTGGGTTTCTTCACGTAATTTGTGACATTGTCAATGCTGCGTCACGTTCACAACTGACGTCCAACGGCCTTCTATCCTGAGTCTGCAGGATAGAAGGCCGTTGGACGTCAGTTGTGAACGTGACGCAGCATTGACAATGTCACAAATTACGTGAAGAAACCCAGGGTCTGCTATGCATTATGAAGTATGAGGTGAGTGAAATAATTAAAAATAAACAATATTAAAGAACCTCATAGTGTTATTTCCTTCTACATAACTTAACAATAACATTATTTAGATGACTTTTAATGGGAATTAATTTTTTTTTCAAATTTGTCTTTTAGCGAGAAATGTTACATTTAAAATAAGAACATTGAAAAAAAAATTCTACTGGCTTTATATAGCAATGTTAAATTTCCACTAGAAGTCTTCTAAATAAGAAGCCATCAGATGGCATGTCAAACAACAGTTCACGGCCTTTGGCACTTTCAGGAACTGTATAAATAAGACTAAAATTCACATTTAGATTGGAGGCCTAGGTAGCTCAGTTTGATAAAGCACTAGTGTGTACACACTAATTCAACACAGGATGTTATTACAGACCTCGTGGGCTACGCCAGTGTCCCTCTACCTACAGAGGGTACATGTTGCCAAACTCATAATAACAGTATTTGTTTGTTAAGGAGGGGGTGGAGGGGCAATGTTAGCAGTACCTTTTCCAAATCTATGTACTATACATTTAAAAAAACATAGTTTTTCTTTTATGGCATGCAAACTAGTTTTATAGTAAATATGAGAGTTGACACTTTGACACAGGATAGTACAGATCCGCAAGAGCTCAGTGTTTTTTTTCTTTAAGAGGGGGTGGCTTGGACGGCTACAACTTACAACTATGTACCTGCTATGTTGCAATCTTCAGTTTTATATAAAGATTTCTCTCAAGAAAATACTGTTAAAATGGCAACCCAGTTCTCTATTCCAAAAACACAGTAACTTCCTGGGTTGAATCTGTGAGTAGAACTAGAGAACTTCGGTTCAAATTCTCAGTCTAGGCATACATTTTTCTCTTCAAATATAATTTGTCATTCAGTGAGAAATGTTAAATTTAAAATGTTTATGTAACTAACTTAGTGGCACTATCAAAGTCAAAAGTTCATGACATATGGACATGTTCTCTACGTACATCCATATCCTGAGCTAATGTTTTCCAATCATCCCTTGTATAATTCACCTCCCTCATATCATAATTAATATTTTCTCCCAATTAAATTATTGTAAATCAATGGTAAAGAGAAATTTTTTTTGCCTGAACCGGGAATCGAACCCCGAACCTTTAGCTTTCCGTGCTAATGCTCTGCCACTGAGCTAATCCAGGCTTCATTCCCATCCAAGCAGAAATCCTTCCTTTACCTTACTCTACTGGTCCCACATTCAATTGCAATGAATCATCATTCACAAATACACAATGAATGGCTTCTACCTGAAGAAGACATGAAGGGACTCCACACAGCTATAGCATTATTTATTAAATTAATACTGAGAAGCTAAAGCTATTATTATGATAGAAATAAGTAAAGTGATGAACACAATTAAATTATTGTAAATCAATGGTAAAGAGAAAAATGATTGCCTGAACCGGAAATCGAACCCCGAACCTTTAGCTTTCCGTGCTAATGCTCTGTCCACTGAGCTAATCCAGGCTTCATTCCCATCCAAGCAGAAATCCTTAAAAAATTTTTCTCTTTACCATTGATTTACAATAATTTAATTGTGTTCATCATTTTACTTATTTCTTTCATAGTAATAGCTTTAGCTTCTCAATATTAATTTAATAAATAATGCTATAGCTGTGTGGAGTCCCTTCATGTCTTCTTCAGGTAGAAGCCATTGGGCGCATTCAGCTGCCAATAAAGCGCTCTAGCGCTTTAGCAAAAATGGCTGCCATTTGCAGCGGAAATTTAAGGGGTCTGTTGAATGGATCGCTGCATGCAGCTATACCGCCAAATTTTAATTTGTTCATTGGCTCATTACTCATATTACTACGCGATGCTATTGAAATTAATCATAATACTAATAGGGACATACAGAATTTACGATTTATTTTAATGTATGTAATTTATGAAATTGAGGAATAGATCGTTTAAAATAAAATATAACGAGAAAATTTGTATTTTTTTAAAATTATTAATGTATCAGGCGGCTCCGTGACGCAAGCGATTAGACACTCGCCTCTCATCGCTGGTTTCTCGAGAATCTTATTTATAATATTTATTATTAGTTTAATATTATTAATTTGTGTTTTAGTAAGAGTAGCTTTTTTTATCTTGATTAGTCTCGGTCATTATACATAGATTTTGTAGTGGAGGAAACGGATCTGCGGCATATTCTTTCGGGGTTTCTCCCATTTTCCCCTACCACAATTTTATTCCACCTTTCCCCATTTTCATCTAATCTATTTTGTTCATCAGATGTAGTCAGCCTGCACCCTAGTTAATTATAGACCTATATAAATATATGGGCTTAATTTAATCTCTCGATCTGACCCTGAGTTGGTCTCAACTTGAAATTATCTTATTATATTTAAACATCACTCCTGCGAATTCCCTATGTGATGCATATATTGCTCCTTCATCATCACATAACACATATATTTAATAACCACACTAATAGTATTGCCAGGTGGGCTGTAGGGCAAATTTTATTTAATTGTTCAGCCATTTTATTCATATCATTTCTTACATAATATTTGACACTTTTAGGCCTATATTTAAATCTATGAGGAATAGGAGTTACATTAGAAAACACAGGAAATATAGGCATATGTGCAAAATGAATATAAGTGGTGCAAGACATGACCTAAGTACAGCAACCAAACAATTGTATATAGGAAGGCATCATTGTAATTTTTAAACCTCAAACATACTTCATCTTTATTTTAAATTTGTTACGGAATAGAAATGAAAACAAAGAAGAATATCAATTTATAATAATTTAAATACAGTTTTCTTAATAATTGATTAATTAATTTTTTTGCATCATCTGAAAATATTAATTATTTGTAAGAGTAACTACCATAATCTTTATGGCTAAAATAAAACCAAAACATTATATGTAATTTCCAACCTTATATGTGAAATTCTGTCATAACAGCAGTTAATTATAGATAACCTCTCAGTCACCATGCTTAAAGACATTATTTAATATAATCACTAACATTAGCAATGCCACTTTCTTAGTAAAGTTAAGTGTTACACTAAATAGTATATCACTGAATCATTTATAATAATATGAAAAACATTTACCACCAAGATTAATGGTAGTATACAGTGAATAGCAATATCCCATAAGAGAGACTACATGCATTTGAATTAAAAGATATAAGACCACATTTCATTTTACGATAAATTGGGAATTAAAGTGAAAATTATTCATACCTGGTTCAAGAAATGGCTCTCAGTATCTCAATGATAGGACATAGTATATAAAAAGTTGGAGATTAAATAATAATGGATCAGCTGTGATTAAAATCCTATGCAGAGTGCAAAATTTTTTGTTAATACATTAACCAACTCTAGCTGTAATTTAATTTTATTCGTGCACATCACACAGAGTATTTGTATCTTCACTGGTCAAATTTAGATAAGAAATCTAGAATATTGTAATATTTGAATTCAAGTTATGGCCGATACTTCACAAAACTCTTTATTCAGAAAAGATTACAAACATAAGATACACAGTTCATCTCTTTGTCCATTACACAAATTTCTTATTGTGTTGCACATTTAAAGAATAGTACAAATGTTCGTTTTATCTGTAGAGAAAATTGGTTCGACAACCACTGTAGCACTTCCAGAAATGACCCCATGAACACAATCATACTATTCTAATTTATTTCATATATCTTGAAAACAAAAATTATAATTAACTTGGCACCAGGTATTAGCGAATGAATCATCTGCGGATACAATTTTCATAATAAAAACATTCACTCGTCAATAACACAATGATTTGCATGAAAAGAGGTTATAATCGTAAATTCTTGATCTTGATAATAATCTTAAAATTATCACTGTTTTTAGTTTTACTTAATATATCACTTATGTTCGTCTAAAACGGTTAGCCACCTCGAATAACTCATATATTAATGTCCAGACATAAATAACACAAAATTTGTACATCAAACATAAATTGTTTATGGACAAAGACGCCATGTTTAAACTGAATGAACCAGCCAATCACAATGGATGCAGCGGTTTTTTCTGTCTGCAGCCTACTTTTACTTCGCTGCAGTAGCTGCAAGTCCGCTAGAGCGCTTTATTGCCCTCTGAATGGTATGCTGCAGATAAAGCGCTAAAGCGCTTTTGCAGCGCTTTGGCTACTGAATGCCCCCATTCATTGTGTATTTGTGAATGATGATTCATTGCATTGAATGTGGGACCAGTAGAGTAAGGTAAAGGAAGGATTTCTGCTTGGATGGGAATGAAGCCTGGTTTAGCTCAGTGGACAGAGCATTAGCACGGAAAGCTAAAGGTTCGGGGTTCGATTCCCGGTTCAGGCAAAAATTTTTCTCTTTACCATTGATTTATAATAATTTAATTGTGTTCATTAATTTACTTATATGGTTTAAAGTTTTAAGACCTAATTTAGAATTACAATAGTCTATGTAATGCACAATAGACTATTTTAAATTTATTTTTGCATCTCATTCCTGTTTGTAATTATTATTTCTAGGCACTATACATCAACTATAAGTAGACTTCAAAAAACATATAACTCAATTAAGAGGGAGAAATTGTATTATATCCCGCTGGACTTCAGAAATCCTAAAAAGTTTATAGGACTTAATTCAAATGTGTCTAAATGGCACAAAGATAGGTTGCATGCAGGAAAATATTTTTGAAATTCACAATAGGTTTAAATGAGATGCACTACCTCCTCTATATTCAATTTTGTATTAAAGCATGTTATTAGATCTTTACAGGATAAAGAAGGCATACTACTCATTGGTATACGCTGATGATACAGCATTATTAACCAATAGTGAGGAGATACTATGGGGCAACACATACATTCTATTTAGTAACAGTAAGAAATTGAGATTGCAAGTAAATGTCAATAAAACTAAAAATATGATCACATAAAGAAATGTACTGTATAATGGAAATGGACAATTAATGACAAATGAGAGAAATTTTGAGGAAGTGACTGAAAATTCAAATAATTAGGAACAATATTAATAATAGGAATGAGATGTTCTTAAATATCTTGTATTTTTAAACAATTAACTGAAATCATGTTTTTTTTTTGCTTTTTATATAACATGTTGGAGTAAAATATCTGCATCCAGTTCATAAACTACAAATATTTCTAGTTTTAACAAGAGAAAGCAGCAAGTAATTTTCCGATACTTAAAAGTATTTTATGGTTAGGGTAAGATAAGGATTTATCTATTTGACTTACTTTCATGAGGTGAAAGCATGGTTACCTCCCCCCCTACCTTATCACAACATTACAAAGTGAACTGCGTTTCAACTTCCTTGAATATTAAACAATTTCTAAAATTATAATTCATATCTAGAGATAGTAAAGGACAACACACACATACTTTCAAATAACAATAAAAACCTGGGACTGGAAGTAAATTTCAATAAAACTAAATGTATAGCCACGTGTAAAAATGAGTCATGGCAGTAAAATAATTTCCATCAAATTATTTAAATTAATAAATAATGCTATAGCTGTGTGGAGTCCCTTCATGTCTTCTTAATGTATTTTTTTGTATTGTAAGCCTATGTTTTCCCTTTACAGAGATTTAGGCGCTCTCCCCCTACCGGGAAGAAATTGAACCATACTAATTTAGTTACACTTGTTTTTGTATAGATGTCATTTTGAGTTGTTCATGGTCAGCGTTCCGCCTCATATTGACATCTAGGAAACCAAGGTAGTACTAGGACGGGAAAATTTGGTAAATTTTGCTTAGAGGCCTTTTCATTCAGGCTTAAGGATTTTTTATGAGCCTGAAAATCTTCAGACTCGGGACCCACGGCTTAAAGTCCCTCCCGGAGGTCTTGCTCCTTGGATTTTTTCATCCTAAAAATCCATCGACCCCGGCGGAGTGTGAACCTGCGACCCTCAGGACCAGAGGCAAGGAGCATAACCACTAGTCCACCGCGGTCTTCTTAATGTAGAAACCATTCATTGTGTATTTGTGAATGACGATTCATTGAATTGAATGTGGGACCAAGAGAGTAAGGTAAAGGGAGGATTTATGCTTAGATGGAAATGTAGCTTGAATTAGCTCAGTGGTCAGAGCATCAGCATGGAGAGCTGAAGGTTTGGGGTTCGATTCCTGGTTCAGGCAATTTTTTTTCTCTTTACAATTGATTACAATTCCATCCGATACTGATGAAATAGTCCATCACTGTGGTCTTGAGGTAGCGTGCTGCCTTGTCACGCAGCAGGCCTGGGTTCGATCCCTGGTCGGGACAGTTATTCTGGGTGAGGTTTTTATTGGGGGTTTTCCTCATCTGTAAGACATATGTCAGGAAAACTTTAAGGCCCAAACAGTCCCCAAAATCATATGGCCATCATCATCATCATCATCTTTCACCGGTGTGGAAAGCATCGGGAAGCTACCATACCTACAATTCCCTAGTAAAGCTGCAAAGCATAGCATGAAAATGCTACAATTGCAGTGAAAGACATGCCCTCGGGCAGAATTACTATGAATGGATGGACTGAGGAAATGCAGAATCTGTCAGTCCAATTGGCAAAGGTGACAGCCCCATCACTGTATCACCTTGTGTTAGGCTGGTAACCTAACTAAGGGAAACTTGCATTAATCTCAAATAAAAAGATTTTTACGTCCACTCCTAGGTTTGATAAAAATAGACAAGCAAAGAAACACAGATATATGCAATAAATTAGAAGTTCAAAATACAGTTGAAGAAATTCAGAATTATCAAAGCAATTGGTTACATATCTAAAGAATGGACCCATCTCACTTTCCTGTATTAGAATTGCAGTATCAATCTAAAGGGCTACGAGATAAAGGAAGACCAAAATTAAGATGGACCGACCAACCACATCTCAATATCTCATAGGAACAGGCTCAAACTACCTAAACCTAAATAAATTCATGATGAGGATGATGTAGAAATACATTAATAAATAAAAAAGGATACTTAAAAAATTAGGGAAATTTTGAAAAAAAAAATGCAGAATTTCTATACCTAATGAACTCTAACTCACTGGCACTATCAAAGACATAGGTTTATGACCATGTGGATATAAGCTCTCCATACATTCCTATCCTGAAAAAATGTTTTTCAATTATCCGCTGTATAATCTACTTCCCTCAAATCATCTATCTATTTATCTATCTACCTGAGCGGTAGACAAGGCCTTAAGGCCTTAACTCTGCCAGGTAAAATAAAGCTATTATTATTATTATTATTATTATTATTATTATTATTATTAATGACATAGACCATTGTTGAGCCAAAGCCTCTCCTTGGTAAAGAGTTGCAAGACGAAGTTAATTTTTTAGTTACCTTATTTGCTCTTAAATGTCATGGATGGCATATGGTCAACACACTGACTCAATGAGAAATCTAACAGGCAACTAAGGTATTACTAGGATTTTGTTTAGTTGTTTCTTAACTCACCTCATACTTCTTAACTCCCAAGCAGACTAGAGTTTCTTCACTTCATTTGTGACATTCTCAATGCTGTATTATGTTCACAACTGATGTCCAAGGCCTCTTCTCCTGCCGACTGACCTCCGTGCCATCTGATGGCTGACTGATGTAAGTTGTGAACGTAATACAGCATTGAGAATGTCACAAATGAAGTGAAGAAACTCGAGTCTGCGTGGGAGTTAAAAAGTATGAGGTGAGTTAAGAAACAACTAAACAAAATTAAAATAAACCTCAGAGTGTTATTTCCTACCTACATAATTTAATTATTACTAGGATGTTGAAGTTGGTATATTTTGCTAGAGGCCTCTTTATTCAGGCTTAAAGATCTTTTACGAGGCTGAAAATCTTCAGACTCGGGACCCACAGCTTAAAGTCCCTCCTGGAGGACTTTGCTCCTTGGATTTTTCTGTCCTAAAAAAAAAATCGACCCTGGCCGGGTTTGAACCCACGACCCTCGGAACCAGAGGCAAGGAGCATAACCACTAGTCAACTGTGACTGGTTAATTTTTTTTTTCCGAAATGCCGCAGGTTGTCTTTCGACATTCCTGGTATCTCTCCTGGCATGGCGTACTTTTAACCCACTTCTGAGATTGGGGGACCTGGAAGGTGGGGTTACGTTTCCCCGATGATATGATGGGTGATGATGATGATAATGGTGCACCAGGAGAGTCCCTAATCCCAAGTTTAACCTAAGATAAATATGAATGATGATGATTGCGATGGCCATATGATTTCGGGGACTATTTGGGCATTAAAGTTTTCCTGACATTTGTCTTACAGGTGAGGAAAAACCCCGATAAAACCTCACCCAGAAAAACTGTCCCGACCGGGGATCGAACCCGGGCCCGCTGCGTGACAAGACAGCACACTACCCCGAGACCACAGTGGTTAATGTTATTCTCCCGCCTCATTCTTCACCTACCTTTTCCTCTCGTTTTCCTACAAAGTGTTTCCTTGTCGCTCTTTCAATTCACATTCGTGGCACATCTCCTCCCCATATCTACTAGATTTAATTGTTCTTATTATATCTGGTTTCCCATAACTCACTGTTACGTAGTCTTCTTCATTTGCCTGTCTGTTCTTCATCTCTCTTGGTCCAAAAATGTTCCACTATAAAATAAATACTATTATTTAAAATTGTATTATATGTACCTTAGTTTTTGGAACAGCTTGGAGTTGAAGTTTCTGATCGACTAAGCTTGCACCTGCTTCTGAAAGGTAACCTTGATTTGGTATAAGACAGGATCTTCCAAAACAGCACGGACAACACAACTTGTGCATCCATTTCGTCCATTTTGGATTTAATCGCCCATATGGTTCTTCATCCTTTGGTTTAAATACTCCTACTATTTTCTGAAATGGAAAATCACAAGATCATTTCTATTCTCGATATTGGCTATTAAAAAAAACAAACTTAAGAGTATGTATTTCAAAAATTCTAAAAAAATTACATTAAAAGCAATGTTACATTACTAGAATATAATCAAGTATGAGCATTTAAGCACTAATGATAAATTAATTCTATTTACATTATTGTCCCATCCCATAGGTGGGTGATTAAGGCATGATGTATAGATGCAGAGCTATAAGACTTGCACTAGTTTGGGTCTCTAATGGGAAGAAATTTTCTTATGGAACTTTCGCCAGTGTAGGACCGGTGCTCACCCAGCATCATGAGGTATTTGGGTAGCTTCAATAAGTAGCAGCTCTAGGTTGAGAAAACCAGCTATAACGGCTGGAGAACCCGACATGTTCAGCACATGTCACCCCTATACTGGGCTGGATAATTACAATTATCAAATTACAAATACATCAAACCATAATTCAGAGCATTTTAACATATGGTTCTGAAGTCTGGCAAATTCCTACCAGGGAAATGAAAAGAATTTTAAGTACAGAAATGGATGTTTTAAGAAGATCCGCTGGAAAATCTAGAATGGATAGAATATGAAATAAAGAAATAAGGGAAATTATGGGTGTACATGAGGAGCCGGACATCATAGACATTATAGAAAAGAAAAGATTACAATGGTATGGCCATGTCAAAAGAATGCCAGAGCAAAGATTGCCAAAAATTGTTATGGAATGGATCCCAATGGAAAGGAGGAAGACCAAAGAAAACTTGGATAGAAGGGGTACAAACAGCTATGAATATCAGAGGAATTGAGAAAGATCAATGGATGGACAGAGAGGAATGGCATTTGGTTTCCAGAAGACGGCGGCAGCTGCCATGATACCGGATGATGATAAATGAGTTGGAGAAAATGTTTTTATATCTCACCTCATAGAGTTCCATGTATTCATGATACTGGTTTCAAAGGTCATTTTACCTTCATCTTCAGTCAAAATTATTAAATAAGTTCGCCATGATTTATTCATATGTTGGCTAATGTTGTGTCCATTTTTATCAATATTACGATAGAGAGCATACTAATATTTAATTTTCTGGACTTTTGAAACATTATAAAGTACTGAAACGAATCTTAATATGAAATAAAACATATTTGACTATTGGAATTTGACTGAAGATGAAGGTAAGTTGATCTTTGAAACCGGTATCATAAAACACTGTACTTTCTTTGTATTGTAAACCTATGTTTTCCCTTTACAGAGATTTAGGCGCTCTTCCCCTACAGGGAAGGAATTGAACCATACTAATTTAGTTACACTTGTTTTCGTATAGATGTCATTTTGAGTGGTACGTGGTCAGCATTCCACCTCATACTGCCATCTAGGACACCAAGGTAATACTAGGACGGGAAAAATCGGTAATTTTGCTGAGAGGCCTTTTCATTCAGGCTTAAGGATTTTTTACGAGCCTGAAAATCTTCAGACTCGGGACCCACGGCTTAAAGTCCCTCCCGGAGGACTTGCTCCTTGGATTTTTTCATCCTAAAAAATCCATTGACCCCGGCCGGGTTTGAACCCGCAACCCTCGGGACCATAGGCAAGGAGCATAACCACTAGTCCACCGCGGCCGACCGGTACTTTCTAAGGTGAGATAAAAAAACTTTTTCTCCAATTCATTTATAAATTGAAAATACCTCATAGTGTTACTTTCCATGTAATTTTGATTAAGCTTCTAGTGAAGCTATCACATAATGTAAATAGAGACGATGATTTACTTATGTCAATAAAGACTGGCTTATCTTAACCAAATTAAGAAAAAAGTTTTCTTTCCAAGTAACTACTATGCTTGCAAACATTTTTTAAATAAAATCAAATCATAATAAATATGTTGTTGCCAATGCTTAAGGAGCTTGGACTTCCCCTATTCTCCTAAGGGCGTCCCAATAATAACATGTGAGCTGAGATGGTAGGTCAGCATCAATCTTCTTTAATTGCTGTACATTTCAACAAATGTTCTTCATTCATGATGGAAGCATCATCTTTAAAAGGATACAGTGTGATGAGGGATATATATTGATTCTATGAAGATGAGAGGCCAGACAGTCATAGCCCGTTAATAATCTGAAAAGCATCACTGACTTCCTCCTAGGTAGATCGGGAATGAAAGATTTGTCCTGCAGTAGTATTTTCCAGGCTTTATTTATCATAAGTAATGCCACGAGTGATTTCCAAATTATCGATAAATTCATGACTCATGAAGTGAGGAGTAAATTTATCTAGAGAATTTGGAAATCAAGAGTGGTATTTGTTAGGACTAATTAACGAATAAAACTAAGCTGTTTACTCACAAGTCATTATTTAAATATAGTTATTTTAAAATATGTATATATTTAATGTAAACGGTGATGTTTGAAAACAAATGAGAAACGATTGGTATGCTTCATTTGTTCATCACTGCAACCAGATCATATTATTTATTGCCAAAGGGACACAATATTGTAAGAATGCACTCTGGTGGAGAGAAAATGAAACACATCAAACTGTATATTAATTCATTTCTGATATCCTATGATGTAAATATGACAATTATAGTTTTTTGGAATGTTATTACCTGGGAAAAATACATTTAAGAAAGTGCAAACAGTGATTTCGTTTTTTGGTGGTATAATAATTGCTACAAATGTTTTTATATTGACTCCCGCATGAGCTATGTGTTGACATTCATGCACTATATATACAATCTGGTAGCTGTATTTCTTGGGGAGTCAGTCACTGCAAAATAATGCTATGACCTATTTAGAATGTTAAAAAGGAGGTGCTTTCTTTATTATGATAAACTTTAGTTGGTAAATTCTATGCGAAACATGACTGTGATTGGTTGTAAATAAAAAATCCTTGAAATGTGATTGGTCATTTACTCCCATTTGGGGCATGAGTTAAATAGTCATAATAAATATAATCAGAACAAAAATTATCTATATCACTTTTATCTGTTAATTTTTTATTGTAAGATTTATCTGATCAAGTAATGTTTTATATGCATAATTATTTCCCACAGATAAGAGTTTATAATTGAATCAATTTCGAGTAAACTACAATAGCATATTACTTTATCTCTTATCTTTATCAATTGTAAGCTAATTATATGTTTCTTTTCTTTATATTTAATTTCTGTGGTCACACACAATAGATTATAAAGTGAAAAATTGCTTATATTAAAAAAATATATATACACCAAGACTGGGGTTTAAACCCAGGACCTTTAGCTTTATATGTTTATGCTCTACTACTGAGCAATCCAAGATCTCCAATCTAAATATAAATTTTTCTCTTATACATTTTATTTTCCTGACATTGCCAAAGTTTTGCAAAACGTTGCTCAACATGCGAATGGTGGCTTCTTATTTAAGAAGACTTTAATGGAAATTTTAACATTACTTTATAAAGCCAGTAGAGCTTCTTTTGATGTTTTTATTAAAAATTTAACATTTTTCACTGAAGAAACTACATTTAAAAACAAAAAATTTTTCTTAGAGGGATTTGAACCCAGGACCTTTAGTTTTATATGCTAGTGCTCTGCTACTGAGCTATCCAAGGTTTCCAATCTAAACACAAATTTTTCTCTTGTACATTTCAATTCCTTAGAGCGTCAAAGACTTGTGAACCATTGTTTAACATGGTCCAAGCATATATTTTTCTCCTTCTGTGAGAAATGTTAAATTTATAATAAAAGCATTTAAAAATTGCTAACGAATAAGGTGAGTCTGTTTCATCTTACTTACTTACTTAATCATAGGCACTATCGAACCCGTAGGTTCATGGCCGCATGGACATAAGCTCTCCATACATCCCTATCCTGAGCTAATGTTTTCCAATCATTCCCTGTATAATCTACTTCCCTCAAATCATAGTTAATGTTATTCTCCCATCTCATTCTTGGTCTACCAACTGGACGTTTTCCCTCTGGCTTTCCTACAAGAAGCTTCCATGCAAGTCTTTCATTCCCCATACGTGCAACATGTCCTGCCCATCGCAGTCTACGAGACTTAACTGTTCTTATTATATCTGGCTTCCTATAAAGACCATGTAGTTCATTGTTATGCAGTCTTCTCCATTCACCTGTCTGTTCATCTCTCTTTGGTCCAAACATTTTCCTAAGTACTTTATTCTCAAATACTTGTAATCTCCTTTCCTCCCTTAAAGTAAGAGTCCATGTTTCGCACCCATATAGTATAACTGGTAGAATAGTAGTTTTATATATTTTCAGTTTAACGTTTTTTGAAAGGAGTTGGGACATCAAGAGTCTCTGCAATGCATAATAGCACGCATTTCCAGAATTGAGCCTATGTTTAATTTCTTTGTGCATCTCATTCCTATTTGTGATTATTGTTCCTAGGTATTTGAATTCAGCTACTTCCTCAAAATTTCCCTCTTTTGTCATTAGCTGTCCATTTCCATTGTATAATGTATTTCTACATGTGACCATATATTTAGTTTTATTGATATTTACTTCCAGTCCTAATTTCTTAGTGTTACTCAATAGTGTGTGCGTGTTGGCCTTTAGTATCTCCTCACTATCGGCCAACAATACTACATCATCAGCATAAACTAACAGTTCATGAATACCATTCAGTTGTCTGTTTCATCTTACATAACAAATTGCTGTGTTCTTTTGAACATGTTTCAATATCGTCGTGCAAGTGATTGCAATAGGTTGTATGTCACCAAAAATCAGAATTGTGGTTTATTGATCATCATAACCAGCATTCACCTTTGCACGAGCTGCAAATGGCCCTATGTCATCCAGGAATAATATATATTATTATAATGCAATTTTAATAATCATAAGTAATGCCACGAGTGATTTCCAAATTATCAATAAATTCGCGACTCATGAAGTGAGGAGTGAATTTATCTAGAGAATTTGGAAATCAAGAGTGTCATTTGTTAGGACTTATCTAGAGAATTTGGAAATCAAGAGTGTCATTTGTTAGGACTATTTAACAAATAAAATTAAGCTGTTTACTCACAAATCATTATTTAACTATAGTTATTTGAAAATATTTATATATTTAATGTAAACGGCAATGTTTGAAAACAAATGAGAAACGATTGGTATGCTTCATTTCCTTCCTTTGTTCATCACTGCAACCAGATCATAATATTATTTATTTCCGAAGGATCGCAATATTGTAAGAATGCACCCTAGTGGAGACATGTATAACCAACGTTATAGGTATTAATTAATTTGATGTCCTAAGATGTAAATATGTCAATTATATTTTTCTGCAACGTCATTTCCTGGAAAATAATTCGTTTAAGAAAGTGCAAACAGTGTTTTCTTTTTTTTTTTGGTGGTATAATCAATTCTTACAAATGTTTTTATATTATCTATCGCATGAGCTTTCTGTTGACATTCATGCACTATATATACAATCTGGTAGCCACATTTCTTAGAGAGTCAGTCACTGCAAAATAATGCTAAGAAATATTGGAGAGCAAGAACGCTAATGGCTTCGGTGCCAAGGCCCAGCATTTGAAAACAACAACAACAACAATGCTATGACCTATTTAGAATGTTAAAAAGGAGGTGCTTTCTTTATTATGATAAACTTTAGTTGGTAAATTTTAGGCAAAACACAACTGTGATTGGTTGTAAATAAAAACTCATTGAAATGTGATTGGTCATTGACTCCCATTTGGGAAAGAAAAATGACGTACAACCTTTTGCAGTCACCACGCCGATATACTTGTATATCATCATCAGCTTGTCCAAACAGATGATATGCAAAAGCATATGGAAACAGTTCGAAAGAATGATTTATGAAATAAGATGAAACACACACTTTATTTATTAAGACGAACCTCATAATATTACAAAATAAAATATTAAAATAAATACCTGGCAGGTGCCTTCATCCTCAACCAGGTTAAACATTTTTTATAACAACTTTTAAGAACTGTAAAGCTTTCGGAAATCGGCTTCCATTATCAGCAGAAGGATATATACTATTAACTGTTGTTTTGAGACACTTTTAACATCAGCAACCTTCCAGCATCATCGATAGCTACTGACACTGGAAGGCTGCTGATGTTAAAAGCATCGCAAAACAACAACAGTTAGCATCTCATATCCTTCTGCTGATGATGGAAGCTGGTTTCTCAAAGGTCTACAGTTCTTTACAGTTTTTATATTAAAAAAATTAACCTAGATGATGAGGACAGCACATGAGATATGTACATATTTATTTTAATATTTTACTTTGTGACTATTTATCTTAATGGAATTTTGATATAGATTTTATCAGTAATGGCTCATGTTACTTCCTATTGTAAGTTATTAATTAAAAACTGCTACTTTTCATAAAAATTCGACTATGACACCAAATCCAAGCACGACAGGCCTAGAAGGCCCTTGACCTACCAGCTGCTGGCCTCACATCCACATGTGTTGCTCACAGAGGTAGACGATCATCTAGCCAGAATAGGGGTGACATGTGGTCAGTATGTCGGGTCCCCAGCCATTATAGCTGGTCTTCTCAACCTGGAGTTGTTACTTATTGTTTCCGATTCCGGGTCTTTCCACTTTTCAGCAGTTGCCCTTTTACCAGCCGGCTGCTGGCCCTTCACATCCACATGTGTCAATCACAGAGGTAGATGATCAACAGCCAGTATAGGGGTGACATGTGGTTAGCATGTCGAGTCCTCCAGCCGTTATAGCTGGTTCCTCAACCTGGAGCCGCTACTTATTGTAGCTACCCAATTGCCTCATGATGCTGGGTGGGCACCGGTCCCATACTGGCCGAAATACCACGAGAAAATTTCTTCCCCCATGGAGACTCGAACCAGCGCAAGTCCCGTAGCTCTGCGCCAAGGCTTCCTACCTTAACCACTCGGTACAGCGCGGGACTGCTGCTTATTGTAACTACCCAAATGCCTCACGATGTGGGGGTGGGCACTGGTCTCATATTGGCTGAAATTCCATGAGATAACTTCTTCCCCAATGGGGGACTCGAACCAGGACAAGTCCCTTAGCTCTGCGCCAAGGCTTCTTGCCTTTACCGCTTGACTACGGCATGGGACACTACTACTACTAACAAACAATACTGACCAGAATCGTCCAAACTGCTATATTCTGGAACCAGATGCGGCTCCTTGGCAGTAATAACTTTGTAGCTATTGATATGGGGTTTAGTGCATTTGGCAATGTTTGTGTTCTGCCTAGTAAGTTTATTTATAAAGCATGGGTGAGACCAATCCACCTTGGCGTGGTTGGGAGGCTTAGTACCAATGACCCAGATGATCATAACCGGGAAGCCTTGGCTTGTGGTTAGATAAAAGGAGAGGGAATTAAGAATAATCCGCAACGTGGGAACAACGACCACACCGGAAGCTGCAAACACGGAAGACCACAACGGTAGACACAGCGGAGATAGAAATATCGGAACGGCAAAAATGGCGGAAGTGACAACCCAATCTCTGGGGATGAAATAAGAGACCCAGCTCAGGATAACAAGAGTGAAGTCCTCAACGGCAGAAGAGGCAAACCTCCTTGTGGGGATAAAACACAAGGAAGCAAGTCCAAAGACATTAAGGAGGCAGTCCCTCCAAAGGACTAACCCTGCAGTACGTTAGTAGCATACTCAGGGGACACTTTAAAATACTTACAAGCTCCAAAGAATAAGCCTAAACCATGAAGAAGAAGAAGGAGACCAATCCAGAAAATGTACTGCCGGCGTCAAGCTACAAGCCAACAACACTGAGTGAGACGGGCTGCTCCAAGCATGGGCACAACATACATACTTACTGGTTTTGAGTCTACTCATAGCCTCTCCTTTGTTAAAAGTTTTGAGATGAAGTTAATTTAGTTATGCTTATTTCCCTATTTATGTCACGAGTTGCAGGTGGTCAGCATACTGACCAAATGAGACATCTAGTAGAAAACTAAGTTATTATATTTTTTCAGTCTAATCATCTTACCTCAATATTAATGTTGATTTGTTCTTGGACATGTTTCAAAACAATTCTGTTTTATCGTCAGCTTGTCCAGACTGGTTACATTTATGTTGCATCCTGGATGTCGATGTCAGCTCCATCTTGTGGTTGGCCAAAGAACCTCCAAACAAGGTCACGCTCTGTCGGTATTTCAAAATTCATAACTCTGTTTTGTTCTTCTGAATACAGATTTTTTCCCAAATAATCAGTTCTTTGGCCAACTACAAGATGGAGCTGACATCAACATCCAGGGTGTGCAACATAAATCCAGGATCTGGACAAGCTGACGATAAAACAGAATTGTTTTGAAACATGTCCAAGAACAAATCAACATTAATATTGAGGTAAGATGATCAGACTGAAAATAATATAATTAAAATAACCTCAAAATATCAATTCCTAAAATTAAATATTAACTAAGTTATTACTAGACCTCGGATTTTAGGCAAAAACCTATTTTGTTCCTGAAGAGACAACTAAAAATGAAGTTGTATTTACACGTTTCATATATTTATATGCGTCCCGCGCCGTAGCTGAGCGGTTAAGGTAGGAAGCCTTGGCGCAGAGCTACGGGACTTGCGCTGGTTCGAGTCTCCATGGGGGAAGAAATTTTCTCATGGTATTTTGGCCAGTATGGGACCGGTGCCCACCCAGCATCGTGAGGCAATTGGGTAGCTACAATAAGTAGCGGCTCCAGGTTGAGGAAACCAGCTATAACGGCTGGGGGACTCGACATGCTAACCACATGTCACCCCTACACTGGCTGCTGATCATCTACCTCTGTGATTCACACATGTGGATGTGAGGCCAGCAGCCGGCTGGTAGGCTAAGGGCCTTGTAGGCCTGTCGCGCCAGGAGTTTTTTTTTATATATATTTATATGATCAAAAATGGTGGTTCTATAGAGCATAAAAACGCCTAAATTAATGTTAGAACCTACTAAGTTATGTAGATAGGAAATAACACTCAAGGTTTTTTTAATATTGTTTATTTTTTATTTCACTCACCTCATACTTCATAACTCCTAGCATACCCAGGGTTTCGTCACATCCTTTGTGACACAGCATTGAGAATGTCACAAAGGATGTGACGAAACCCTGGGTATGCTAGGAGTTATCAAGCATGAGGTGAGTGAAAAAAAAAAAACAATATTAGAACCTATTTTTGTCTATATTCCTAGAATTTCTATATTTCATCACTAAATAGAATAAAAAAGTCTATTTCATTCTGAGAAACTAAAATATTTACATATTAATTTTTATTATCTTGAACAGTATGTTTTTGAAATACTTTTCAAACAAAATCTGACTTTTAAGTGAGAAGCTGTAAAACACATCCTGAAAGACCTTTCTAAAACCAGATGTATGGGATGCCATGTTAACTCTGGATTATCTGAAAACACCCACATACTGTGTGTGCCACTAGGCAGGGTTCTGTCCGGCTGGAAACAAAACTGTTCAATTGATTCTGTAAAAACATTGCATCATGCTGAAAGTTCCAGCTTTCCAAGTCTTCTTTAATTAAACAGTGGATACACAAGTTTCCCCATTTCACATCGGATGGAAAAATTATATTCCGTGACGTTTGCAACAAACAGGCGAGTTAAATTTGCTTCACATTTCCCTCTAAGGTATGTACTTAGCTCTGCAGACTTAGGGCCACATGCAAATACATTAGTCTCTATTTAAATTACTTCCAATCACCGGTGAGCTGACTTTCCATGAACAAGTGCAAAGATCGAATTAGCAACCCACTAACTGGTCATGCATGAAAGTCGTTTTCGTAATATTGGCAAGAAATTACCCAGAATTCTTAGTGATAAAACCACTTCCGTTGTTTTTGTCTGTAAGAGGAACGCATTTACGCTTGCATCCCGCAAATAATACCGTATACGACGACGTCTGCATTGCGCGATATTACGCTGATTCTCCTGTTCTTCCAGTTGAATTCTTTGGTAGACTATCAAATTCCTCTTCTCCACATATACCAAAAACATGATCGAAGTCTTCAAGGTCCGACATCTTGGATAAAGCAGCAAGGTTTCAAACTACATCGGTTACCATTGGGTTGCTCACAATTCGTTCTCTGCAAAGTCACCTCGTCAGGTAGCTTAGGAATTTCGACAATTATTATCGCATGAACAGATTTTTGAGTTCACAAAAACATCTTTGGATGCAACTTTCTCAGCAGAGAACGACTTTTACGGTCTAATGCATTCATAGATACAACCCTTAATGTGACACATTAAATACATAGGCTACTACTATCTGTGTTTATAATTTTAAATACACTAAACCAAGAATAAAAGTCAATATTTAATAGTTATCAATTCAAGTGGCATTTATTTGATGACAATCCATAACTTATTTAATTAAATAGAAATAAAACTTAAGAGTTTTATGCGATTTTCATATTTATTAAAATATAAAACAAATTAGTTACAGCTGTTTCGGTACTTTGTACCTTCTTCAAACATGATAAATTAATGAATTTTGTTATTACAGTATTCATTAATTTATCATACCTGAAGAAGGTACAAAGTACCAAAACAGCTGTAACTAATTTATACTTACTTACTCACTGGCACTATCGAACCCATAGGTTCATGGCCACGCGGACATAAGCTCTCCAAACATCCCTATCCTGAGCTAAATGCTTTCCAATCATTCCCTGTGTTACGGTTTGGATTAGCTAAATTAGGGCCTAACGGACATTTGGACCATGGATTACTAGTGATCGGTAAGATCGTGTGATTTACCTACAGATTACGTTAGCCGAGCGGTATGGCTGATGTCTATTAGAGGGTATTTGAGACAAATAAATAACTAATTAAATAACCATCTATATTTAACAATTATAAGATCAATTAATTACAAATAAATAAAAACAATTAATTACAATAAATAAAATAGCCTAACTTATTCTAATACATATTCATGGGGGGAGGGAAAGAGAGAGAGGTCAACCCATATTACGTCATACTACTTGAATTTTATTTCTAACCATTTCCATCTTGGTTTCATTTTAAAAAGCCCCTACTTTAACCTATTAAGAATAACATGTGCAGACTTACCACAGCCCTGCTGAGAACTACGACGCTCCCGTCAGTCACTTTTCGCTTAATCACTCCCACTCTGAGGGCCTAAACTGTCATCTCTCTCTCTTTTACCAAGATAGTAGTTCATAGGCACTAACGGTACCTGTCCTGCTGTCTTTGAATGCGAAAACCTTGACCTTCTCATCCTTAGGCTATATTTCGTTTTGGATGTTTCCAGAACCTCACTGTAACTGTATATGATTTGATATAGACCTAACTGTACTAGTCAAGGTAAATCTGATTACATATTCTGTCTAACACGAAACCTATAATATTACTAATATGAAACCTATAATATTAATACTATTTAAAATAATTAATTAAAATATTTAGTCCTAAATTATCCTAAATTATCCTATTTATAACACCCTGTATAATCAACTTCCCTCAAATCATAGTTAATGTTATTCTCCCACCTCATTCTTGGTCTACCAATTGGGCGTTTTCCCTCTGGCTTTCCTACAAGAAGCTTCCATGCAAGTCTTTCATTCCCCATACGTGCAACATGTCCTGCCCATCGCACTCTACGAGACTTAACTGTTCTTATTATATCTGGCTTCCTATAAAGACCATGTAGTTCACTGTTATGTAGTCTTCTCCATTCACCTGTTTGTTCATCTCTCTTTGGTCCAAAAATTTTCTTAAGTACTTTATTCTCAAATACTTGTAATCTCATTTCCTCCCTTAAAGTAAGAGTCCATGTTTTGCACCCATATAATATAACTGGTAGAATAATAGTTTTATATATTTTCAGTTTAACGTTTTTTTGAAAGGAGTTGGGACATCAAGAGTCTCTGTAATGCATAATAACACGCATTTCCAGAATTGAGCCTATGTTTAATTTCTTTGTGCATCTCATTCCTATTTGTGATTATTGTTCCTAGGTATTTGAATTCAGCCACTTCCTCAAAATTTCCCTCATTTGTCATTAGCTGTTCATTTCCATTATATAATGAATTTCTACGTGTGACCATATATTTAGTTTTATTGATATTTACTTCCAGTCCTAATTTCTTAGTGTTACTCAATAGTGTGTGCGTGTTGTCCTTTAGTATCTCCTTGCTATCGGCCAATAATACTACATCATCAGCATAAACTAACAGCTTATTAATACCATTGAGTTGTAAGCCTTCCTCATTCTCTAAAGACTTAATGGCATGCTCTAGTACAAAAGTAAATAGTAGAGGAGATAGTGCATGTACTTGCTTCAACCCATTCTGGATTTCAAAAGTGTCCGAAAACTGTTTGCCTACATGCACCCTACTCTCTGTGCCATTTAGACACATTCGCATAAGTCTAACTTTTTAGGAATTCCGAACTCCAGCAGGATACTATATAATCTCCCTCTTAATTGAATCATATGCTTTTTTGAAGTCTACATATAGTTGATGTACAGTACCATTATATTCCCATTTCTTTTCTAAAATCTGTCTTATACTAAAAATCTGTAACTAATTAATATTTTAATAAATATGAAAATCACATAAAACTTTAGGTTTTATTTTTATTTATTTAAATAATTTAATAGTTATTCTATAATATACCATATTTAATATAATGTGATGATTAATGGCATAGACCAGTGTTGAGCCATATCCTCCCTTAATCAGGAGTTTATAGACCAAGTTCATTTTTAGTTACTTTATTTGTCCAAAGATAGCATGAATGGCATGCGGTCAACACACTGACTCAATGAGAGACCTTGTAGGCAACTAAGGTATTACTCGGATGTTTGAAATCTGTCGGTAAATTTTGCTTAGAGGCCTCTTTGTTCAGGCTTAAGGATCTTTTACAAGCCTGAAAATCTTAGGACTCAGGACCCATGGCTTAAAGTTCCTCCCGGAGGACTTGCTCCTTGGATTTTCCATCCTAGAAAAATCCATTGACCGCAGCCAGGTTTGAACCCGCAACCTTTGGAACCAGAGGCAAGGAGCATAACCACTAGTCCATAATATAATATCAAAAATTTTAAAACTTTACCAGTTAATTAAAGTAATAATAATTAATAGTGAATTTTTAATTAATAAATACTAAAATAAAATTTATCTCAAAAGAGGAGAGCAGAATATAAAAGATCTCCAAAATAAGAAATATGAATTTAACATTTTCCAATACTGTTATTTTAACACAGTTCCAATAATGGATCATATTATAATATTATAATAATACTGTGAAAAGAAAAATTAATGTCTGAACCAGGAATCGAACCATGGACCTCTAGTTCTCCAGACTAGTGTGCAGTCCACTACACCATTCTAGACCTGGCACAAACATTAACAATTCTTTCCACATATACAAATATATAATTCTCATTTTGTCCGCTGTCAGGTAGGTGACAACACCATCACCAACGGCCGGCTTCGTTTAGAAGTATTTATATTTGAGAATTTTTATACCACCACTTTTATAAGTAGTAAACAATGTTATTTAACATTTTCCAATATTGTTATTTTAACCCAGTTCCAATAATGGAACATATAATATTATAATGATATTGTGAAAAGAATGGTGTAGTGGGCTGCACACTAGTCTGGAGAACTAGAGGTCCACGGTTCGATTCTTGGTTCAGACATTAATTTTTCTTTTCACAATATCATTATAATATTAAGAAATATGAAGACATAGCAAAATATGCCGAAAAAATAAAACACCTCCCTAGAAGAACAGCACTCTTCAGATTAGAATCGGGCCATGATTGTTTGGATGAACACCTTCATAGAATGGGGATTATCCCTAGAACTATGGGATGCTCCTTGAGTGGAGAAAATGTTCTCCTAAACAAAGAACACTTGATATACTGCAAATGACTAGACCCCGAGAAAAATGACAAGAAAAGACATTGCAGGACTTAATTGGGAAGCAAGAGGACTAATGGTGTAAACCAAGCTCCAGCCATTTGAAAACAACAACAATACTTACTAAAACTAGTAAACCTGAATCTGCCTAAAACATATTTTTACAACCTATTTTTCATGTGATGAGAACTTATTCTAGGCACTTAAAATAAGATTTTTAGAATCTAAAAATCCAAGTTCTAGTTATTACCAATGATAATGAAGATTGGTAAATTTTGCTTAGAGGCCTCTTTATTCAGGTTTAAGATTTTTTCATCATCTTTAGTACGACAATCCATCATGGGTCCTGGCTGTCCAAAGAAGTCTCCGCCATTTGTCCCCATTCCTTGCCACATCCGTCCAATTTCTCACTCCAATAGCTCTGGCATTTTCTTTTACATCACCCTCCCACCTGATTTTTGGTCTTTCTCTCTGCCTGCATCCTCCTGGTTCATATCAGAGACTCAACTAGCTGGTCTTGATTCCTCTATTCTTATTAAATGTCCAGCCCATCTCAAGCGGCCCATTTTTATGAATGCAGTTATATTAGGCTCCATGAATAATTCTTAAAGTTTGTGATTAAACCGGATTCTCCATTCATTGTTCACTCTAATTTGTGCATATATAGATCTCAAATTTTCCTCTCAAAGATATTTAACTTTTATAAGAATCATAATTTGTTCCGTTGAGGTATTATTCAAAATTAAAGTATAAATAATTGTAGGCTTTCACGGCCGGCATCTTGATCCATATTTGGTTTGAAAAACAGGCTTTGGAGAATGCTACCTTAAGACCCACAGTTTGGCTAAGATATGTGGATGACACCTTCGTCATTTGGGAGCACGGTGAGGAGGAACTAGATAACTTCAAGAAACACATAAATGGGATTTGTCTCAGCATCCAATTCACCCTGGAAAAGGAACAAAACAACAGTCTACTGTTTTTGGATGTTTTTGTAATCCGAAACCAAGACATGACACTTGGACACAAGGTTTACAGGAAAAATACTCACACAGACAGATACCTACACAAACAGTCTAACCACCATCCGAGACAAAAACGCGGGATAATAAAAACCCTGGTTGAACGAGCCAAAAGGATTTCGGAACCACAGTATCTGCAAGAAGAAATCAATCATCTCCATGCAGCTTTTCTTACCAATGGATACAGCAAAACAGATTTTTGTCGAGCCATAAATCCCAAGAAATATAGGCCCGAAAACGAAAACAAGGAAGAGACAAATGGTAAGGTTTACCTACCTTATATCAAAACAACAACAGAGAAAATTGGACGAATATTAAAGAAATACAACAATAGCAACAACCTACAAACCAACACAAAAAATCAGCAATATACTGCGCCCAGCCAAAGACACTAGAGATCCTTTAAGTCATGCCGGTATATATCGTATCCCGTGCAGTTGTGGAGAGGTGTACATCGGTACAACAAAAAGAATGATCAACACAAGATTACAAGAACACATGAGACACTGCAGATTAAAACAAAATGAAAAATCGGCCGTAGCGGAACACTTGATGAACAACCAACAACATATTATAAGATTCGAAGATACTCAGGTATTATCACAAACATCACATTACTACACCAGACTATACAGAGAAGCCATTGAAATATATAAACATAAGAATTCCTTCAACAAAAAAGAAGAAACCATGAAGATAAACAAAATTTGGATCCCAGCACTGTATAACACAACAACGAAGCCTATGACTTCTGCAAACTGCACTACAGCGCATAACTCGGTCTGCGCAGAAAACCCCCCCTCCACCCGGGGTTTAGCTATAAACAGAGAGACAGTTTCCAACGACCAGCCAGTCTGCAGCCGACTGTTGAGGAGTTCACAGAGAGCACGCAGTATCTCCTGATGATGTCTACCGCAGCAGTAGACGAAACGTCGAGTATGAAGACAACCAGACCACGGCCTATAAGCCCGGAAGACGAACCAAATATGGGTTAAAGTATAAAATTATGGAATATTTACCTAAAAGGTCTGTCTCCTCAATTTTATTAGTTATTTATCTGTAGCGCATTCGGGATTAGTCCTGCTGATGATGGGACTAGTTCCAAAAGCACTGCAGATAAATAACTAATAAAGTTGAGGAGACGGACCTTTTAGGTAAATATTCCGTAATTTTATAATTTAATTTCAAAGATATTTAATCTACTTCTATCCTTTTTGTTTAATGTCCATGTTTCTGAAGCATATGTGAGGACTAGTCTGATCAAGTATAACAATTTTACTTTGAAAAATTAATAATTTAGATCTGAAATATCTTACAAGTTCGTTATGGCTCTTATTAGCAAGGAAAATCCTATTTCCAATTTCAGAACTCATATCATTGTCTTGATTGATCATGGAAACTAAATAACTGAAGTTACTAACTTGATCAAATTTATAATTTCCTTTAGCCAAAGGTCCTGGGTTCAAATCCCAATCTAAGCATATATTATTCTCTTCAAATATAATTTGTCCTTCAGTGAGAAGTATTAAATTAATAATAAAAACATTAAAAGAAGGCCTACTGGCTTTATAAAGTAGTGTTTAAATTCCCAATAAAAGTCTTCTTAAAAAGAAGCCGTCATTTGCATGATTGAGCAATGGTTTGTAGCATTTGACACTGTGGAATTAACAATACATAAGAGAAGAATTTGCATTTAAATTGGAGTGCTCAGGTAGTTCAGTTGGTAGAACATTGGCATGGAAAGCCAAAAGTCCTTGGTTCAAACCCCAGTCTGAGCATATATTTTTCTCTTCAAACTTTATAATCTCTAATTGATCGCCTACATTATGGGCACTTGTTGGTAAGGTTCTTTCACGAGCCTGAAAATTTTCGGACTCGGTACCCACAACTTAAAGTCCCTCTCTGGAAGATTTGTTCCTTGGATTTTTTCTATTCTAAAGAGTCTATCGACCCCGGCCGAGTCTGAACCTACAGTTCATGCTAAAGGAACAATAAAATTGAATGAAACTTTTTAAGTTAACAATTGAATTAAGAACACTGCAAGTTGTTATTTCTAGTAATTTTATAGTTAATTGTTATTGAAAGAAGTTGGAAACTTCATGTACATGTTATGATGTATGTATATGTATTTTTTTTATTTCAGAATTTCAAACAAAATGAAGTAATGAAATCACATAATCAGGAACCTCATTTTGAAGCTGTTTTTTTATTTTATGCCCCTCGTTGTGGAGACATTTAAAGTTGGGTTTCTCGGTGAGATATCCGAAGTTGAAGATTTGTGATATAATTTAAATCACTTTAAATCTGCCACGGCACTAATAACTCTCTTCAGGGGAATGAGGAAACGTTTCTTACACAAATAACAACACTTTATTAACAGTTGAACTATAAGTTAGTTTATTTAAAACTCTCACTTTGGTTAAGATGAATCTTGTAATTTAAAAGTTCCAAAAGATTCCGGCTTAGGTTGATATTTTTCATTTCTAGAAGATTACCATTTTATGTATTTAATGGATGACGAATGCTAACGGTCAATCCAGTCATTATTATTCATTATTTTCACTTAGAAACTGTTTTTCACCAAGATGGATGACTATTATATCACTATATAATCTTTCATACTTTTAACACTATTTCTTTCAACCAACATCAATAAAATAAACAATTATTTCCTTATTCTTTAAGGAGCAGTCGCCGAACATGACCGACCATCTTCAAGTATTGTAGCCATCTTCTTTATTATGTAATAACCTCTAGGTTCTGATTGGTCCAACAGAAAAGGAAGGAGTATTTTCAAGCTAACTTCTATCCAATTCCACCAATCCCATTTATTTCTTTATAAAAATTATCAATTTGAATATTTGAAGTATTTTACATACTGCATCAGTTATAAAAACATCTAACTGTATTAACAGTTTATATTGACTGGTTATTTTTTTTATATACTTATAAAAAAATTTGAATTCTATAAATCAATCTGATGTCCATTCTTCATATAAATAAATATAATTATAAACAAAACAAAAACCCTTATTATTTTTATATGGGGATAAATATCCGGTTTTAAATTGCCCCTGATTTATTTTAATCTTAGCTACAACTAAGTGTGAGGCTAAATTAAAATAAATCACTTTCCCCAAATATCAAGTTTCTTTCTATACAAGATTCATCTGTATTAGAATCAATACAATGTAATACATCACAATTATAATAAATACATGTTACATAATGAAATAGAAGTATTAATTTTACAAAATTTACATACAATATTTTAAATACACTTTGAACTATTTGAAGTCACCAGCTACAACTAATTAATAGGAGTCTGAAATGGTTTCAACAGTTCTTTGGAATATTTTCCAATTCTTTTCTAGTGTCTATTTCTCTTAGCTCATATGTAGTATCATTAAAATTTTTAAATATTTCATAGGGACCTTTATACAATAGGTTCATCCTATGATATTGTTTCTTTAAAGCATTGGATAATGAAATATCCCTTATGAGAACTTTGTCTCCAACTTTGGGATTCCACTTCCTTTTATGTCTTTTAACCTTATTGTTGCGCTTTTCTGCGCGACATTCTAACCTTTCAATAACTCTTTTACATATTTCCTCGGATGTCTCCGGGATTTGACTTTTATCAATGATAGGTAATGGTAAATTAGCAATTAACCTGTCAGGTTGTTTACCTGTCATTAGGAATATGGGTGCTTCCCCAGTATTGACATTAATTGAATGATTCATAACATTCTCTATGACACTGATATGTTTTAAACCAGTCAGAATGTTTATGATGGGTCAAAACTCTTAAACTTGTAGTAATTTCCCTATTAACTCTCTCACAGGGATTACTTTTTGGGTGATATTTACTACAATGGTACAATTTAATTCCTATCGCAGTAAGTTTATCTTTAAACTTAGGACTTGAGAACACTGAAGCATTATCACTAAGTAGTGCATCAATAGGTCCATAATTAGGTAAATAATCTCTCACAATTTTACCTAGGCAAGCTCTGCTATTTACACTTCTTAATGGATATATTTTTACAAATTTTGAGAATACATCAGATAATACAAGAATATGCTTGTAACCAAATTGTGTAGTAGGCATTTCTCCATGAGTATCCATTACTACTAAGCTATTTACTTTGTTCCTTAATATGTTTTGTGGAACTATATCATATTTTACGTTCATACATTTGGCTTTTTGACAAGTTATGCATGAAGAAGTAAACTTTCTCAACTTTTTATCTAAATGTTTAACATAAAAAAATTCACTTATGTTGAGAGCTAATTTTTCACAACCTGCATGATTTAAGCCGACATGAAAAGTTCTAAATAGTGGAACTTCCATATTATTAGGAATTATAACTTTCCATTTTTTCACATTTCTCCCATGTAATTTGTAAAGAATGTCATCCTTTATACCGATTTTCTTATTACAATCAATTCCATTTTTGTCATCATTATTTATATCTCTCGCACTATACTTCAATCGTTGTAACTCTATATCAGATTTTTGATGCTCAACAATGTTTTTCATCAACAATGAAAATCCTTTGTCTCTATACAGTTTTACATTAAACATTACTACTTCGTGTTTAGGAGTATGTACAGTTTCAGGTATTTTCCCAACACTTTTCAATCTAGACAGGAGGTCAGCAAACACATTCTGTTCTCCTTCTATGTGTTTTATTTCAATATCATAGGAAATTATTTCCATGATCATCCTACTCAGTTTATTATTGGATAATCTACATTTACTTATAAAACTTAGTGAAATGTGGTCACTATGAACAATAACTTTGTTTTTATAAACATAAATTCATATACTTTTCCATTATGTAAAAATGCTGTATAGGGCCGAACTTTGGGGTCTAGTTCTATCTGCCAAAATGAAGAAGTTAAATCAATAGAACTAATAAATCTACCAGTTTTCATATTTGCTATAGATGCTTCAATTGTCTCGGGCCTATAATTATCCCGGACAGTGAAAGAATTAGTCCTACGACTGTCTAAACACAGGCGAATTTTGCCATTAGGTTTTAAACACCCAGCAAATATGGTTGGCGTAAGGAGAATCAGATTTCTGTATTATTCCTTGCATTAACATGTCATCTATCATTTGATCTGCCTGCTCTCTGATGGCAATAGGGATGGGTCTACTTTTAATATTTATAGGTGGATGTTCCATCACTTTAAAGGAATATTTAAAACAGTTGCACAATCCCGGCTTCGAAGAAAAAGAACTCTTATTTTTCATTAAGATGTCATACAACATGCCTTTCTGTTCATTGTTTATGCCATGAGTGTCTTTAACTTTTTCCTTTATCATTTCACAGATGTCTTTTTCAAGTTCGTCACTCACACAATATAATAGAGGAATTTCATCATACTCAGTATTGCAAGAGACACATTCTAAATCACAACATTTACATGCGACATAATCGTCAGCACAACCATTTTCATTAGTAAGGCTTTCTTCGCCCTCGACACTTTTGTCGGAAGTACAATTAACTGCAATATTATCTTGCATTTGGCATCCACGGCCATTCACCAATTCCCTCTCCTCATGAACAACAATATTCTCTATAAAAATGTGTTCTTCAGCAATGTCACTCTCCTTCTTACTTAAATTCTTGTTCTCCTCATATTCATTATCAAATGGGATGACGACTCTCACATTATCTTCATTATACAAGGAAATATTCTTACACTCAAAATTTATTATGGCATTATATTGCTCCAACAGGTCGCAGCCTATTAACATATCACAAGACAAGTATGGAGAAATTAAACATATTGCACTGAAGTAATATCCTCCGATATGTAAATCTAGAAGGCACTGAAGCTTAATTGGCAGTTTTTCTTGCCTATCGCAAGAGTACAATACACTCCACATATTCTTACAGTCATTATCTTATTCCCTTTGTTGACTAAGAAATTATAAAATTTCTGATCTATTGTTGTGTTTGAGCAGCCGCTATCCGCTATGCAAGTAACATCATTGTTAAAAATATTTACTTTAATTTTGGGTGGTCGTCCTATGACATTTAATTCTTTATTAGTAACAGGCATAGTATCCTGATTCTTAGAAAACATTCAAATGATTATTCAATATTATGCTATCTCGCTGTCTTGAGGTACATAACTTACTATCTCCTCTCATATTTGCTGGTACAATTTCTAAATTTTGAAACCTATCAAAGCATCTATTTTGGACCCCTAAGTTCATAACGATTGAGGTACATTGCGGAGTCTTTAATGTACCTTCTATGCGTTTTTTAAAGCATGAGGTATCCTGTGATTTACTTCGAGGTCATTTTCATTACTAGGTATATCTTGACTTTGGTTGTGAATAGTTACAGAGTCTATTCTATTTTGCTCTGTCCTATCACTAGTTTCATTAATTGACAATTTGTTTGTCGTTGGAAATACCCTTATTTTCATTACCATAGGTATTCCTTCTTCTTTTACCTCTACAGGGAGAAGTCCAATACCTATTTCTATTTTCTCCTACTCTGTTAACATCCATATAATTAATTTGTCTGTCATTCCTATTTTTTCATTACGTTTGAACCATCCATTCTGGCTATTGTTACTATAATTATTAGTCATCCTATTTTTATTTGGGCTGTTTCTATTTTGAACAAACCTATTATTATTGTTGCCCTGTTTGAAATTTCTTTCTCTATTCTCATTATGATATTCATCATTTCTTTTAGTTACAAAATTACCTTTCTTATTATAGGGCTCTGCCCCTTCCCCAAATAAATTTCTTTTACTACATTTATCTACTTCTCTTTTATTCTCTAGTAGAGCTAACAACTCTAACATTTCAGAAACATTTTGTGGTCTGGCTACTATCAAATGATATCTAATCTCATCTGGGAAGTGATGCGATAACATAGAAATTAAAGTTCTCTCATCTATTGGAGGCTGTAACAATGATGCCATTTTTGCCTTCTCCAAGAAATAATTAAGATAACCTTGTTTACCATTGTTGGAGAATTTTCCACTAGTTAGGTCTAACCTTAGTTTGTTTTGTCTTTCTGGTCCCCAGTAGTAACCTAAGAAAGCATTTTTAAATGTTTGATAAGTCATTGAATCATGGCAAGCTATCTTAAACCAAGACTCTGCATTGTCTTTTAAACTTTTTCTTATGAAGAACATTCTGAACTTGTCTTCTATTCCTTTGATTTCGAAGTATTCTTCAATTTCCCTAATGAAATCAGTAGGGCTTTGGCCTACAGTATCACCAAAATTAGGTAAGTTAATTTCCCCTAAAAGATTAGCAGGAATTTTACATACATTTTTACTACTACTGCTAGAAGGAGGATCATTATTAACATTACTAGAATGTCCTGACATAACCTCAATCTCCTTTTCACTAGTTTTTGACACATATTTGTTTTCAAGTTCAACAATCTTAGTTATCCATCCTTCAACTTGTTCTTTTATAATAATTACTTCATTTGTTATCTTTGATTGAAGTTCTTCATTACCTAAGATAACACTTTCTTCGGAAATTTTTAGTCTATCTTCGACTTTAGTTCCTAATTCTTCGATTTTATCTTGGCAACTTTGCCTTACCTCAATCAAAGATGTTTCTATTGATTATGAGTTTCATCAATCTTTTCATTACATTTTTCTATCTCATTTTTACAATCTTTGGCTATATTTACTATTCTCTTTTCCAGTTTAGAATTGTTTTGTTTGCATTCTAACCTAATGCTTTCTAATTTTTCATCTAGTTTCAAGTTATTTTCTTTAATTTCTTTCTTTATATCTTTACTGAGATTGGAAATATTTGCATCAATTTTATTGCTAAGGTTAGTTACATTAGCTTCTAATTTACTACTGAGAATTGAATTGTCATTCCTAATTTCTTTTAATTCATCACTGTTCTTTTCTAATTTATTACTGAGATTTGAATTGTCATTCCTAATTTCCTTTAATTCATCACTATTCTTTTCTAATTTGTTACTGAGATTTGAAATATTATTACTGAGATTTGAATTGTCATTCCTAATTTCCTTTAATTCTGCACTATTCTTTCCAGTTTATTATTAATATCAGAAATGTTATTTATTAATAATGCTACCCAAGAAGGTGTATCATTAGTTTGATTATTTTCATTGTTACACAAAATTAAATTTTCTTGGCCTTCACTAATTTGTTCGTTTTCAATATTAACAGTTTTACAAGTTATATTTTCATTATTGGCCATTGTTGGGTATTTTAATATTTTCTTATTTCTTAAAAGCATTAATTGTTATTATCACTAATTCACTTTTCACATATAAATTTTAACTGTACTCACTTTTGAAGATTTTTATACTTTCCTCATTCTCGTGGTCCTTGGTTCGATTCAGGTTACATGTCCCTGGTTCGATTCCCATTCGAGCCCTCGTTGATGCGCCATTTGAAGCTGTATTTATTTTTTATGCCCCTCGTTGTGGAGACATTTAAAGTTGGGTTTCTCGGTGAGATATCCGAAGTTGAAGATTTGTGATATAATTTAAATCACTTTAAATCTGCCACGGCACTAATAACTCTCTTCAGGGGAATGAGGAAACGTTTCTTACACAAATAACAACACTTTATTAACAGTTGAACTATAAGTTAGTTTATTTAAAACTCTCACTTTGGTTAAGATGAATCTTGTAATTTAAAAGTTCCAAAAGATTCCGGCTTAGGTTGATATTTTTTCATTTCTAGAAGATTACTATTTTATGTATTTAACGGATGACGAACGCTAACGGTCAATCCAGTCATTATTATTCATTATTTTCACTTAGAAACTGTTTTTCACCAAGATGGATGACTATTATATCACTATATAATCTTTCATACTTTTAACACTATTTCTTTCAACCAACATCAATAAAATAAAAAATTATTTCCTTATTCTTTAAGGAGCAGTCGCCGAACATGACCGACCATCTTCAAGTATTGTAACCATCTTCTTATTTCAGTTATAACCTCTATGGTCTGATTGGTCCAACAGAAAAGGAAGGAGTATTTTCAAGTTAACTTCTATCCAATTCCACCAATCCCATTTATTTCTTTATAAAAATTATCAATTTGAATATTTGAAGTATTTTACATACTGCATCAGTTATAAAAACATCTAACTGTATTAACAGTTTATATTGACCAGTTATTATTTTTTTATACTTATAAAAAAATTTGAATTCTATAAATCAATCTGATGTCCATTCTTCATATAAATAAATATAATTATAAACAAAACAAAAACCCTTATTATTATTATATGGGGATAAATATCCGGTTTTAATTTCACGGTCATCAAAGATATAATCATGTAACTTTGTTTAGACCTTTGTATTCATAGAACAAACAGAGCATGTCCATAAAAAAAATTCTCTCCATAGACCACACTAAAACTCAATTATAGTTAACCAACCAAAAATAATCAGTAATTTAGTGTCATCTTATTGCATAATAATTTGGGAGCTTTCAACTAAAACATTGCATATCTTTCTTCTTCTTCCTTCCAAGTATTAGGCCAAGGCCTGTTACGATCCTATAGAAAATTTCCCCTCCAGCGTTTGAGGGAAATTCTCGTACAAGACTTGAAAGCATAATAATAGTCCCTTCGATTGGTTGCTCGCCAAAGGAAGGCAAGACCAGTGATGGGGCTGCCATCTTATAGCCTCTGGTCAGGCTTTTCTGGAGAAGAAAAGAAAATAAAGAAAAGAAGAAATGGAAGAAAGGAAAGACTCCCTAGCCCTCGGATGCCCTAATAGCGTCGGCGTCAAAAAAACAAGAGTTAACCAAGAGAGGTTAGATAGTAAAGTTAAAAGAGTGCAAAACACAAGTAAGTGGAAGAAATGTTTTGCACAGCTTGGGCACCTTGTGGTCGCCATCCACATATCCCCCAGATGAGGACCCCTGATTTAAATTACAAAATTTGAGGGGCACTGTGGAAAATATGCATATCATTAAAACTAAATATATGGTCACACACAGAAATACATTATATAATGTAAATGGAAAATTAATGACAAATAAGGGAAATTTTGAAGAAGTGAATTAAATAAACCTAGGAATAATAATTACAAATAGGAATGAGGTGCAGAAAGAAATTAAACAGACTCAATTCTGGAAATGCATGCTATTATGCATTACAGGGGCTCTTGTCATCCAAATTTCTCTAAAAAAACATTAAACATAAAATATATAAAACTGGTATTCTCCCAGTCATATTGTATGGATGCAAAACATGGACTCTTACTTTAAGGGAGGAGAAAAGATTACAAGTATTTGAGAATAAAGTTCTTAGGAAAATTTTTTAACCAAAGGGAAATGAACAGACAGCCGAATGCAGAAGACTTACATAACAGTGAGCTACATGATCTTTATGGGAAATCACATATAATAAGAACAGTTAAGTCTCATAGACTGTAATGGGCAGCCATGAGTGGGGAATGTAAGAGGGGCATGGAAGCTCCTTGTAGGAAAACCAGAGGGAGATTTCTCAGTAGATAGGCTAAGAATGAGGTGGAAGAATAAAATTAACAATGATATGAGAGTGATTGAAAACGTAAGCTCAGGATAAAGATGTATGGAGAGCTTATATCCATGCAGCCATGAATTTACGGGTTCGATAATGCCGGTAAGTTACTTATACATGGACGCAGTAATTATTTACA
Source organism: Diploptera punctata (assembly GCA_030220185.1). Taxonomy (NCBI): domain Eukaryota; kingdom Metazoa; phylum Arthropoda; class Insecta; order Blattodea; family Blaberidae; genus Diploptera; species Diploptera punctata. The sequence continues at coordinate 1,139,391 of JASPKZ010008863.1, forward strand.
TACTTATGTTTTTTTTGTTTCTAATTGAATTTATGCAGACTGGAATCTCGCATAGAAACTCCCAAAATATAGCATGCGGAGTTATGGCAACTAAGGTGATTACTAGATTACAGTAAAGGGAGTCACATGGTTAGCATGACACAATCCCTCAACCTTGGTCTCACAAGGGAACTGTCGATCATAGCATGCAGTAACCTATCCTTGAAATTTCTCCCAGAGAAGCATTGTGATACATCAAGGCCATGTCAAAAAAGTTATCTGCTGTTTTTAACTGCAAGGCACTGAAATCAAAGCCAGAATCTAGCAATGGCAACCCACTATACAGAGCAGATGGACTCCCTGTATGAGTAAGAGCAGAGTGGAGTGAGGCAGAACACAGTGCAGATGACAGTTAGTGAGGGTTATTCAATCTACTGAGTCTAGAGTTGTATTACTTCCCCACAGTTTAAATGAGAGATTTGGCACTGGATTTTATTGCCTTGCAGTTAAAAGCTGCAGATAATTTCCTGAATACGGCCTTGGTACATCACATAGCTTCTTTAGGAAATTTTCAAGGTAGGTTTTGGCATGTAATGGCAGACAGTTCCATTGTCAAATCTTTAAATCAATTTTGCTACTTTTCAATTCTTGCAATTAGTCAATTGTCCTCATTATGCTGAGTGGGCTCTAGAGCAGCGGCTCCCAACCTTTTTTGACTCGCAAACCCCTTTCACAACGATCTGAGTTGGGGGAACCACTGACTTTTAAATATACCTACAGTAGACATGCATAACATTTAATTCTAGGCAAAAGGCTTAATAACCTTAAATTAACGTAATCCTTAACGGTTAACCAAAGTTACTCTAGTTACAGCTTAAAAGTTACACAACATGTAGGCCTAGTTGTTACGAAATCAAATGCATTCCTAACGTTGTTACATAAATGTAAATCAGGCATTTGCAGTAAATATTAATTTATTGTGGAAATAATGTGTGATGCACAAAGAAATTAAACATAGGCTCAATTCTGGAAATGCGTGCTATTATGCATTGCAGAGACTTTTGATGTCCCAACTCCTTTCGAAAAACGTTAAGCTGAAAATATATAAAACTATTATTCTACCAGTTATATTATATGGGTGCGAAACATGGACTCTTACTTTAAGGGAGGAAAGGAGATTACGAGTGTTTGAGAATAAAGTTCTTAGGAAAATTTTTGGACCAAAGAGAGATGAACAGACAGGTGAATGGAGAAGACTACATAACAATGAACTACATGGTCTTTATAGGAGGCCAGATATAATAAGAACAGTTAAGTCCCGTAGACTGCGATGGGCAGGACATGTTGCGCGTATGGGGAATGAAAGACGTGCATGGAAACTTCTTGTAGGAAAGCCAGAAGGAAAACGCCCAGTTGGTAGACCAAGAATGAGGTGGGAGAACAACATTAACTATGATTTGAGGGAGGTGGATTATACAGGAAATGATTGGAAGGCATTGGCTCAGGATAGGGATGTATGGAGAGCTTATGTCCGTGCGGCCATGAACCTACGGGTTCGATAGTGCCAGTGAGTAAGTAAGTAAGTAATAATGTGATAAATTCCTAATGTTAAACATATGCAACAAAGGGCATTATAGGGTTAATTTAATGTTTTTAAAAATAATAATAATAATAATAATTATTATTATTATTATTATTATCATTATTACAATGCTGCCGAAATGATGGACACAATAATAGACCAAACCTCGAAACCTGTCATTATGGAAAAGTTTTGGTGAACCTTTTGAAATATTTTGCAAACTCCAGGAGAAACAATGCTCTAAAGGAACTCAACAGCATTACATAATATTTAATATGTACATCAATGTTATTAGCTCTATGGCACAAGCGGTTAGACGCTCGCCTCTTACTGCTGCGGTCCCGAGTTGAGTCTCGGTCACTCCATGTGGGTTTCATGGTGGACAAAACGGAGCTTGGGAAGGTTTTCCTCAGCCAAAATTTCATTCCACCATTTCACCATACTCATCTCATATATTTCGTTTCATTTCTGCCCCTGTGATGGTGCATCAGGCGTGGTCGATAGCCATTCACAGACCTCTATATATAGGGGCTCATCTCATCTCATCCTTCAAACCAACCATGAGTTGGACATGAGTTGAGGATATTTATTATTTGTATCAGTGTTATTACAAAATTCTTAGCAAAAGTAAACAATTGTGATTAAAGGTCTCCTCATGCATGTACATAAGATAAGGTGAAGTGACTAAGGCTTGATTTGAGAAATTAATGTTTTGCCTCATCATATAATGTAATTTTAACACTCAGTCTTAGATAAAGAAAGTCCATTATGCAGTAACTGCACAAACTAAGCTAATTCCTCAGCAAGCCAAAATTATGATCCAAATTTGCTGGTTCATGGAATATATCTTTCTTCACTTCACGGGCTAGGTAAAATGCCTCTTCTGCCTCACAGTTGTTTTGTCCATCTTTTCACTGGCCTTCCTGCATTCCTTGAACCTCTTGGCTTGTAGTTAAATGCTGCTTTTGGTAATCTTGTAACGTTCATTCTTTCTACATGTCTGAACCATTTTTCTCTATATCCTTTGATTTTATCATTTAATGGATATATATTTAAATCTGTTCTTACATCTTCATTCTTTAACCGATCCATTCTTGTGCAGCCTTTTGTTCTTCTAAGGAAGTTCATTTGTACACTTTGCATTCTACTTAGTCATTTTTTGGTCATTACCCAACTTAAAGAATGCTCTACCCTACAAATTGTTAGTAAAGAAAAGAAGAATTTCAAGAAAATTACTTACCATCCAATAGTATATGGGAAATTAAAAAAAATATTTGACAAATACAACATTACTTTGGCACCAATAAATAAATTTAGTCTGGAAAAACTTCTAAATACTAATAAAAAATCAACATCCCAGACAGTAAGAAATCTGGAATTTATCAAACTAATTGTAATGATTGTAGCAAAGTATACATAGGAAAAACAAAAAGGAATTTGGAAACACGCACTAAAGAACATTTTAGAAATATTAAAAATTGTGAAATTGAAAAATCAGCAATTGCTGCACATAGTTTACTAGAACATCGTAAAATTGAAAAAGAAGCGAAACTTTTGAAACAATTGGATAAACAGTTGGAATTGACAATTTGGGAAATGATATTCATTCAGAAGAATAAATATCGATCTATGAATTTCGATATTCCGGAGGATAAAAATTTAATTACAAAGTTTATAATCCCAACGAAAGATGGCAGCACAAGAAGTGATGTCACTAAAGAAATCAACAATCACGGAATTTCATCAGTGGAAGCCATGACTGAAGAAGGACATGATTTTGTCTGAAACTGTCGGTATCAAAGTAGTTTGAAAATGTATGAGGTGAGTCAATTAAAATATGTTCTCCACTCACTATTAATTAAGATTAGATCTTGGAGTGAATGTCTATAATATTGATTTTATGCATGTTCATACCACAATATGGTAGTATACTCATGAGGAAACTGTTAAACCTTGCATGCAGATACCTACTTTGAAATTTCTCCCAGAGAAGCATTGTGATATACCAAGACCATTTCCAAAAAATTATCTGCCCTTTTAACTGCAAGGCATAGAAATCGAAGCCAGAATCCAGCAATGGGAACCCACTGGGCATAGCAGATGGACTCCCTGCAAGAGTAAAATAATTAGGAGTGTGGCAGGATGCAGCGTGTGAGCAGGTTGTCAGGGTTGGATTTTGATGGGACATGGCATGCATGCAGGTTTCCCAGGGATAGACATTTCACCAAGTCTTGAGTTGTATTACTTCCTTGTAGTTTAAACGAGAACTTTGGCATTGTTTATTTTTTATTATTTCACTCACCTCATACTTCATAATTCATAGCAGACCCTGGGTTTCTTCACGTATTTTGTGACATTCTCAATGCTGCATCACGTTCACAACTGACGTCCAACGGCCTTCTATCCTGCAGACTGACCTCCGCGCCATCTGGTGGCCGACCGAAGAATTTCCAAATCAGTCCTCTTTCTTTATAACCGGGTATTTCAAAATTCATAGTTGTATTTTCATTCTTGCATATGTAAATTTTTTCCCAAATTGTGAGTTCCTTCGGTTTTTCCAATTGTTTAAGTAATTTTGTTTTGGTTTCTATTCTATGTTTTTCTGACCAGGCATGTGCAGCTATTGCAGATTTTTCGGTTTCTCCATTTTTAACATTTCTGAGGTGTTCTTTTAATCTTGTATTTAGATTCCTTTTTGTTCTTCCTATGTATATCTTTTCACAATCTTTACAATTAATTTGATAAATTCCCGATTTTTTGCAGTCTTCAATCTTTTCATTTTTGTTGGTTTTTATTAAATTACCTAAGCTGTAATCATTTTTCAGTGCTAATTTAATGTTGAATTTGTTGAAAATTTTTTGAAACTTGTCAAATACGAAAGGATGGTATGTGAACTTCTTGAATTTTTTGCCTATATTTTTATCTGTCTAAAGAGTACTTTCATTGATGAACTTTGACGCTGGATTTCAGTGTCTTACAGTTAAAATTTTTAGCATATCCTTTGGAACAAATAGGAAATCTACAATAGACATTACAGCGTAAGGGTTTAGAGAAAATCAAAGAATTATTTCACATGTACCTAAAAAAGGAAAAGCTGCCATTATGCTGTCTAACATGCACCATTCAGAATGTATTGATCCTGAGACATGCAAACCAGAAATTATATTCGTAATTTCATAATAATATGAAAGGGATAGTAGATATCTTTGAACAAAAACTTTTTACATATAGTACTAGCAGGCGAAGACGGAGATGTATTGCAATCATCGTTCAAGGATTAAAAGCCCATTTCTCACTTTGAATCCCTGAAAACTTTAGGCCGAGAACTTACAGAGCTATATCTGATCGAATGACTTGTAAATGATCAACTACCAAAAGAACTCAGAATGATTGTTTCCAGGATTTTGAAGAAACTGTTTACGAAGAAGGTAAAGACCAATCAAGAATGTAAAAGAAAACAGTGTGCATTATGCCCTCATTCAAACGAAAAAAAAAACAATATTGTGTTAGATGTAATAGATTAGTGTGCCAGATATGCCAATCAGTTATGTGGAGAATAAGGAATATTCAACAATGAAATAAATTTTTGTAAATTACGTGGGATTTGTATTCAATGTATTTTGAAATTTCAGTAAAAAAGGGGTGTGAAGACCCAAATCTGACAATTTCATTGTAAAGATGTTCGTGGTAATTGTTTTATTTTTCACTACACTTGTGCTATATTCTGTAATTTAGTGAATTCCTCCCCCCAATGATCAATATTAATCCACAATCAGTTAGCTAAATAAACTATTTTACAATTCCATTTTTCACAATAAATACAAATACAACTGCATATACTATCACATTTTCTGTTGGTATCTTTTTCGACCCCACAACTCCACTTACGGCATAAGAAACACACAACTCCAGTTAAGGGTTAAATATGGTGCCGACCTGGTTTAATATATTTCATTTATAATTAATTTTCACATGCATTTTGTGGTTTTATTTAAATTAATATCGGGAAGATGGCAGGCCCATCACTGGTCTTGCCTTCCTTTGGCCAGCAACCAATCGAAGGGACTATTATTATGCTTTCAAGTCTTATACGAGAATTTCCCATTAGGGAAAATTTTCTATAGGATCGTAACAGGCCTTGGCCTAATACTTGGAAGGAAGAAGAAGAAGAAGAAGAAGTAAACATTATGAGGTTATATCATTAATAATGAATGGAGAACATATTTTAATCGACTCACCTCATACATTGGACGCCATGACTGATGAAGGACATGATATTGTCTGAAACCGTCGGTATCAAAGAAGTTTGAAAATGTATGAGGTGAGTCGATTAAAATATGTTCTCCATTCATTATTAATTTTGTGGTTTGTTGAGCAGTTTAGAGGGATAAGGATTAAAAAGCCCCCTTTCATTTAGGTTTGTAAAAACAAGAAACTATCCTAATCTTGAACCATGTATTTTGCAATATGTCAGATATTACTTAACACACATCATTCCATTTCTGATATACAAAGAATAATATTTGTGTTATACATCACATTTAAACATATCAGACTTGAATTTAAAAACCTAACAAAAATTAATTCACACTAAGCTTAGTCCTTTTTTTTCTGGTGTTAGTTAATAGTAAGATCATGTTTTGGTTAGGTTTTAATATTGCACAAAATTGTTCAAATAATATTTCAGTATTTCTTCGCATGAACAAACATAAACTTAAATTAATAAAAAATAGGATAAGGTGGACAATCCATCGCACATGAATTCTTCTAAGTTCTACAGAAACACAGTGTGCATGCACGAGTTGCTGTAATGGTTAATGTAGCTTTCAGTAGATGGCTCTGAAGTCGGAATTACCAACTTTTGGAATAAATTTCCAAATGCTAAAAAAAAAAATGGGCGTAAACTAACTTCCCATTTCCTAACATAACAATTTACATGCATATTATTTAATAAACACTACACCAATTTTGGAATATATTAAACAGTACCAACTAAATTGGAAACACCATCTTGAAAGAATGAGTTCAAATCGGATCCCCAAAGCTACTTATAATTATATACCAAGAGGACGAAGATCACTGGGCCGTCCTATGAAACGCTGGAGGGAAAATTTTCTATAGGATCGTAACAGGCCTTGGCCTAATACTTGGAAGGAAGAAGAAACTATAAACTAATTTTACGTACACTAACTTGTCCCATTGGAATCTAACAAAATGAAGTTAATTTATTGAAATATGGTTTGGAATTATTTTCAAATGTTGATAACTCCAATTTGAGAGCAATCTAGTGGATGTTACATGAAGCATTTCCGCATCTGTAGAACTCGATGCACAATATTCACGTAATTTATAAATATTTAAAATCGCAAGAAATGTTTATAAAATGATTCCAAAATGTTTAAAATAGTACCAAACATCATAATAAATGGTTGAAAAGTGTTTACTGCATCAGTGGCATTAGAATGTTGATGGAAAATTGTGTGGGTCAGTTTGTCAATTACCTAAAATAATTCACACTAACATTCCATTAATCTTTTCTGTATAGAATTGGTTATTATAACCCTTTTGAATACACGCAAACAAAACTGTCTAATGTGTCAACATTAATATTCCAATTTAATAATAAATTTCATTAAACGTACAAATTTGTCTTACTATTAGTTTCTATTAATTTAATATCTAAAATACTAACCCCTGCTGGATTTTTAACAAAGTAGCTTCCACTGGAGCCCTGGTATATTCTCTCTGGATAAATGCTATTATCAATAGCAATCTCTGCCTGTCGTACAAGATCGGAAAATTGTGGATCATCTGTATAACATTCAAAAATAACATCAAATTCACACTGCATACTCGTTAGCACTACACTCTTATAAAAGAGAAAGCAGCAAACTAATTTACCTAAGATCTTATACGGTGGCATATTTAAAATATTAATAACCTTCTATGACTAACATACAAGTATACCAGCTGTTAACACAAAACGCTTGCAGTAATTACCAAACAACAAAAACACTTGCGCAAATATAGGTCGTAAAAGTTCAAAAAATGATAAATTATGCACACTATCGCTTGCTTATCAGCCAAGCCGACTCATTACCATACAGAATGACATTAGTTAAAAACTTACCTGGAAAATTGTTAAACGTGACATCCGATTCCATCCGCCCTAGGAGCGGCTGGTTTTCACGATTAACTCTTGGGGAATCTATGGTGCCTCCGTTATTAGAACCAGGCGCAAAGGCCACTTCAGGAAGTAATGAAACTTCGTCTGATACTCCTGATGAAGAAAGTGATGTGATTGAATTTGTGCGTTGTTTATCTTCGGATATGACTTGACCTTTAAGATGCGTTTGCTCTTCGGTCATTGAGGTAACTCAATGATCCTGTGAAATGTTTATCAACTGCTATAGTTTTATATAAAATATAGAGAAATATAATTAACACTTAATCACAACAAAACCAGCTGTACGTGCTGACGGCCATTACGGTCATTCTGAAGTTTCATAGTCACATGGTTTTCGTCCGTCAAAGATGGCACTACTGGATCGTACTGGACTTTTAAATGTATTAAATTGAAAATATAATTAAGTGTCATTTAACACCAAAAGTTAAAATAATATTTTATGTAGCATTGAATTATTTAATAGTCCAAATTAATACTAATTACTTTATTATTTGAGTTTAATATAAGGAGTCCACTGAACCTTTATGCATGGGTACCACCTTTATAAATACTTCATTAAATTAAAATAAAAGAAGAGATACCTCGTTTGTGAACTATAGAGTAATAATAAATCTCTGTAGGACGTAAATATCAAATTCGAGGTTTAAACTATACTCAATTTCCACTCTTGTCAATGAATGTAATTCAACTACTAAATAGATGGCATTGTGGCATCGTGTCACAGAACAGATACGCCAATATTGTAAAACAAAACTTTTTATTGCCAACATATGAACATAAGAAATGTGAAAAAACTTTATTTTACTTACTTATAGACGCTTTAAATCTGAAGTCATATCGCATCTTGTTATTTTTAGTATTTGTTAATCTATGAAATGGTGAATATGATGAAATGGGACCTGATAATAAAATTCCAACCAGCACTGATGACTGATGAAACCTGGAAAAAAACTCAGATTCGTAGGCACCTAGTTTGAACCCAGAACCTCCCAAATACGATTTCCAAACGCTACCATCTGTCCATTCTCAGTCAAATCTCTGACTGATGAAATCATTCCATCATCTACATCTTCCAAGCTGCCATCTGTGGTCGAGTTTATAAATTTTGAGATTAGATTTTGTTTGTTAGGAATATCAAAATTAATTGAAAAAAATTTTAAAACAGGAGAAAAATATTTAAAAGACTGCCTCTCTTAAAGACACACTGGTAACACACTTGCCAATAAGATCCAGAGACGTGGCTTCGAACTCTGTCACATGGAACAGAAAAAAATATCACTTCAAATCCATAAGCTAGATTATAGATCTGGCATGCATATTCTGCATGTCACTAGGATAAATAAATTAGGCTTATGAAGCAATAAACATTATTTATGCTGGATAGTACACCACATTTTATCTTCTTTTCCTTTCTGGCTTATTATCCTTTTCTTTGAAAACCATGTGTAAATCCATCACTGGCTTTGCTACAGTTAATGTCATTGCACTGGAGTCCATTTAGTTACTAATTTTTTAAGAGTTCTAGTCAGACCTTCACGTCTACAGTGGAGGGGTCAGAATGTAGAATATAAGGAAAGAGACCAAGACCTTGGACAAGATATAGATAGGAAGTACAAGTTACGGATGCTATTTATACCAATGTCTATCAACAAAATAAACTGCTCTAATCTATCAAAGTAATAAACACAAAATCTTCATAAATCCTTGGTTTGAAATAGATGTTTCACCAAACTATAAATCTATCTCTATTTTTTCACTCATCAACACTAACAATTTAGCAAATTATCCAACAAAAGACATATGACAATTTATTATATTTGAAGAGAAAATTTATATGCTCAGACTGGGACTCGAACCCAAGACCTTTGGCTTTGTAGGCCAATGCTCTACTGAATGAGCCATCTGGGCGAGTCCCAATCTAAATGCAAATTTTTCTCATATATACATTGTCAATTCTCGTGCACCAAATGCTATGAAACCTTTGCTTCTGTCTTTTGCAAATGGTGGCTTCTTTATTAAGAAGACATTTATTTGGGAATTTTACATTACATGAAGAAGAGATGAGAGCTGAATAACAGCAAATGAGATGCGATTTATGCGCCGTACAGCAGGCTACACAAAGTGGGACCATAAAAGAAATGAGGAAATTATGGAAGAGTTGGATGTAGAACCCATTCTCCACCATATTCAAAACTACCAGAACAACTGGAAAGCCAATCTTCAATGAATGCCATCTCATAGAATTCCAAAGCCATGCTTCGTTACTGCCCAAGGCAAAAGATCACTAAGACGTCCAAGAAAAGCACTGGATGGAAAATTCCTGTTTGAGACCGTAACAGGCCACATGGCTTAATTATAAAGCCAGTATGGCTTCTTTAATTAAAACTAAAAAAAAAAAAAAATCCAACACTGATTGAAGCAATTCAAAAACTATATTCAGAATTATATGTGCAAGTAAAAATGGGAAAGTACTTGTCTAAAGGTTTTCAAACAAATAAAGGATTGCGACAGGGATGCTGTATATCTCCAACATTATATAAGATTTATACTGAAAAAGCTATTGAAGAATGGAAAAAGAAACGTAAACCAATGGGAATACCACTAGATGATAATTCAAGAATATATACACTCCAGTTTGCAGATGACCAATTGATATTGGCTCAAGAATTTGAAGATATAGAATACCTCACTAGAAAATTAATACAAGAATATAGTTTATGGGGTTTAAAGATCAATATGGATAAATCTAGATATATGACAATAGGTGTGATCTTCCTCAAGAATTAATACTAGAAGAAAATTTAGGGACAATTAAATACACTGAAGAATATAAGTATTTGGGAATTAAAATTACTAAAGATGGAAAACAGGAAACAGAGATAAGAAACAGGATCAATATAGGAAAGTATGCTATATCTGCCCTAAATGGAATAGTATGGGGCAAACATATCTTCAAAGAAACAAAAAAAAACTATTTTTAATACAATAATCAGAAGCATTATTACCTATGGAGCTGATGTGTGGGCTTTAAATGCACAAATGAAAAAAAAAATTACTCGCCACTGAAATGGACTACTGGAGACGTGCTACAAGAATATCCAGGAAGGATAAAATCAGAAATTCATATATAAAAGAAAAAAATGCAGGTACAATATTCAATATTAGATTTTATAAAGAAGAAACAATTAAATTGGTACGGACACATTAGAAGGATGGAAGAAGGAAGACTACCTAAGATAATCATGGATTGGGAACCACAGGGAAGGAAAAAGAAGGGTAGACCAAATATTACGTGGATTCAGGGAATCAATGAAACTAAGAGGGAATGGGAAATAGAAGAAGATATATGGATGAACAGACAAGAATGGAAAAATGTGTTGAAACAAATGTGTAGTTAACTGTGAACATGGGTACCGGAAAAATGTATATTCATTGTAAAAGCCGGAATAATAAAAAAAATGGCTTCTTTAAATGTTTTTATTATTCATTTCATATATATCCATCCATCCATAGTAATTCTGCCCAAGGGCAGGTCTTTCACTGCAATCATAGCATTTTCATGCTATGCTTGCAGCTTTTCTAGGTGTGGTAGCTTCCCATTGCTTTCCACACTGGTGAAGGATGATGATGATGGCCATATAAATTTGGGGACCATTTGGGCCTTAAAGTTTTCCTGACATTTGTCTTACAGGTGAAGAAAAACCCCGATAAAAACCTCACCCAGAAAAACTGCCCCGACCAGGGATCGAACCTGGGCCTGCTGCGTGACGAGACCACAGCGGTGGACTCATATATTTATCAATGAGGGATAAATCATATTTGAAAAGAAAAATTATATCATATAATTATATTATATTATATAACACTTTGGCTAGACTAGTGTTGACCTATGGTAGTGAAGCATGGACACTAAAAAAACAACATGAAAGCAGAATAACAGCTTGTGAAATGAGATTCATGCGCAGAACAGCGGGTTACACCAGATGGGATCGGAAAAGGAACACCGATATCTTAAAAGAATTGAAGACTACGCCAATTTTGGAATATATTAAACAGTACCAACTAAATTGGAAACACCATCTTGAAAGAATGAGTTCAAATCGGATCCCCAAAGCTGTTTATAATTATATACCAAGAGGACGAAGATCACTGGGCCGTCCTATGAAACGCTGGAGGGAAAATTTTCTATAGGATCGTAACAGACCTTGGCCTAATACTTGGAAGGAAGAAGAAGAAGAATTATATCATATGACAATTCAATTCAAGAGAGTATAAATTAACAAAGGAAAACAAGTCATTAATTCTAGAATGTCCATGATTAAAAGCAGTTGATCTCTTTTGTTTATATACTGGACATGATTGTTTGGCTGTCCATCTACATAAATTAAACATCCTCCCTACTCTAAAATGTGTACTTCTCAATGGATATGACTCATATCCATGATTGAGGTATGGAAACATGTGCCTCAAAAGCCTTGAAATTGTGTGCGCATGCAAATTATCACACACAGGTGCGGTGGTGTGTAGATATCATAATCTCAATCTTTTAGTTTAAGGACAGCTGCTCACAAGCATAAAAGTGATTAGTGTTGTGTAGTTATGCAATATTTATGATGGTCAATGTTTTTATTATTCATTTCATACATCTCAATGATGGATAGATCATATTTGAAGAGAAAAATTATATGCATGCACAGACTAGGGCTTGAACCCAGGACTTTTAACAGTGTATGTAAGGTGAAAATTTGCATTTAGATTGAAACTTGCTCAGATAGCTCAGTCAGTAGAGTCTTGGCCTAGAAAGCCAAAGGTCCTGGGTTCAAGCCCCAGTCTGAGCATATCATTTTTCTCTTCAAATATGATTTATCCATCAATGGGATGTATGAAATCCAATACATAAAAACGAATGTTTGTTTGTTTGTTTGTACTTTATGCACGGCCATACTATTGATCCAATTGTGATGGGTTTTTTTTGCAAAATATTCATGAGATTCCCAGGATGAACATAGGCTATAATAGAGTTGAGATACTCAACTCCTACACCCTTAAAAATCACCCTTTGTGGTGAAAAACGTGAAAAAGTCCCTCTTGTACCCTTAGATGGCTTACACTGCCTATGTTTATCTTTTACAGATAACACACAATAGCCATTTTTATCTTTCATTGATGCCAAGGAGATCGGGATAAGTAGATTTCTGGGCAAGTGTATTCTGCTATTCCATTCATCCGATTGTCATGGGGCTTTTTGCAAAATGTTCAGGATTTTCCGGGGAAGGTTATAGGTTATGAGAGTTTAAATGGTCAAGCCCTTCACCCTTAAAAATCACCTTCTATAGTGAAAAAAACATGGAAAAATGTCGTTTTTTGTAAGCTCAAATGGCTTATGCTGCCTAAACCATAACAAATACACAAAATTATTGTACACAGAATTGAATATCTGAAAAAATTCTACAGAAAATTCCACAACAGCATTTGTTTATCTTTTAAGGATAACTCACAATAACCATTTTTGTCTTTCAAGAAGATTGGGATAAGTAGATTCCCGGGCAAGCATAGCAGTGCACGGCGGGTATTCTTTTATGGATAACTCAAAATAATGAATTTTGTCTTTCAGCTCATTTATGCCAAGTACATTGGGATGCATAGATTCCCAGCAATGCTGGGTAATCAGCATAGGGTATCTAAAAAAAAATAATGATATAAATTTATATTTATTTTTCCTTTTACTTATTCAACTAAATGCAAAAAAACACATAATTTATTTAGGTGTAGCAGCGCATGCCGGGTATTAGCTAGTGAATAATAAAAACATTGAATGAAGCCTTACTGGCTTTATAATGTAATGTAATGTAATAAAGAAGCCACCATTTGCAAGATAGAAGCAAAGGTTTCATAGCTTTTGGTGCACAGGAATTAACAGTGTATATAAGAGAAAAATTTTCACTTAGATTGGAACTTGCTCAGATAGCTCAGTCAGTAGAGTCTTGGCCTAGAAAGCCAAAGGTTCTGGATTCAAGCCCCAGTCTGAGTGAATAATTTTTCTCTTCAAATATGATTTATGATAGTGTTCGAAGACAAACTTTGTGGCAAAATTTATTTAATTGGAAATGACACTAACTGAATTAATGATACCTAGTATATTGCCATCAAATAAACAGATATTATTCCATAAAGACTTTTTTAAAATTATTTTTCACTGAGAGTAATTAATATTATAATTACAAAGAAATAAACGTTATCTCAGTCAAAACATAAATTTACAGGGTGGACCGCTCGAATGGACCTAATTTCAATTGCTTGTTACTGGCAAACGGTTGAAGATAGAAACTTAAAACAACGTTCATATTACAGAAAAACTCACCAAGTTTCGAATCCTGTCGGTAGATGGCACAAAGATACGTTTCTCGTTCTTAGATTTAATTGTTTGTGAAAATGGCGACTCCGCAGATTGAAAGCGCAAGCTGTTTTGTGGTATGCGGAGTTTAAATCAATCATTAGAGTTCAAAGGGAGTTCCGGCGTGTGTTTAACCGTGATGCTCCAACTGCTAGAAGCATAAAGAAGTGGCGTGATACATTATTAGCTACAGGATCTGTGTTGAAGAAGCATGGTGGTGGTCGCAGAGCATCCGATGAAATGGTAGCAAATGTTCAAGCCGCATTTGAGCGAAGCCCCCGGAAGTCATTAAGAAGAGCTTCGCGGGAACTTCAAATACCAAAATCGACATTACAACGGATTGTCCACAAACGCCTCAAACTGCACGCATATAAAGTGCAGTTAGTGCAACGTCTGGAGCCGAATGACATGCCGAAACGAGTGGAATTCGCCAATACGATGCTGGACCGTCTCGGCGCTGATCCTGACTTCATGACCAAGATTTTCTTCTCGGACGAAGCCACTTTCCATTTGTCAGGCAAGGTAAACCGGCATAATGTGCGGATCTGGGGATCGGAGAATCCTCACGCTATTCAAGAGCATGTTCGTGATAGTCCGAAGATGAATGTTTGGTGCAGTTTGTCACATAATAAGGTCATTGGACCGTTTTTCTTCGCCGAGAAAACTGTTCGTGGTACCACATATCTTGACATGCTGGAGCAGTTCTTCTTTCCACAAATTGAACAACTGCAGCCTAACATCGTTTTCCAGCAAGATGGTGCTCCTCCCCATTGGTCCAATGAAGTTCGTACGACTTTGGACAACATTTTCCCTGGCCGTTGGATTGGTAGGGGAGGACCAATCGCGTGGCCCCCCGAGATCTCCCGATTTAACACCACTGGATTTCTTTCTCTGGGGCTATGTCAAAGATAAAGTTTACACCACCCCAGTCAAAGACCTTCGTGATCTTCGTGAGCGCATCATAGAGGCTATTGAGAACATTCCAGAAGACATACTCCAACGTACTTGGCAAGAAATTGTTCATCGCTTTGATATCGTCACAGTGACTGCTGGGGCTCATATAGAGATGTGGTGATCTGGATATCAAAACTTGGTGAGTTTTTCTGTAATATGAACGTTGTTTTAAGTTTCTATCTTCAACCGTTTGCCAGTAACAAGCAATTGAAATTAGGTCCATTCGAGCGGTCCACCCTGTATTGTGTCAACGTTTCAATCTCCTGTTGTGAGATCATTTTCAAGACATGGTTGTTTATAAATTTATTGTACATAGTTACCATCACCAAGACGATTATTTTTTTTATGAATATATGTATACAAATTTAAATGAATAAATTGGAATTTTAAATTTATTCATCTAAATTTGTGTACATATATTCATAAAAAAATTAATTGTCTTGGTGATGGTAACTATGTACAATAAATTTATAAACAACCATGACTTGAAAATGATCTCACAACAGGAGATTGAAACATTGACACAATAAATTTATGTTTTGACTGAGATAACGTTTATTTCTTCGTAATTATAATATTATTCCATAATATGAGAAAAGTGAAATTAAATCTGTGAGAGAGTGCAAGACTAGCAGTGAATGAGACAATCATTTTTTTTGGCAAAAGGCAGATATACCTACAAGAGATTCTTAGCTTTTTCAGATCCTCCAAAATTCCATCCATCCAATGCAATCTTGGCTGTTTCACACTTGTTTTTCCTTCAAATTTTCATTCCATGATTTTCTTGGGCATCTCATGTTCAGTTATTCTTTGTACATGTCCTGCCCTTCAAAATCTTGAAACTATAATTGATGCAAGCACATCAGGAGACTTATTCAATTGATAGAGCTAACTGTCATATCTTATACGCCATTCTCCTTTGTCACATATTGAGCCATCATTTTTTCATCTTTTCAAATGAACTCAGTCTTGACATATTGGTTTAGGACAAGGTCCATGTTTCACTGCCATATATTAATAGTGGTTTTATCAGAGTTTCATATAGATTACATTTTGTTTCTCATGTAAAAAGCCTTGACTTGAAGTTTTGATGAATTGACTGAATTCAAATACCTAGGAACAACAATTACAAATAAGAATGTGATACGTACTTACTTACTCACTGGCACTATCGAACCCATAGGTTCATGGCCGCGCGGACATAAGCTCTCCATACATCCCTATCCTGAGCTAATGTTTTCCAATCATTCCCTGTATAATCTACTTCGCTCAAATCATAGTTAATGTTATTCTCCCACCTCATTCTTGGTCTACCAACTGGGCGTTTTCTCTCTGGCTTTCCTACAAGAAGCTTCCATGCAAGTCTTTCATTCCCCATACGTGCAACATGTCCTGCCCATCGCAGTCTACGAGACTTAACTGTTCTTATTATATCTGGCTTCCTATAAAGACCATGTAGTTCATTGTTATGTAGTCTTCTCCATTCACCTGTCTGTTCATCTCTCTTTGGTCCAAAAATTTTCCTAAGTACTTTATTCTCAAATACTTGTAATCTCCTTTCCTCCCTTAAAGTAAGAGTCCATGTTTCGCACCCATATAGTATAACTGGTAGAATAATAGTTTTATATATTTTCAGTTTAACTTTTTTGAAAGGAGTTGGGACATCAAGAGTCTCTGCAATGCATAATAACACACACTTCCAAATAGGAATGTGATGCACAAAGAAATTAAACATAGGCTCAATTCTGGAAATGCATAATAGCATGCATTACTCTTATCGTCTCAACTTCTGTCAGAAAAGTTAAACTGAAAATATATAAAACTGTTATTCTCTCAATTATATTACATGGATGTGAAACATGGACTTTTACTTTAAGGGAGGAGAAAAGATTAGGAGTATTTGAGAATAAAGTTCCTAGGAAAATTTTTGGACCAAAGAGAGATGAACAGACAGCAAATGGAGAAGACTGCATAACATTGAGTTATATGATCTTTATGGAAAACAAGGTTCAAACCTCAGTCTGAGCATATATTTTTCTCTTAAAATATAATAATGTCAGTTGAGTCTCATAGACTGTGATAGGCAGAACATATGGCACAAATGGGGAATGGAAGAGGGGCATAAGAGCTTCTCATAGGAATATCAGAAGGAAAATGTCCAGTTGGTAGACCAAGAATGATATGGGAGAATAACATTAACCACGATTTGAGGGAAGTATATTATACAGGGGATGATTGGAAAACATTACATCAGGATAGGGATATGTGGAGAGTTTATATCCATGTGGCCATGAACCTATGGGTTCAATAGTGCCAGTGAGTTAGTTAGTGTAGTTAGTAGTTAATGAATACCATCACACTTTTCCTGACTGTAAAAGGGACACTCCGCCAAAGATGTTTTGAAGAGAACTTTGTAGTAAAAACAAAACAAATTAATCAATTGTTTACTTGATGAAAATCTATGATGTATTTAATAGATAACACTATCAAAGTTTTATATGATTTTCATAAATATTTATTTTATTTAACATTCGTAACAGCTGTTTCAATACACTATATCTTCATCAGATGAATGCTTTAAACACAAATAATGTTCTATTATTTTTAAATTAATATTGGGAAGTAAACATTATGAGGTTATATCATTAATAGTGAGTGGAGAACATATTTTAATCGACTCACCTCATACATTTTCAAACTTCTTTGATACCGACAGTTTCAGACAAAATCATGCCCTTCTTCAGTCATGGCTTCCACTGATGAAATTCCGTGATTGTTGATTTCTTTAGTGACATAACTTCTTGTGCTGCCATCTTTCGTTGGGATTAAAAACTTTGTAATTAAATTTTTTATCCACCGGAATATCGAAATTCATAGATCGATATTTATTCTTCTGAATGAAACAAATTGCATAAACCGTTGGAATTGACAATTTGGGAAATGATATACATTCAGAAGAATAAATATCTCAATCAACAAAACCACTTCCACATAAACCACCACCCATATTTATACCGGGCGTAGTTAATGTACCAGAACTAAAAAATTGTGTAAAACAAAAACTTTCTGATTTAGATTTCTCACTTAGTTTACTACAACATAATTTAACGTATACCTTAGCCACAGCAACGCATGGCCGGGACTTATATATATATATATATATATATAAAACAAAGTTGGATTAGTTACACTATTTATAACTCAAGAACGGCTGGACCGATTTTTATGATCTTTGATTTGTTAGATTTGTTTCCGCCCCGAATAGCAGATAACTATTAAAACATCGGAAAAATTAACATAAAAATATTTAAAGGCGATACGACGTTCGCCGGACCAGCTAGTAAGTATATAAAACTTTGATAGTTTTATTTAATATAAAACAAATTGTTTTCAGGTGTCACATTCCATCTGTAATGTCAATCTTGAAGAAAAAATATGCTTTATGTATATTATAATATACTAATGAATTACATTAGGATGTAACATTATGAGGTTCTTCTTAATAAATAAGGTAAATCTGGTATATCTTACCTTATAACATTTGTGTTTCATTTAATCAATATACCATTGTCAGCTTGTCTAGACTGTTGATTTTTATGTTGTCAACTCCCACTCCATCTTCTGGTTGACCAAAGAACTTGTAAATCAAATTTTTTTACCTGGGAATTTCAAAATTCATAACCCTATTTTTATTCTTCAGAATGTAGATCTTCTTCAAACGGTGAGCTAACTATTTTAATAATTTAGTGTTTACATTGATTTTATGTTTTTCTGATCAGACATGAGCAGCTACTGCAGAGTTTATTTCTACCATTGGTTCCATCCATGAATTAAAATTATTCAGTGTCTCATGTCTTGAAAATTTTAAGAAGTTATATGGACAAATTTTATTTGAAGAGAAAAATATTGCCTGAATCAGGATTTGAACCTGATGTTTGTGGTTCTGCACACCAGTGCTCTGACCACTGAGCTACCAGGTTCCCGATTCAAACTAATATTAATTCTCTCCTTTTATATGAATTCACACATGTCGAAGCTATGAACTTTTCATTCTACCTTCTGTCTGTGGCTTCTTTAACAAGAAGATTTTATTGGCATATCTAAGACCAAAGTTACATGGAAAGAATGAGATTTAGTTTAGAAGGAAATTGTGATTAGGTAAAGGTAGGCAAACAGGTTTTAGGTACTTTTGAAATTGGCTATAGGTCCTCTACTATTCAGTTTTGTATTAGTGCATGTCACCAAATCTTTAGTGGATAAAAAAGGACTCTTACTGGGAGGAGAAAATATTATGAATATTTGAGAATAAAGTTCTTAGGAAAATTTTGGACCAAAGAGAGATGAACAGACAGGTGAATGGAGAAGACTTACATAACAGTGAGCTATGTGATCTTCAGGGGAAGCCAAATGTAATAAGAAGAGTGAAGTCTCGTAGACAGCGATGGGAAGACATTTGGCATAAAATGGAAATTCAAAGTGGGGCATGGAAATGCACTGTAGGATAATTATTACATCCAAAATATTGACACTGGAAAAAAAAAAAAACATCCCAATATTCATAATCAGCATCACCAAATTATGCAATAAAACAAAAAAAAAAAAAAGGAAATAAATAAAAAGTTTTCTATAGGGAAAGTGCCCAGTAGGGAGGCCAAGAATGATTTGAGGGAGGTAAATTATTCAGGGGATGATTGGAAAATATTGGCTCAGGATGGGGATGTATGTTCATTCTGCAGGTTCAATAGTGCCAGTGAATTAGTTACTTATTTAGTTAAGTAATTGTGGTTAAACAATAATACCAAATTAGAAGAACAAAATATTACTATTAGCAACTGTATTACAGATAAAGAAAACAATATACATTATCATTAAATGTGACCATTTTAATAATAAAGATCATATTTCTTATAGATCTCCACTGTCGATAAGTTCTTGAACTAAGTCTGACATTCGTCTCTGACAAAGCTCACTTGATGTACAGACTGGAAGTACGATGTTTGATTCTTGAGGTTTACTGCTGTCTGAATCCATGTACAAGTCTGGTGCCTGCTCAGAGTCACATACTGAGATGGGAATCATATCCAGTGCAAGGCCTAGCCCGTATCTTCCACAGTGACGCATTTCTTCTTGTATCCTTAACAATAAAACATAGAGGTTATTTCCCATATTTAACTATGAAAATATAGAGGTATTTGTCAAAATTTATCTTCTTTAAAAATCAATAACAATAAGTTAATACAATATAAATATGAATCATAAATCATATTTGAAGAGAAAAATTATACACTCAGACTGGGGCTTGAACCCAGGACCTTTGGCTCTACCGACTGAGCTACCGGAGCAAGTTCCAATCTAAATGCAAATCTTTCTCTTACATACACTGTTAATTCCCATGCATCAAATGCTATGAAACCTTTGCTTCTATCTTGCAAATGGCAGCTTCTTTATTAAGAAGACATTTATTTGGGAATTTTACATTACATTATAAAGCCAGTACGGCTTATTTCAATGTTTTATTATTCATTTCATACATCTCAATGATAGATAAATCATATTAGAAGCAAAGGTTTCATAGCATTTCGTGCACGAGAATTAACAGCATATATAAGAGAAAGGATAGAATGCAGACGGCGGAGATGAGGTTCCTAAGACAAGTTAAAGGATGTTCAAGACTTGATAGAATAAGATATGAGGATATAAGAGAAGAATTGAAAGTACAGCCTTTATTGGATAAGGTCACGAATTACAGACAGAAATGGATTGATCATATGGATGGAATGAGTAAGGAGAGATATCCATTGTTAGCAAGAAATTATCAAGCAAGAGGAAGACGTGATGTTGGGAGACCTAGAAGACATTGGGCTGATGCATTATGAAGTCGGAACGGGCAATTGCCTAATCCCTGGAGTGATGATGATGATGATGATATAAGAGAAAGATTTGCATTTAGATTGGAACTTGCTCAGTTAGCTCAGTCGGTAGAGCATTGGCCTAGAAAGCCAAAGGCCCTGGGTTCAAGCCCCAATCTGAGTATATAATTTTTCTCTTCAAAATATGATTTATCAATCAGTGAGATGTACATAATGAATCATAAACTTCACACCTCACATCATAAAATATGCTTTTCTCACTTGACATGTTTTGAAAATCTTTATTTTCATCATCAGCTGAACTATGATTGTTTGAATTGAGCTGTTAACACGGGTGAGGTTTGGAGTTTCCAATTCATATTTGTCCTAATGATAATTGGACAGCGTTATGCATTAACCAGCTATGCACCACTATGTAAGTTTCGAGAAAAATACATTTAGAGTTTAAGTCAATCTTCACTTTTATTGTAGCACCAAACGATATTACAAGTTATTTTCCTTGTTTCACAGTTATGCATCAACAATCTAAGAGCAGAAGCATTAAGTGCTTAGCTGCATGATGCAAAATTTAGATTAGAATTTATGAAGATCTGGTTTCATAGCTGTTTGTTGCAAAACATAGAATCTCTGATAGCTCTGATGGCATTTACATTTTTCTTTAATAATAGGACTATATTTAAACATTTGATGCTAAAAGTGCATGTAAACTTATTTCATGAGCCAGTGCAACAGATGGCATCAAAATCTCAATTAAACAAAAATGGAATGAAAGGATTAATGAGATTCCCTCTTTCCCTCTCTATTTATCATAAGTAATGCCACGAGTGATTTCCAATTTATCTAGAGAATTTGGAAATCAAGAGTGGCATTTGTTAGGACTATTTAACAAATAAAATTAAGCTGTTTACTCACAAATCATTATTTAATATAGTTATTTTAAAATATTTATATATTTAATGTAAACAGCAATGTTTGAAAACAATTGAGAAACGATTGGTATGCTTCATTTCCTTCCTTTGTTCATCACTGCAACCTGATCAATAATATTATTTATTGCCAAAGGATCGCAATATTGTAAGAATGCACCCTAGTGGAGAAATTTATAACCAACATTATAAGTATTAATTAATTTGATGTCCTATGATGTAAATATGTCAATTATATTTTTCTGCAACGTCATTTCCTGGAAAATAATTCGTTTAAGAAACTGCAAACAGAGTTTTCTTTTTTTTTTGTGGTGTAATCAATTGTTACAAATGTTTTTATATTATCTATCGCATACGCTTTCTGCTGACATTCATGCACTATATATACAATCTGGTAGCCATATTTTCTTAGGGTCAGTCACTGCAAAATAATGCTATGACCTATTCAGAATGTTAAAAAGGAGGTGCTTTCTTTATTATGATAAACTTCAGTTGGTAAATTTTAGGCGAAACACGACTGTGATTGGTTGTAAATAAAAAATCATTGAAATGTGATTGGTCATTGACTCCCATTTGGGGCATGAGTTAAACAGTCATTACGAACCAGCGAGCTAGGGGCCAAGTCTCAACAGATCGCAGCGTGGCAACTGCTCTACCGATTGATGCATAACATCGTCCAATTTATCTCATTGTGTAACTTACATGAATTTTTATTAAAATAAAAATAAAATATATTATATTACACAATTTTTATTATATCACTAATATGGTTAACATTTAAAATATAATTCTTTACACCTCACTTCATATCTTGTCTTCTATTTAAACCGGTTTTTGTAACTTTAACGGTTACATCTTCAGTAATTACATGACCAATGTTTTGTCATCCAGGAGCACCACTTCTTACTCCTCTGTTGGTGAACCGATGAACGTCCCAATCAAATCAATTTCCCAAACAATGAGCTCTTTAGGTTTTCTATTTGTTTTATTAAAGTATGAAGAAAGAAAAATTATTATAACATTTAGGAAATACAAAAGAACTCATCATTTGGGAGAAGATCTACATTCAGAAGAACAGGGATAGAATCATGAATTTTGAAATTCCTGGAGAGAGAAATTTGATTTACAAGTCCATCAAAAGATGAAGTGGGAGTCAACATCCAGGGCGCCAATATAAAATTCAACATTCTGAGCAAGCTGAAGATATATGCAGGTGTATTGAAACATGTTCAAAAGACAAAAATTTATTAATCAAAGCACTCTTCTAAAAGTAAAAGAAGAAAATGTAAAATTCAGAAAATTCACATATCATCCATTAAAACATCACAAGTTTCAAAAAATTTTTGAAGATTTCAACATAAGGTTTAGCACCCAAAAATGGACTACAGCATCAGTAGATTGATTAGACCTAATAAAAATGAGAAAATAAAAGAAAAAAACAAATCAGGGATTTATCAGATTAAATGTGAAGAATGTGAGAAATTCTACTTAGGAAAAACTAAGAGAAATTTGAAAACAAGAGAGAAAGAACATCTCAGGAATGTCAAGAAAGGGGAAATAGAAAAATCTGCAGTGGCTGCCCATTCATGGTCTGAAAAACATCTTATCGAGAAAGAAGTTAAATTATTAAAACAAATAGAAAAACCAAAAGAATTTACTTTTGGGAAAATATCTACATTCAAAAGAGCGAAAAGAAGAAATTGATGAACTTTGAAATTCCCAGGGAGAATGAACTGGTTTCGAGGTTTTTCAGTCTGCCAATGGAAGGAACGAATGATGACTCTTCAAGATGACAGAACAACGGTCATGACGATACTGAGGATGAAACAGAAACTATGTTCCGAAACTAGTTTATAGTCAAATAAGAAGAACAATATGAGGTGAGTGATAAAAAATTCTATCTAAATGTCCAAAAGAACTCAAATTTTTATGAGGTAAGATGAAAGATTCACTTATTTATTAAGAGACTTTGTTCTGGTGATAAAGGCTGCCATCACGCAGTGCTGACAATCTGGTTTATATCTCATGCCAATTGTCTAAGGGCCGCATGCAAATACAGTACATTAGTCTCTACTCAAATTACTTCCAATCACTGGTGAGCTGACTTTCCGTGAGCAAGTGCAAAGATCGAATTAGCTACCCACTTACTGGTCATGCATGAAAGTCATCGTTTTTGTAATATTGGCAAGAAATTACCCAGAATTCTCAGCGATAAAACCACTTCCATTATTTTCGTCTGCTAGAGGAACGCATTTACGCTTGCGTCCTGCAAATAATACCGTATACGACGACGTCTGCATCGTGCAATATTACGCCGATTCTCCTGTTCTTCCAGTTGAATTCTTTGTAGACTCTATCAAATTCCTCTTCTCCGCGTATACCGAAAACATGATCAAAGTCTTCAAGGTCCGATATCTTGGATAAAGCAGCAAGGTACGCGGCAAGGTTTCAAACTACATCAGTTACTATTGGTTACCATCGGGATTCTCACGATTCGTTTTTCTCCTAAGTCACCGCGCCAGATAGCTTAGGAATTTCAACAATTATTAACGCATGAACAGATTTTTGAGTATGCAAAAACATATTTGGATACAACTTTCTCAGCAGAGTACAGGCAGAGAACAACTTTTACGGTCTAATGCGTTCATAGATTCGAGCCTAAGACTTATTGTGGGATCACTTTGACTTTACTTTCATGGGCAAGTTAGGTTTCATATATACTTGAAGCCCAGAGACAATATACTGAGTCTAGTTAAGCTAACAGTAAGTAATTATAGCTACTTACATTTCCCACAAACGATCTGGATCTAGGATCTCTGACTCCAGATCGTCAGCATCTCGAGTGAGCTCCTTGAGAGATGAAGAGAGGCTGGCATGATATTCTGACAGTAAGTGTGTCATGTTTTTGTGTCTCATCTCTCGTGACGTGCAGCAGTACAGGAGATTCACTATGTCAAGAGCAGGTGAGCCATAACGAGCTAATTGGAAGTCTACCAGGCAGACCTGTTAACAAACATAACAAGGTATTAAGGGGCTATTGGATGAAATTCCTATTTTCCACAATTTTATAGATAAAAAACTTCATTTTTGGTATGTATATCCATTAAAATATATATATACAGTCAATATGCCCAATTCACCAATTAATGTTTTAAATCTGGTCTTGAGAATGACAGCTTGGCTGTGAAAACGTGTTGACCATTTTAAAACATTAATTGGTGAATTGGGGATATTGGCTGTATATATATTTTAATATTTTATCACCAAGAAGATCACTTGTGTATTAAATGTGTATCCTTGTTGGTATAAGTAATAAAATGTCTACGTTTCATTTCTGTAGCATCAATAGTTTTTAAATTATTCAGATTTTAGTTTTAACAAATGATTTCCGATTGAGGGTCTTTCCACTTTTCAGCGGTTGCCCTTTTACCAGCCGGCTGCTGGCCCTTCACATCCACATGTGTCAATCACAGAGGTAGATGATCAACAGCCAGTGTAGGGGTGACATGTGGTTAGCATGTCGAGTCCCCCAGCCGTTATAGCTGGTTCCTCAACCTGGAGCCGCTACTTATTGTAGCTACCCAATTGCCTCACGATGCTGGGTGGACACCAGTCCCATACTGGCCGAAATACCATGAGAAAATTTCTTCCCCCATGGAGACTCGAACCAGTGCAAGTCCCGTAGCTCTGCGCCAAGGCTTCCTACCTTAACCGCTCGGCTACGGTGCGGGACTTTAACAAAAGATGCTTTTTCAAAATCTAGTAAAATCTTTAAAAAATTAGATTCAATAAAATATGTATAATAACATACTCAATTAAAGTGTTTCATTATTTTCCTAGGGGAAATAAAAAAAATAATGCACTTGACACTATTTATTATATTTATTTTTGGTATAGATCATCATATATTTTGTTTTTTAACTTGATAAATTCTTAATATATAAAAATTATTACTACCTCATTTCATTAATTAGAGTTTCCAGAACATTCTGTACAAATTTCAGACCCATATAGTAAAAATTATAGGAGAAGGTAGATTTTGAACATAACAAAATGTGCTTTTACAGAAATATGAAAAAAAAAATTTCAAAGTTTGCATGCACTTTAAAGATAGTAATTTGAAAATAGTCTATAAAAAACTGATCAGGTACCAAGATTCCTTAGAATGAGAAAAAAATGCTAAACTTAACAGACCAGAAGGAAATACCCATAAACTACAATATTACCATTGTAGCTAAAGCCTCTATAATGGGGATTTAAATAGCATGGTCATTTAAATATGATGCCATTATACTAAGTTCTAAGTGACATAGGTTCATGAAACTTGGGCAATATGTAAAGAAATGTGTATAATTTATTTTCCTGGAAAAAAACAATTGTGATTTTTAACCAAAAATTGCCAATTTTCACCCATTGCACCCCTTAAATTTAAAATTAATATACACAGACAAGTCATTTGTAAGATACTTAATACAACTAAACAGAAAAATGTCTGCTTGAACTTGAATTTTAACTCAAGACCTCCAGCTTTGTATCTTGGATTTAGTTTAGGCAGAATAGTTTTTCTTTAGTTATCTTAAGCTATTAAACATTCATGTTTGCTTTATGGTAACTTTTATTACAAGACTGTAATACTGTACTGTATGCAACTGAGCAAATGCCATGTGAATCTTGGTTGTATTGTACACTTCGAAAAGATAATTTGTCAGTGTGCTGTAAGTGTAATTAAAAACTAATATCTTTATAATAGGGCATTCATTAAGTAATGGCACACTGTTGTAAATCACCGATCCTAGTGGTGACCATTGTAATCTTGTAGTATGTTCTTGTGTAGTCTTTGTTGTGTATATCTGTAATATTGAAAGTTTCGAAATAGCAATATTTTGTGAATACATTCACTGTTTCTCACATTCAGTAATTAGTAAAGCCCTAAAAGACGTTCAGTTCAATTTGTTTAGAAGGTGGTATTGGAAAGTACTCGAACTTCCACCAAATTCACCAGACAGGAGCCCTTGTGACTATAACTTATTCTCAAAGATCAAAGAACCTCTACGAGGCATTCAATTACAATCAAGAGTTTATATCCAGAAAGCTCTAGATGGATTAGATGAGAAAAATAAGCAGAAATGGTGCTGCAGTACGCCATCTTCCAAGAATTTGGCAACATATAGTTGACTTGGCAGGAGACTATAAATAAAGTTTGTAATGTTCAAAAGTAACCTAAATAATTGAGGGGTTGACATGAGAAAGGTAGTAAGTCATAAAAATATCAAATTTTACAGAGGAAGCAAATAAACATTTTGACACTTTTAAATTTAAATATATTTTGTGAAGCTAATATGGATATTTCGTAACTATTTTGCAAATAAAATTTCTTGTATAGTAGTGTCATAATTATATTAAAATTAATGTTGGGAAAATTGTTTTTTTTTTGCTTCCTCTATAAAATTTGCTTTTTATGACTTACTACCTTTTGCATGTCAGTGCCTCATTTTTTTGCAATGTTATAGCAGTGCTGCTATTACTTATCAAATGCCCTTGTATATAAAAATTCAGTCTGCATATGTCTGTGATTTATAGACTTCTAAACCGCTCAACAGATCTACGTGAAAGTTTGTACGTCCAGGTTTTCAGTTACAGCTAGTGTTTAGTTGCTATCTATTATGCTCTAAAACTATAAGGTACGAGAGTTCTGGAACGAAAATTTAAAAATCGCTCTAGCGGTCGTAATTTTTGATGATTAACAACAAAACTCAGTATTTGTGATTAAAGTATACCGAGATAGGTATCATCCAAAAACCAGCGATATCCGATCATTAGAATTGGGGGTTTACCTGAAACCCGAAATTAAAAATTTACTCCAGCAACCGTCATATTTGGTTCGTCGCAATATATACCATACAATTTAATTAATCTCTGATTTTTTCTTTACTTATTCAACTAAAAAAATATATTTTGGTGTAGCAGCACACGCTGAGTACTAGATAGTAATATATAAAACTAATGTAATAGCGAAATTAACACAATAAATCTTGCTCGATATCAGGAATCTGTACCAACTAATCTAATTCGTTATATGTAGAACAACGGTACAACAATCTCCACATCATTAGTAGCCAATGACATTCGAGGAATCCACCTGCATGTACACTAAACATCCCTCGTTACACGCTAGACCATCATCCTCTCATAGGGACTTCTTATCATCATCAGCAGCATCAAGGATTAGACCTTAAGGTCTGTTTCGATCTCATACTGTCCATCTTTTACTGGGTCTTCCTATATTTCTTCATCCTAGTGGTTTGTAATGAAGAATCTGTTTCGGGATTCTATTGTTATCCATTCTATTGATGTGGTTCATCATTCATCTCTGTATTGTGCAATTCTATCTAATAGTTTGAATATATTTAGTTCACTTCGTATATTTTCATTTCATTTTCGATCTGTTATTGTATACTTAGCCAGGCACACTCCTCAGAAACCTCATTTATGACGTTTCTATTCTTCGTTCCTGGTTTTTGGTTTAGATACAGTGTTTTGATCCATATAGTAGTACTGGAACCGCCATTGTTTTATAAAATTTTAGAAGTGTCTCCTTTCTAGTTCCTTTGAGACTTAGTTTTATGGTGCCACACTTATAATTAAATTTATTTATTTTGTTTTCAATATTTTCACTTTTTTATATGACTTTTTTATATCCCATGTAATTAAAATTGCTCACCTGTTCTATTATTTTATTTCCAAATTGGATTTTTACTCTTAGTGGCTCATACCATCGAAAAGCTAAAACTTTTGTTTTTAGAGTAGATATTTTCAAGTTATATGTTTCACATATTTTACTTAATTTGTAAATTGCCCGTTGTAAGCCATCTTCTTTGGTATAATACATTAGTTCTTCTGTTTCAGTTTTAGTTTCACTGCACTGTTTGAAGGATATTGAATCAGGAATGATTCCTTTATGGAAAAATCTAACAATTTTTAAAATGTTAACCTAGAAAACAGAGTATTAAATTGGTAAAAAAATACGATATGGGGATTAATAGTGAAAAAACTAAAGTGATGGCTTTTTGTGAGAATTAACCTATCTTAAATAAAATTTGTTCAAAGAATGAATTGTGTGAAAGAGTAAAAGGTTTTTCTTACCTCTTGTTTTTCAATTAATCGGACATCATCATAATCATCCTAAGGTGCGACAACTTCAAAAGTGAAAGTTTTGGCCTTTTCAACAATCTTCCTCCATGCCAATCTGTCTCTTGCCCATATTCAAATTAGGAACTTCCATTTTCTTTAGATCGTTCATTGTGTCATCCTCCCATCTGATCTTCGGTCTTCCAACAGCTCTGCCTCCTATAGGTTTCCATTTATAGAGTTTCTTGACCATCTCTGATCATCAATTCTTATCAGATTTCAAAGCCAACCCATTCTAAGAGATCTGATATGGTTTACTATATTCTGATTTATTATTAATTTGTTTATTCATTATTTGTTTTGATTCTCCAACAGTTATCAGTTCCTCTATTTGGTCCAAATATTCTTCTTAAGTTTTTTCTTTCAAAAATTAATAATTTCCGTTTTATTGTTTCTTTTAGGATCCAAGTTTCACTAGGATATGTAACTACTGGTCTAATGACTGTTTTGCATAACCTTATTTTTGCAGTTTTTGATATTAATTTGCTTTTAAATAAAGTTCTATTTGCAAAATAAGGTTTATTCCCATTTACCAATATTTCCTTAATTTCCTCTTCTAATGCATTATGTCCATTTACTTTGGTACCTAGGTATTTAAATGATTCTACTGTGTTAATTTGCATGTCATACATTTGTAGATTTTCCGATTTTCTGTTGTGATTACTATATTATAAATATTTTGTTTTATTTTAAAATACAATAGGAAGTAACATTAAGAGGTTTGTTTAGAAATTAAAACTTTTGTCTGTTCATTCTTACCTCTTATAGTTGTTTTTGTCCAACGTATGTTTCAGGGCTTCTTAGCCCCATTTTTTTTTATCTTGATCTATTATTAGACTAATTTTTTATTATATCCCTGATAAAATTCACAAGTGTAATATAATAATAGGAATGATTGACAAAATTATAAATATATTACATGGAACATGGATCTTACTTTAAGGGAGGAGAGAAAAGAACATGAGTATTTAAGAAGGAAGTTCTTAGGAAATTTTTTGGCCCAAAAAGAGATGATGAAGCCCGATGGAGAAGACTTACATAAAAGTGAGCTACATGATATTTATGGGAAATCAATTGTAATAAGAACAATTAAGTCTTGCAGATTGTGATAGGCAGGACTCGTGGCACAAATGGAGATTGACATAAAGGCATGGAAACTCCTTGTAGGAAAACCAGAGGGAAAGCACCCAATTAGTATTCGAATCCAAGAATCAGGTGAGAGAATAACATTAATCAAGATTTGAGGGAAGTAGATTATAAGGCAATGATGAAAACATTAATTCAGGATAAGGAAATATGGAGAGCTTATGTCTGCGCGGCCACAAATCTAAGGATTCGATAGTTCCAATGAGTTATATAAAAAAGCTCATAGTGAAAAACAAATGAATGTGTGAAAAATAAATTATACGAACAAAGCCGCCTGGTTTACTTTTATTTTTTTATGAGTTTTATTTTTTATCAATGCATCGAGATCGTCTTCATGACATTTCTGGTATTCTCTCCTGGCATGAGTGGAATTGTAACCCACTTCTTAAGTTGGGGCGCCTGGAAGGTGGAGTTACATTACTCCGATGATATGATTGGTGATAAATCATAACGAAGCGCCAGGAGAGTAATTAAACCTAAATCCAGAGCATTGGAGGACACAGAATAATTACCTTTGAGAAAAAAAAATCTTTGGTCTGACCAAGAATCGAACCCGGAATCCCCATGAACTAATCAGGAGATCTGACCACTAGCCCAGGAGGCTGATCTTTCATGAATTTGTCTTAGGGAAAAAGAAGTATAATAAAATAGCTACACTTTAAATTAAGTCGCGAGACGCTCCTATAAAAAAAGTCCGAAAATTCAGGAATAAGTAAGTACATATAATTAAGAAATTCTGAAGTTGTTCATTTTCGCGTATCATAACATTTCAGAAAACATTTGAAAGTTATTTGGTAGAATTCATTTCCATTCTGCACACTGGAATAGAAAGTTTCTGACTTTAGATAATTAAGCCAAGACATTCTTGAAGTATTGAGCAAAGAACAAAATTCATGGCCATTTTTTAGAGCTTATTTGTTTACGAACATAAAATATAATTCAAGTATATGAACATTTAAAAGCCTCTTAACACGCAAACACCATGGACATTTAAAAAATAATAACGAAATGTCCTTCAAGAACTAGAATTCAATTTGTAATTTTTTTCAACAGAATTATCCCTCCGGTCCAAGTGGAATTACAAACGCAATTATGATATTTTGAAGGAACTACATTAGAACCAGTCATTAAGTACATATATGAATACCCGAACAATCGGATGAATCATTTGCGACGACTGGTTCAGATAATGTTGTTGAAATGCGACTCCTCGGTAGTATAGTGGTCAGTATCCCCGCCTGTCACGCGGGAGACCGGGGTTCATTTCCCCGCCGGGGAGAATTTTTCATGGAAATATGGGAGTCGCATTTCAACAACATACTCAATAAAGAGGGACCAATCTGCGGCAAAAGGAATCCTCAAGAAATTTTAACACCAATACCCACAAACTGGATACCCCTGACCACAGAAGAAGTGGGATATGCAATATGTAACTCCAAAAACAAGAAAGCAGCGGGCCCGGACGGAATATACAATGAATACATAAAAGACACGGCATATCTGTTGGACCATGTTTGGACAAAATTATACAACTGGTTCAGATAAGAGTTTCCAAAGCCATGCTTCGTTATTGTTCAACAGGCAAGAGATATCTGGGTCGTTCAAGGAAGCGCTGGATACGAAATTCATCGTGAAATCGTAACAGGCCTCTAGGTCTAAGACTTATATGGATGAAGAAGAAGAAAATATTATTTTTTTAAATATTTAATTTTAATTAATTGAAGTTTTTTATTTCATTTTATATGAATCAGTCATTTCGTAAAGGGATCATCTACAGCTGATCAAATTTTACAGGAGAAAAAAAAAATGATTCAACTTGTTGAGGATAAAGCACTGAATCTGATATTGCTACTGAATAAAGTCAAAAAGTGGTAAAGGAATAGTGTAGTTGATCCGTTCTCACACGGAAACGACGGAAGTAGGTATGTAAACATGGAATAATGAAAGAAATGAATTTAAGAAAATTTGGAGATGATCCCTTTTCGAAATGACCGATTCATTTATATGCGCTTAAAAATTTAAAGTCATATCGCATGTAGGGTTTATATTTAATATTTTTCGCTGATTGAGTGGAAGAGAAGGACTTATGGGTTTGACTCTGCCAATTTTAAATATAACTAACTCACTGGCACTATCGAACCTAGGTTCATGGCCACGCAGGCATAAGCTCTCCACAAATCTCTATCCTGAGTTAATGTTTTTCAATAATTTCCTGTATAATTTACTTTCCTCAAGTCATCGTTAATTTTATTCTCCCACCTCATTCTTGGTCTCCCTGTTGGGAGCTTTCCCTGTGGTTCTCCGACAATAAATTCCTGTTCCGCTGTTTCATTCCCTATTCGTGCCACATTTCTTCGCCATAGCAATTTGCAACAGTTAATCGTAATTGAGCTAATGTTTTACAATCATCCCCTGTATACTGTATTTCCCTCAAATCATGGCCATTGTTATTTTCCGCCTCATTTTTGTTCTACCAACTGGGTGCTTTCCCTCTGATTTTCCTACAAGGACGTCCATGCCATGTTTTATATACAGAGTGTTTCTAAATTATACCGACAAACTTTGGGAGCAGATAGTTAATCTTCATTGAAGCATATTTTGTTAAGGAACCTATAGGATGTGACGCTATGTTTCAGTACAAGAGGGGTCTTAAAGGAAGGGATGGAAGGAAGTAGGTACGTGAAAATAACCAGTCATCCTGTGTTACATGACTCTTCTGTCTGTTAATCCAAATACTTTACAGACAAGCAGAAACAAACCGTACTTGATTCTTAAAAAAATAATAGTTTTAAAAAACTAAAACAACACGCTTTATTAGAAAACCGAACTAAATGAAAAATAATTTTAATTTCCAACACGCTTGGGATAAAATTAAAGTGATAAACAAAAAAATCATCTCCAACACACATAGAATAAAACTAGAGTTATCAACAAAAAGAAAATTTTATCATCAAAAGCGTGGGGTGCTCTATATCAATTAATATATTTGATAATAAACAGATATTGGTAAAAGTAAAGTCTCTAAGAAGAACATGTAAAAATCATAAAAAGCACCCCACGCTTTTGATGGTAAAATTATTTTCTTTTTGTTGATAACTCGAGTTTTATTCTATGTGTGTTGGAGATTATTTTTTTGTTGATCACTTTAATTTTATCCCAAGGGTGTTGGAAATTAAAATTATTTTTAATTTTTTAGTTCGGTTTTCTAATAAAGCATGTTGTTTTAGTTTTTTAAAACTATTATTTATTTTTTAGTTTTAATATTTTACAAAAAAGATAAAAATGTAAATATCTTTAAATTCGATACTATTGTAGTATGAGCTAAAAGTAACACTCTTCTAAAAAAATCCTCTCAACCGGATTTGAACCAGCGACCTAAGGATTACTGAAATTATATACCACTAGAGTTCACCGCTCTACCAACTGAGCTCTTACGATTGACTAAAAAGTCGACAAGTCCGCAACCTATTATACCAGTTTTAATTTTTTTGATTTTCTGATGATTCTGGCCAGGCTTTTAGAATATGAAATTATTGTATTGTCACGGTACTTTACAAGTATACAAAGTTTCAACTCGATCCAATGTTTCTAAGTGGGTGAAAATCGTGTTCAAAGATTCCGTTACATAGACACAAAGACACTTTTTTTTTTGATTTTCTGATGATTCTGGCCAGGATTTTAGAAAAAAATGAAGTTATTGTATTGTCACGAGTCCTTTACAAGTATACAAAGTTTCAAGTCGACCCAATGATTTTAAGTGGGTGAAAATCGCGTTGAAAGATTCCGTTACATAGATAGATAGATACAGCTCAAGCTAATATAAAGCGTGTAAAAACACTCACTATTGCATTTTCAGGATGGATCCAGTTTATTGTCTCACCACAAGTGCGAACACACGTCCTTTATAAACAGTGCATCGACGTGCCATACTTCCAAAGATGCCAGGGATTTATGTTATTTCAGCTGCTGCGCTGACAATGCGTGCTACAAGATCTTCTTTAGAGTCAATATAAACTTGCTGTAATTGATACCGAATGCTACTGAGCTCCAGAAGTAAACAAGCCAAGCGATAGTAGTAATGACAAACCCCTCTCGTCTGAAAGGAGTGTTTATCCCTTTCCTTCAATCCCTTCCTGTAAGATCCCTCTAGCCCTGAAACGAAGCGTTGTAGC
Organism: Diploptera punctata; assembly: GCA_030220185.1. Classification (NCBI taxonomy): domain Eukaryota; kingdom Metazoa; phylum Arthropoda; class Insecta; order Blattodea; family Blaberidae; genus Diploptera; species Diploptera punctata. The sequence goes on from JASPKZ010008863.1 coordinate 1,173,789, forward strand.
TCATAGGTTCCTTAACAAAATATGCTTAAACAAAGGTTGTCTATTTAGTTCCAAAATTTGTCGGTCTAATTTAGAAACACCCTGTATTTTCAGTTTAACGTTTTATGAGAGGAGTTAGAAAGACAAGAGTCCCTGTAATACGTAATAGCACACATTTCCAAAATTGAGTCTGTGTTTAATTTATGTTTGTATCTCATTCCTGTTTGTAATGATTGTTTCAAGGTTTTTGAATTCAGTCACTTCTACAAAATTTTCCTCATTTTTCATTAACTGCCCATTTCCATTATATAATGTATTTCTATGTGTGACCATATATTTAGTTTTATTGATGTTTACTTACAGCCCCAATTTCTTAGTATTACTCTATAGAGAGTGCTTCTCCCAGAGAAGCATTGTGATGCACAAGGCTATGTAAAAAAAATATCTGCCTTTTAACTGTATGGTACAGAAATCCAAGCCACAATCCAACAATGATACCCCACTGTACGGAGCAGATGGACTCCTTGCATGAGCGCGAGCGTAGTTAAGTGAGGCGTGATGCGGCTCGGACGGCAGGTAGTGAGAGTTATCCAATCTACCAATTCAGGTGTTTTATTATTTCCACATTGTTTAAATGAGAGATTTGGCGCTGGATTTTTGTGTCTTGCAGTTAAAAACAACAGACATTATTTTTGAACATGACATTCATACTTTACAATGCTTCTCTGGAAGAAATTTCAAGGCAGGTTTCGGTATGAAATGGTTGACAGTTTCCTTGTTAGTATTTCCTTGCTTTAGCCTAATAATACTAAAAAAACTGTGGATGATGGAGAAATTTCGAATACATATTTGAAAACACGATCAAAAACTGCATTAAGTACAACTATTGGTGCTCATGATACAAAAATCATGTTGACCAGTGTAACAGGAAATTGTGTGATAACAGCTGAAAATCAGTGTTAAAACAATGTCATAAAATGCTTAAACAATAATGGTAGTCACCATGAATAATTTATAAATTTGTTTTTGGGTTATTCTTTACAACATGTGACGCGATATTTTTAATTCCTTCATCTATGTCCAACTCAGCTGACATGTGGAAAAATTTAAAATCAATAGGCCTTTGTCAAAATAAACTACAGGTAGAAACAGCTGACCTACCACTAGATGAGTTGAATGACCATTTTACCCGCCTCCCTTCTGACAACACCTCACAACAAAAACAACAGACAATAGATGAACTAATGTCATATTCCCAACCTACCCGAGACAAATTCTTTTTTTCCTATATCTCACCTAATGACGCCAAAAGAGCAGTATTACGTATTAAATCTAAATCACAAGGAATAGACAATATAACAATAACTCTCCTGCAAAAAATAATAGACATTATTCTCCCAACAATAACCCACATTTTTAATGCCTCTATAATGACCGGGACCTATCCCAGACTCTGGAAAATGGCTCTAGTTCGTCCTACACCGAAATCAAACACTCCCACAACACTCGATGATTATAGACCAATTAGTATTCTTCCCTGTTTATCTAAAGCACTGGAACACATAATACACTCACAGTTAACAGACTACCTCACCACACACGACTTACTTGATGAGCATCAGTCTGGTTTTAGAACAGGACATCATACAAGTACTGCACTACTTGACATTGTAGAGGACATAAGAGACTCAATGGACAAAGCAAACTCACCGCAATAGTCCTACTCGACTACAGCAAAGCCTTTGACACAGTAGATATAGACTTAATGCTAGCGAGACTAAAGACACTACATCTGTCGGAAAACTGCCTTGATTGGTTTGCATCTTACCTCACTAATCGTCAGCAATCAGTTTCTGTTAATAATCGCATTTCTTCCTGGCGCTTGGTGAGGAAAGGGGTACCTCAAGGCGGCGTCCTCGCTCCTCTTCTCTTCTCGATTTATATTAATGACGTGACCAAGAAACTACAAAACTGCAAGCATCATCTTTACGCCGACGACCTACAGATTTACACACACTTTAGGCCTGACGAAATTAATGAATATATTGACAAAGTAAACACTGACCTCAGGCATATATCTTTATGGTCCAGACAATATGGGCTGAAACTAAATGTAAACAAAACGCAAGCAATAATTATCGGACATCCAAGGCTATTACACCTCATAAACAATGGCAATATGCCGGCTGTCATATTAGATAATGAACAAATTCCTTATACCGACATCGTTAAAAACTTGGGATTTTACTTAGATTCTAATTTAAAATGGCATGAGCAAGTAAAACAAACATCTAAAAGAATCTTCTCCATAATGCATTCCCTAAAGCGACTTAAACATTTTCTTCCTACAACTCTTAAAAGAATTTTAATCCAAACTTTAGTGATGCCGCATTTTGACTACTGTGACGTTTACTAACTGACATAAGTGACGGATTGTCGGACAAACTGCAGCGTGTCCATAATATGTGTATCAGATTCATATTTAATGTTCGAAAAATACGATCACATTTCTCCATTATTCCACGAATTGTCATGGCTACATCTAAAAGAGAGAAGAAAATCGCACTGTCTAATTCTCCTATTTAAGATCCTACATACCTTGATTCCCAATTATTATATCCCGTTTCCAGTATCTATCCTCAAACCATAACTTAAACACAAGATCACAACATAGTCTCTTACTTAATATACCGCAACATAGGACATCACATCACTCCATGTCATATACCATCTCCACTTCTCGCAACTGGAATTCCCTACCACAAGAAATAAGGGGCTGCCGGACATTGGCATCTTTTAAAAGAAATCTAAATTTATATTTGCTCTAAACTCGACTTCATTATTATCCAGTGTAAGATATATATATTAATTGGTGTTTCCCGTATAATGTATCATATTTATATTATTATTATTATTATTATTATTATTATTATTATCGTATCATTATTGTTATTACCCTATAAAATGTTGTTTGTACATGACATTTACATTGCTACAATTATTGTATATTTAACTGTTTATAATTAGTACAGTGTATATCTATATTTGTCGAATATTTATTTGTATTTGTGCTGGTTGAGTGGAAGAGAGGGCCTTATGGCCTTAACTCTGCCAGAATAAATAAAGTATTATTATTGTATTATTATTATTATTATTATTATTATTATTATTATATTATTAAATCCCTCTCAAATTTTAATCTTAGGGTTCAATATTTCAAATTATTTCCCACCATTTACATGATTTTTACATTTTTCTAACGATTATTTCAATATATTTTTTCTTCTTCTTGCAAACATTGAACCTTTTTAGTTCGTTCCGGCTCCAAGTATTGTGGCTGCTGTGTCCATCTCTTGCGTGCGCGTACCCGATCTCTTTTTGCTCCTCTTGATTGATAGTTCAGACTTTTCCTAGGCAATCTGTTGGTATCAATTCTGCAGATATGTTCATACCATTTTCTCCTATGCTTTTCTATTTTATCTGTCAAACTGAATATTTGTAGTTCTTTACGGATATCTTCACTTCCTTTTTTATCCATTAAAGTATATCCAGCCACAAATCGTAAATATTTAATTTATGCTGCTTCTATTCTTTTAATTGATTATTTATTCAGAGTCCATATTTCTGAGCCATACAATATTGCAGATACAGCCAATACTTTATAACATTTATTTTTTCTATAGTATTTAACTACATACGTAACACGAAGACGTCGCAGATATATTGATTTTAACGAATATAAGCAAAAACAAAATCGTGTTCCAGTGCAGCCAACATTGAGTATGTACTAATTTACTGTACACATATACTTCTGAATGTCAGAACTTACTATTTTTTTGGGCGTTGCATTCTTCCACCTTTTAGAATGCTTAAATTGCGTTAGATTAGTTTTTAGGTTGGTCTTTCACAGGTTAGAGCATTTAAATTGCGTAAGTTCGTTAAATATCGTGTATACGTTAACTGCATCCCGTGAATCCATTAGTGTAAACAACATTTTTCTCGTCACATGTTATAAAGAATCCCCGTTTTTGTACAGATGTTGTAAGCTACAGGAAATTATATATATATATATATATATATATATGTGTGCATTTTCGGTTAACTGACATGTGCTGCACCTTGTATATTCTTCTTGTAAGCCCATGTTTCCCTTAACAGAGATTTAGGCGCTCTCCCTCTACAGGGAAGAATTTGAACCATACTAATTTAATTACACTTGTTTTCGTATAGACGTCATTTGAGTGATCCGTAGTCAGTGTTCTGCCTCATACTGACATCTAGGAAACTAAGGTAGTACTAGGACGGGAATATTCGGTAAATTTTGCTTAGAGGCCTTTTCATTCAAGCTTAAGGATCTTTTACGAGCCTGAAAATGTTCAGACTCGGGACCCATGGCTTAAAGTCCCTCCCGGAGGACTTGGTCCTTGGGTTTTTCCATCCTAAAAAAATCCATCGACCCCGGCCGGGTTTGAACCCGGGACCAGAGGCAAGGAGCATAACCACTAGTCCACCGCGGCCGATACCTTGTATATTAAAAACAAAAACAAAATCAATTTTTGACAAATTTCACAGGTTGGTTCCCTTAATGGTTAAAAAATCCATCGATTCTGGTCGGGTTTCATTCCGCGAACTTGGGATCTAGCGATGAGAACATTTACCACTGGTTTAGTTTTGTTAAAATATTGCATTCACAAAGCTTAGGATGTGTTTAAAGTGGTCCAATGCACATACAAAATACGGTACGGTATGGAGCTAGCTGCTAGATAAATACGTTTTGTGACCGCGCTGGCAGTCGCAATAAAAAAGAAGCAAGCAATATCAGATTTAACATGCACTTTTATTTCACAGTCACATATGTAGATAACGTTTTTGCTTTGCATAACCCACTTCCTGTCAGTTTGATGCACTAGGGACTTTTTTTTATTTCTTATTCCATTTGTAAAAATAAAAATCTCCACTCGACTCCGGTATAATAACAGGTCGAGAGAAGATATGAACTAACTAAATACTTACTTAATGGGACTATCGAACCCAGAGGTTCATGGCCGCGCGGACTTAAGCTCTCCATTTATACCTATCCTCAGTTAATGTTTTCCAATCATTCCTGTATAATTTACCTCCCTCAAATCATTATTTATGTTGTTCTATCACCTTATTTTTGGCCTACATACTGGGCGCTTTTTGCCTGATTATTCTACAGGAAGTTTCCAAACCCTTCTTTCATTTCCCATTCGTGAAATATGTTCAACCGTTACAGTCTATGAGATATAACTGTTGTTATAACATCTGATTTCCCATAAAGATTATGGAGCTCACTGTTATATAGTCTTCTCCAATCACCTGTCTGTTCATCTTTCTTTGGCCCAAAAGTTTTCTTCTTCTTCTTCTTCGGCTTTCCCCCACTTATAGGTTTGCTGTCTTCAGTTTCCATTTATTTCTATCAATCCAATCTCCTTCTTCCAAATTCCTATTATCCATTATAGTTCTGACAAGTTTTTTATTTCCATCTTGGTATGCTACGTTATTTCTTCCATGGGTGACCACTGGCATATCCTTTGGTTTTGGAAACTAGTAGAGCCAAAAATTTTCTTAAGATCTGTATTCTCAAATAATCATAATATTTTCTCTCCCCTTAAAGTAAGAGCCTATGTTTCGCATCCACATAACTGAAGACGAACATTTTAATATATTTTTATTTTTATTTTTTTAGAGAGAGAGAGAGAGAGAGAAAGAGATAGAGAGAAAGAGCGAGAAAGAGAGAGAGAGAAAGAGATAGAGAGAAAGAGGGAAAGAGCGAGAAAGAGAGAGAGAGAGAAAGAGATAGAGAGAGAGAGAGGAAGTGAGAGAAAGAGAGAAAGAGAGAGAAAGAGAGAGAGAGAGAGAAAGAGAGAGAGAGAGAGAGAGAGAGAGAGAGAGAGAGAGAGAGAGAAAAGTTGGAATGACAACAATGCCTAGCATGCATTTCCAGAATTGAGCCTGTGTAAGACTAATGTCACGAAACTTTATGGCCCAAATGATCCCCGAATATCATCTGGCCATCATAATCATCAACTGTATCACATTCGCCTTGTTTACTGTGAATGATCAAGTGAATGGTGTATCTTGTCTTAAATGTTGGTGTTATCTCGGAAGTGGCTCTGGCATTAATCTCATCACTTATCTAGGGAGATCCGCGGGATCCTCCATGTCCTAGTTTATACCACCAAGGTACAAAGAGAGAGGGAGAAGCAAATTTATCTCGAGAGAAATAGAGTTACAAAAGGGAACAGGGAGGGAGGGGGGGGGAGGGAGGGAGGGTAGGGGGGAGGGAGGGAGGGAGGGAGATAGATAGATAGATAGATAGATAGATAGTAGAGAGAGAGAGAGAGAGAGAGAGAGAGAGAGGGAGAGAGAATAATTTGTAATGATGAGATCAATATGAGATATATCGCGAATGTTGAGGTTCTAGTATGCTGATATTTGTTTTAAAGTTTAGTAAAATTAACATGGCCGGAAATCAAACCCATGACCACTGCATTAGAAATAAAGATAATACGGTACCTCTATACCACAGAGTTCAACCTACGCACTTTCCTATCTCTCCATTAACAGAACTTTATCTCTTGCGTTCTAGAAATGTCCACATAGACAACTTTATGTACATATGAATGTTGCTGGAAGTATAATTGCAGTTCTGCAGGGGTTTTCCAATAAACGTATCGTTCTACAATACAGCGGCAGAGACAGAAAACGAATCCCTCGATCCTAGCATTACAAACTTTCCTTGTTTTTCAATAACAACTCTGTTCAAATTATTTAAAATTGACCTTTTTGTAGTCATTGCAGAATTATTTCACTTTTTACAGATATTCGCACAATTATCAGTTGAAGCGATGTGCCGCAGGGGTATCTCCCCCAATTAATATACGTGGTCGCAAAGCTGCAATTTTGAGCGCTTCGCGCCGTTTTTATCTCCGAAATAACCAATTGTTAAAAGCGTCATTACCAAGCGAGTGTCGTTGCAAATATCATTACTGTTAAACTATTTCACATTCTATTTTCTGATTGAGATATTATTTTGTAAAAGTGCAGAATAATTATTTCATTTTTAATATATCACCGAGGTTCACCGCTGTGGTCTCGAGGTAGCATGCTGCCTTGTCACGCGGCGGGCCCGGGTTTTACTCCTGGGTGAGTTTTTCGGATTTTTTCCTCGCCTGTAAGACAAATATCAGGAAGCTTAGGGCCCAAAGGTCCCCGTGAATCATCCGGCCATCATCATCATCATCATCCTTGACCGGTGTAGATAGCAACGGGAAGCTATCACACCTATAATTCCCTAGTAAAGCTACAAAGCATAGCATGAAAATACTATGATTGCAGAGAAAGACCTGCCCTCGGGCAGAATTACTATGGATGGATGGATATTACGGAGGTAACTAACTCACTGGCACTATCGATCCCGTAGATTCATGGCTGCGCGGATATAAGCTCTCCATAAATCCCTATCCCGAGCTATTCTCCAATCAAATCATGTTTATATTATTCTCCCACCTCATTTTTGGCCTCATTTTTTTTTCTTTCTGGTTTCTCTACAAGAAACTTCCATGCAACTCTGTCATTCCCCATTCGGGACACATGGCCAGCCCATCGCAGTCTACGAGACTTAACTGTTCTTATTACATCTGGTTTGCCATAAAGATCATGCAACTCACTGTTATGTAGTTTTCTCCATTCGACTGTCTGTTCATCTCTATTTGGTCCAAACAAATTCCTAAGAACTTTATTCTCAAATACTCGTATTCTTTTCGCGTCTCTTAAAGTAAGAGTCCATGTTTCACATTTATAATATATAACTGGAGAATAACATATTTTTTTATTTTCAATTCAACGTTATTTTTGTGAGAAAATGGGACGATAAGAGTCCCTGTAAATAAACAGCATGCATTTCAAGAATTGAGCCTATGTTTAATTTAATTTTTCACTCGTTCCTGTTTTTAATTATTGTTCATAGGTATTCTTTTTGCAGACGATTTAGCTCTTCTGGCACTTTCCGAAAATGATTTGCAACGATCAATTTATAATTTACAAAAAATAGGTGCCAAATTTAATATGGAAATATCAATTAACAAAACTAAAATTATGGCATTTCATGGGAAGGACCCCATACAAAGTAAAATCTGTCTCCACAATAAAATTTAGAGAGATCTAATCAATTTAAATATCTTGGATATTATCTCTCTATCTGGGATGAAAAGGATATCCCTGAAAAAGTTACTAGTTATAATAAAAGTTTAGGAATTATTAATCAAGTTATGAAACCATCCCTTGTACAAAAAAACACAGATTACGTTTTATAACACTTTGGCTAGACCAGTGTTGACCTATGGTAGTGAAGCATGGACACTAAAAAAACAACATGAAAGCAGAATAACGGCTTGTGAAATGAGATTCATGCGCAGAACAGCGGGTTACACCGGATGGGATCGGAAAAGGAACACCGATATCTTAAAAGAATTGAAGACTACGCCAATTTTGGAATATATTAAACAGTACCAACTAAATTGGAAACACCATCTTGAAAGAATGAGTTCAAATCGGATCCCCAAAGCTGTTTATAATTATATACCAAGAGGACGAAGATCACTGGGCCGTCCTATGAAACGCTAGAGGGAAAATTTTCTATAGGATCGTAACAGGCCTTGGCCTAATACTTGGAAGGAAGAAGAAGAAGAAGGTATTTGAATTCAGCCACGTCTTTAAAATTTCCCTCATTTGTCATTAACTGTCCATTTCTATTACATCATACCATCCATGCAAATATCAGACTATGTGGCCTGTTACGGTCTCTAAGAGGAATTTTCCACCCCGCTCTTTTTTGGTTAGGAATTCTGTGAAATGGAATTAATTGACGATGGGCTTTCCAGTTGTTCTGGTAGTTTTTTATATGATGGAGAATGGGTTCTACACCCAACCCTTTCATAATTTCCTCATTTCTTTTATGGTCCCACTTTGTACAGCCTGCTGTATGGTGTGTAAATCGCACATCCATTATATAATGTATTTCTGTGTGTGAACATATATTTAGTTTTATTGATGTTCACTTCCAGTCCCAATTTCTTAGTGTAACTCAATAGCGTGTGTGTGTTGGCCCTTAGTATCTCCTCATTATCGCCTAATAATACTACATCATCAGCATAAACTAACAGCTTATGAAATACTATTGGATTGTAGGTCCTCTTCATCCTCTAAAGATTTGATGGCATGCTCTAGTGTAAAATTGAATAGTAGACGAGATAGTACATCTCCTTGCTTTAATCCAATGTGAATTTAAAAAGTGTCCCGCGCCGTAGCCGAGCGGTTAAGGTAGGAAACCTTGGCGCAGAGCTACGGGACTTGCGCTGGTTCGAGTCTCCATGGGGGAAGACATTTTCTCATGGTATTTCGGCCAGTATGGGACCGGTGCCCACCCAGCATCGTGAGGCAATTGGGTAGCTACAATAAGTAGCGGCTCCAGGTTGAGGAAACCAGCTATAACGGCTGGGGGACTCGACATGCTAACCACATGACTAAACTAAAAAATTAATTAATAATTAAAAAATTAAAGAAAAGTTTTAAATTGAATTTTTCCCCCCTACACTGGCTGTTGATCATCTACTTCTGTGATTGACACATGTGGATGTGAAGGGCCAGCAGCCGGCTGGTAGGTCTTCTTCATCCTTTAAAGATTTGATGGCACGCTCTACTGTAAAATTGAATAGTAGACGAGATAGTACATCTCCTTGCTTTAATCCAATGTGAATTTAAAAAGTGTCCCGCGCCGTAGCCGAGCGGTTAAGGTAGGAAACCTTGGCACAGAGCTACGGGACTTGCGCTGGTTCGAGTCTCCATGGGGGAAGACATTTTCTCATGGTATTTCGGCCAGTATGGGACCGGTGCCCACCCAGCATCGTGAGGCAATTGGGTAGCTACAATAAGTAGCGGCTCCAGGTTGAGGAACCAGCTATAACGGCTGGGGGACTCGACATGCTAACCACATGTCACCTCTACACTGACTGTTGATCATCTACCTCTGTGATTGACACATGTGGATGTGAAGGGCCAGCAGCCGGCTGGTAAAAGGGCAACGGCTAAAAAGTGGAAAGACCCTCAATCTGATCGGAATTTAAAAAGTACCGGTATTTGAAAACTCTTTGCCTGCACGCATCCTACTCTTTGTGCTATTTAGACACATTTGAGTAAGTCTAAATAACTTTTTAGGAACTCCAAACTACAGCAGGATACTACATAACTTATCGCTCTTAATTCAGCTACATTTCTTTCAAATTTACTAAAAAAAACATTATTAGGGAGTTTTTTGTCTTACCTCAAGGATTTCACCAGATTCTGAATAACGGAAGAGAATGTTGTTGGTCCAGAAGTCCCCGTGGCATAGAACCGCAAGAGGTTCTCGAGGTTCCACTAAAGACACCATACGTCTGAAGAATGTACTGTTGTCGAGGAACTCTCTGAATTTCTCAAGATAACGCGTGCCTTCTCCTAAAGCCTCTCTAACCTGAAACAACAATTTAAGATCTTTATTGCGAACACTGCAAAAGGAAACAAAATTATTTCATATAATTATGGATGCCCTTTTTAAGATTTGTATCTTTAGTCCCCGCATTACAGGGACTCTTGACGTCCCATCTCCTTTCAAAAAGCGTTAAACTGAAAATATAAATAACTATTATTCTACCAGTTATATTATATGGATGCGAAACATGAACTCTTAACTTTAAAGGAGGAAAGGAGATTATGAGTATTTGAGAATAAAGTACTTAGGAACATTTCTGGACCAAAGAGAGATGGACAGACAGGTGAATGGAGAAGACTAATAACAGTGAACTACATGGTCTTTTTTGGAAGCCAGATATAATAAGAACAGTTAAGTCTCGTAGACTGCGATAGGCAGGACATGTGGCACGAATGGGGAATGAAAGAAGTGCGTGGAAGATTCTTGTAGGAAAACCAGAAGGAAAACGCCCAGTTGGTAGACCAAGAATGAGGTGTGAGAATAACATTAACTATGATTTGAGGAAAGTAGATTATACAGGGAATGATTGGAAAACATTAGCTCAGGATAGGGATGTATGGAGAGCTTATGCCCGCGCGGCCATGAACCTACGGGCTCGATAGTGCCAGTGAGATAGTTAGTTAGTTGCTAAATAAACTCCATGTGATGTTAGTCCGTTCCAGTGACCTGGTGGTTACGAAGTTCGCCTCCAGTTCAGAAATTCGCGGGTTCAAACCCGGAGAGAATTGATGGATTTTTAGGGGTGTAAATTCTTGGACATGGCTTCCCTTTCAAGGGATGTAAAGTCAACGGGTTGGTCCCGATGGACTAGTGGTTATAGTATATTCCTTGCCTCTCGTTCCGGGGTCGTGCGTTCAAACCCGGCCGGGACCGATTGATAAGCAACTATAAGCCATGGGTCCCGAGACTGAAGATTTTCAGTCCGTAAAAGAAACTTAAGCCTGAATAAAGAGGTCTCTAAGCAAAATTTACGGACCTTCATCATCCTAGTAATACCTTAGTGGCCTACTACATTTCTCATTATGTCTGTAAGTTGAACGCATACCATTAATGACATCTAAAGGGAAATAAAAACGAACATTTACGTACAATTACTCCCTAGGATATCCAAGAGACAAGTCCTCCGGAATGGATTTTAACCCGTGGGTTCCGAATCTGAAGATTTTTAGGCACGTAAAGGAACTGCAAGTCTGAATAAAAATATCTCTGTGCAAAATTTAAAGTACCTTCATTCTAAGTTTTTTTATATGATAGTACTTCTCACTATTGAATAATAATAATAATAATAATAATAATAATAATAATAATAATAATAATAATAATAATAAAAATAATAATAATAATTTTTTATTTATATATAGAATTTTAATGTTTACACATCTTTCTGTGCCTAAAGTTTTATTTTTATTCTCCACTCGTCTCTCTCCATCCAATCCATGTCCTCCAGTCCTCTTGCTCTCATTCCAGTTCTTATTTCCTGCAAACACGAGTTTCGAGGTCTTCCTCTCCTCCTTCTTCCAGGTGGACACCATTCCAATGTTTTCCTGGGCAATCTTTCTTCTTGCATTCGTCGTACGTGCCCATTCCAATTTAATTGCTTATACCGTATATAATCTACTACTGAATGACCAATATTCATTTTTTCTCTTATGACATTATTTCTTATTTTGTCTAATTTTGAACATCTTGCTGCTCTCCTCAAGAAATCCATTTCCATCGACTCAAGTTTTTGTTCTAAGTTTTTGTTGAATTTCCAAACTTCAGCACCATATGTGACAGTACTTCTCACTATTGAATTATATATTTGTAACTTATTTTTCTTGGTTATATGTCTGTTCCATAAGACTCCATTCATCATTGCTGTTATTGCTCTACCTTTATTTATTCTGTTCTTAATATCACTTTCTTGTTTATCCTCTTTATCTAATTTTACTCCCAGATACTCAAATTCTTCACATCCTCTAATATACCCATTTTCATCTTCTAATATATATGCTTTTTAGCATTGTTATGTTTTTTGTGACGAACAGGGAGCTGGCCTGATGCATCAACCCCCAACCTGGAGGACCAGTTAATTTTTGCTCAAGGTTTTCTTCCTCTAGCCTTTGTCAAACCAATGACGAACTACAAGGCAGCAGTATCTGTACCCTAGATAAGGGGCCCTCATAGGGTACTATCAGCCGGGAGTACTGAACCCTGGTTTTTTAACGAGGTTGTTACTCCTCCCCCTCACCCTTTTCTAACCTGGCTTAGGTAACAACAACAACAATAATAATGATAATAATAATAATAATAATAATAATAATAATAATAATAATAATAATAATAATGCTTTATATATACATATGTACATACTCTCTAGGATTACCTCACCTGACCAATCCTTCCAGGTGGTAATATCGCCTCACTATGATGTTTGTCTTTTATATAAAAGCTGGTGCCGCGCGACAATGCGTGACAATGATTAACATGCGGAATTGTTATAGTGGCGGTAGTCGACATCTTTATATTTTATTTTACAGAGTGATTCAGAAATATGGCTATACGTTTGATCACATTTTGTGACGAAAATATTATTATTAAAGGAAAGATGATGTTATCGTTGGAAAGGGAATTCTTCAAATTACAACAATAGAACAAAACAAAAAAATCACCGCTCACGTGCAGCTTGGCGTGTTGATTTTTGTGGTCTAGCGTCGAACGCCTCCACAATTCTCTTCGTTGTTTCTGCATCCATGCTAATGCGAGGCCTTCCAGGAGGTTTGATTTTCTGCATCCTTCTCGTTTCCAGCAGTCGTTTTCTCCACTTCCCCACAGTCGACGGCTGCAATGCTACGTTAAACTCACGTCTTGCACGTCTTGCGACCTCACGATCATTAACATACGTTATTGCCCATGCAGCAATTATAATTTGCTGTTGCATATTCAACACCATTTTGACTAATGACGTAAATTCTACACTGTTTTGTTTTATTCCATTGTTGTAATTTGAATAATTGCCTTTCAAACGGTAATTTCATATTTCCTGTAATGGTAATATTTTGATCACACAACGCGATCAAACGTATAGCCATATTTATGATTCACCCCGTATGTAACAGCTGCGGGGGAAACAAAGCGAGCCGCTGGACAACCATCATAGTGAGGCGATAATAGAAACCAATAACCTTTAATGGATGTTATAGATTATTGTGAGCTCTTACCATGGTAAGTGCGTTACGAGTAGCAGCTCGGTAATAACCTCGGTACCAGTCTTCGTTCTCGGGGACGAACAAAGCTTCTTGTACAGAAGCCGCAACTCTGGTAGCAAACTCTTGCGGCCTCCTCAACTTCATGGCGAGAGACAGACCATGCAGATGTCCAAGTTCTCGGAGTGCGGCTTCGCAGTGTGCAGCATCCAGTCCGACTTTACGATCTCCCATTTTGAAGTCTCTTGCGCAAAGATCCTCCAGAACTATCTCTGTTTCTCGAGCCAGGTAACATCTCGGTGTGGCCCGGAACGGCGTCCTCACGTGGCAAGAGGACTGCAACAAACAGTGTGTTAATGGATCTGAGTAACAAAATTAACCGGGATTTGAACCCGAGTATTATGAACCCAACTGGATTTCTTAGGCTTAAAGGACCTTCGGGACTTGGAAAATCTGGTAGCGTTTATCTAGCCGAGCGTTAGTATGAGGATGTACAGTTATCCATGTTTTGAAATAAACAAAGGAAGTCTTATTTTAAACTATTTTATTACTAAAGTATAAATAATTAGAAACCCTAAATATCTCTAGCCCTAATTCTATTCTAAGCCTATATTAAATCTACAGTACTTTCTTGGGGGGTTGAGAAGAGGGAGTTGTGCAATTTTTAAATCTAACCAAATCTACATGATTAAAAATGTAATATCCCTTTTCTAAAATATAGTTTCAAAAATGTTAATGGTACTTGATACAAATATAAAAGAAATGGACTACATTATTAAGAAAAATGGTCGGTGACTTACCCTTCAGCCGTTTACACACACAGACAGACACGAGACCCTCACTTCTCAAGAGTTATATACTAAAAATGACCTCAATTCACCCTAACTGTACCAACTAACATTCCAATGAACTAAATGTAGGGATGTTTACAGTTAGCTTAAATAAGACTTTGCTCTGAACTATACTCTATCTCAACAGACTTTGAATGTCTAAACTCTATTTCAAAAGACTTTGCTTAAATAATTAAAATAATCTATAAAACAATAAAAAATCTATATAAAAGACTATGTATTCATAATACCGAGACCTCTAACTTTGTACATTAGTGACATACCAACTAGTTCACTCAGGATCCCAGAACAAACATTTATTTTTCTTCCTTATATATATATATATAATATATATATATATATACGAATGTATGTATGTCTGTCTGGCTGACCTTTATGCATTACTACACCATTCATCCGATTGTGATAGGGCTTTATGCAAAATGTTTAGGAGTTTCCCAGGAATGTTCTAGACTATAAGACAGTTGTAATTCTCAACTCCTTCACCCTTAAAAAACCATCCTTTGTAGAGAAAAACATGTTTTTTTCGGAAATTTTTGGACGCCTAAATGACTTACACTGCTTAAACCATAACATCTACACCAAATTAATATACATAGAATTGAATATCTTTAAAAAAAATCTATAAAATAGTCCGCCCCAGCATGTGTCTATCTTTTATAGATAATTCATAATAACCATTTTTATCTTTCAGCTCATTGATGCCAAGAAGATCTACATTCCCGGGCAAGCGTAGCAGCGTATAGCGGATATTCTTTTATGGATAACTCTCAACCATTTTTGTCTGTTAGCTCATTTATGCCAAGAAGATCGGGATAAGTAGATTCCTGTGAACGCTGGGTAATCAGCGCGAGGTATCTAAAAATAATTACGATATAAATTTATAATTATTTTTCTTTTTATTTATTCAACTAAACATAGAAACACATTTGACTTATTTAGGCGAAGCTCGCCGGGTATAAGCTAGTATATGTATATATATATATATATATATATATATATATATATATTTATGTGTCATGAAATGAAAAATTAATGCCTGAACCGGGATTTGAACACGGCACCTCTAACTCTATACGTTAGTGCGTTACCGACTACGCTATCTATGCATCTCAGTGCAAACACATATCTTCCTTCCTTATATATAATTCTCAAATCATAAGAGGCAGCGGAAACCGTCCATAGTGCCATCTTACAGCTTCCATAACAAAAAAGCATTTTAATATAACTAACTAACCAACTAACTAACTGGCTCTATCAAACCAGTAGGTTCATGCCCACGCGGACATAAGCTCTCCGTACCCCTCTTTCATTCCTCATTCGTGTCATATGTCCTGCCCATCGCAGTTAACGAGACTCAACTGTTCTTATTATATTTGGTTTCCTATAGAGATCATGTAGCTCACTGTTATTCAGAAAGTTTCCTTAGAATTTTATTCTCAAATACTCTTAATCTTTTCTCCTCCCTCGACATAAGAGTCCATATTTCGCATCCAACCAGTCAATAACAGTTTTATATATTTTAAGTTTAACATTTTTTTTAGAGAAGTTGGGATGATAAGAATCCCTGTAATGTATAATAGCATGCATTTTCAGAATTGAATCTATGTTTAATTATACATATATATATATATATATATATATATATATAAATTGCAAGCGCGGCATGCGTAGAAGGCCCTTGGCCTACCAGCCGGCTGCTGGCCTCACGTCCAAATTTGTTAGTCACAGAGGTAGACAATCATAAGCAATGTAGGTATGACATTGGTCAGCATGATGAGTCCCCCAGCCGTTATAGCTGGTCTTTTCAACCTGGAGTCGCCACTTATTGTAGCTACCCAAATTCCTCACGATGCTGGGTGGGCACCGGTCCCATACTGGCCGAAATTCCATGAAAAAATTTCTTCCCTCATGGAGACTCGAACCAGCGCAACTTCTGCGCCAAGGCATCTTGCCTTAACCACTCGGCTATGGTGCGGAACTATAGCTACATACTCGTATATGTGAATTTACAAAACAACTTAAGTCCACATTTTGGGCGTTTCGAGTTACGACTATGGTGGTGACTCAGTGCCAAGGCGCGCCTTTTCGTAGCAAAATAATGCTAGTCCATAGCTTTTGAACATAGTATCTTGATACTGGAATATTTGCTTCAGGGGAGAAACTTTAGCCCTGTCAAATATATTATTCCATGCAACTTGGTAAGTATTACTTTATTTTATTCTTTCTTTTGTGGTTGTAGTTTGGTTGGTAAACAGACCAGGAAATGCAATGGCAGCCGATATTTATGCACATATTTCCTCATTTCCAACCAAACAAGCTCACTATGGGAACACTGATATACAGTGAGTTTCACTCGACCTGCGGCCGATAGCCGGAAAAGTGACTGCAAGCATTGAGTCGTCAACTCGCAATGTCCACATAGTGTCCACGCTAGTGGCCGCAAGTCAGTAAATTAAGGGGGGTAGAATTTAAGTTGGAATAGGCCTATATCTAATTTGCAATTATCAAAAGGGGCTGCCGGACATTGGCATCTTTTAAAAGAAATCTAAATTTATATTTGCTCTAAACTCGACTTCATTATTATCCAGTGTAAGGTATATATATTAATTGGTGTTTCTCGTATAATGTATCATATTTATATAATAATAATAATAATAATAATAATAATAATAATAATAATAATAATAATAATAATAATAATAATAATAATTATTATTATTATTATTATTATTTTTATTATCGTATCATTATTGTTATTACCCTATAAAATGTTGTTTGTACATGACATTTACATTGCTACATTATTGTATCTTTAACTGTTTATAATTAGTATAGTGTATATATATATTTGTCAAATATTTATTTGTATTTGTGCTGGTTGAGTGGAAGAGAGGGCCTTAACTCTGCCAGAATAAATAAAGTATTATTATATTATTATTATTATTATTATTATTATTATTATTATTATTATATAATTGCAGATTGCCGTAAAAATATGCATGAAATGTTTATTGCTAAGTACCCTAACAGTAATGACTTCTCACAGTTGATACGTTCACGCAATAAATTACTGAAATCGAGTCCGTCATTTCGACTTGCCAGCAAAATGGGACTATAATTTTGGCTTGCTGAAGAATACACTTACTTTACGCAGTTTCTGCGTGACGAACTTTTTTAAGTCGTATTTTCTCTTAAGAAAATAATGGTAAGTTTGAGTTTGAAATGTTTGTAAATGAATTCAACTGAGGTTTGGTTTAGCATATAAAGCTGTAAATCTGTTGCGGTTTTCCCCTTCCGGAAACAAGTTAATAAATGCAAAGTCGTTAATTATTTTAAAGTTTGACGTACAGTTTCTGTAATCTGTGACCAATCAGATAACCAGTAATTTGTTTCGAAGTTTAGTGTCGCTCTTAGTTTCTGTAAATTAAGCAGATTTAGATTGATGTTTGTTTTTCAGCTCTCGAAAGACAAACAATTTTACAGTTGGTCACTGCAGCAAACCACGCTCAGTTTTATCACTTCTAACAACAACGCTTCCAAACTGTATAAATTCCAATTTTGTTGCCGTATTTTGCTTTCAGTTCACAAGTTAAACAAATAAAACTCTTGCTTCATTCTATACATTGACTTATAAATGAAAGTCAAATATCAGCATTGCCAATATGATGCATTTAACATTAGGCCTAAGTCTAGTTATTTTTATTATTTTTAGCGAATTCAGAAGGAATGAAGCAACTGAGATTGTTCTAATGACTATTTAACTCATGCGCCAAATGGGAATCAATATTTTATCACTGTAAAATCAAACTCCTCCTTTTTAACATTCTGAATAGGTCATAGCATTATGTCACAGTGACTGCATGTGGCTACCATATTGTGTGTGTGTGTATAGTGTACGAATGTAACCTTATCGTGGTTAACATTTCTAGCAATTGATTATACCACAAAAAAAATCCACTCTTTGCACTTCCTTAAACGTATTTTTTCCCAGGTAATAACGTTCCGGAAAAATATAATTGACATATTTACATCATATGCCATCAGAAATTAATTAATATACAGGTTGATATGTTTCATTTTTTCTCCACTAGGGAGCATTCATACAATATTGCGATCCTTTGGCAAAAAATAGTATGATCTGGTTGCAGTGATAGACAAGTGAAACAACGTTTCTCATTTGTTTTCAAACATCGCCGTTTACATTAAATATATAAATATTTTAAAATAACTATATTTATACAATGATTTGTGAGTAAACAGTTTAATTTTATTCGATAAATAGTCCTAATAAATGCCACTATTGATTTCCAAATTCTTTAGATAAATTCACTCCTCACTTCGTGAATCGCGAATTTATCGATAATTTGGAATTCACTCGTAGCATTACTTATGAAAAAAATTATAGACCTTCATTGATCCTATCTAGTAGACCAAAACTTTTATATATGATCATCATCATCATCATCATATTTCACGGATTAGGTCTTGCCTGTTCCGATCTCACATCTGTTTAGTCCAGCGCTTTCTTGGTCTTCCTACCGATCTTCGACATCCAGGATTATACATCAGTGCCATCTTTGGTATACTATCCTCCGTCATTTTTTGCAGATGTCCAATCTAATTGTTCCTGTGTTCTTCTATTTGTTGAAGAAGTGGTTGTATGTTTAGTTCCTCTCTAATATTCTCATTTCCAATAAGTTCTTCTCTTGTACAACCTTTCACAGCCCGTAGCTATCTCATTTCCGCTGCCTGAATTTTACTTTTTCCTTTTTCCTTCAGGACCCAGGTCAAGGGGAAGGTAGGGGTAGCATCTTTGTTAGGGGTAGGTTCTAACCAACCCAAGGTTAAGTGGAGGAGATATGCAAGACCTTTATCTCTGATGAAGCTATAACCAAGACCGTACGTACGTGGTGAAGAACCATAACTTAAACACAAGATCACAACATAGTCTCTTGCTTAATATACCACAACATAGGACTCACATCACTCCATGTCGTCATATACTATCTTCACTTCTCGCAACTGGAATTCCCTACCACAAGAAATAAGGGGCTGCCGGACATTGGCATCTTTTAAAAGAAATCTAAATTTATATTTGCTCTAACCTCGACTTCATCATTACCCAGTGTAAGGTATCATCATAGTACATTCACGAATTTAGACCATTTGTTGACCTGTTTCGGCCTCAAGAGAAACACTATCCAGAAGTCTAGGTACATATTATATTAATTGGTGTTTCTCGTACAATCTATCATATTTGTACTATTATTATTATCAAAAGTATTATTATTGTTATTATCGTATAATATGTTGTTTGCATATGAAATTTACATTGTAACATTTAATGTATTTTTAACTCTTTATAATTATTATAGTATATATATTGTCAAATATTTATTTGTATTTGTGTTGGTTGAGTGGAAGAGAAGGCCTTATGGCCTTAACTCTGCCTGAACAAATAAAACATTATTATTATTATTATTATTATTAATATTATTATTATTATCGGCCGCGGTGGACTAGTGGTTATGCTCCTTGCCTCTGGTCCCGAGGATCGCGGGTTCAAACCCGGCCGGGGTCGATGGATTTTTTAGGATGGAAAAATCCAAGGAGCAAGTTCTCCGGGAGGGACTTTAAGCCGTGGGTCCCGAGTCTGAAGATTTTCAGGCATGTAAAAGATCCTTAAGCCTGAATGAAAGGTCTCTAAGCAAAATTTACCGAATTTTCCCGTCCTATACTACCTTGGTTTCTAGATGTCAGTACGAGGCGGAACGCTGACCACGGACCACTCACGTGACATCTATACGAAAACAAGTGTAACTAAATTAATATGGTTCAAATTCTTCCCTGTAGGGAGAGAACACTTAAATCTCTGTTAAGGGAAACATGGGCTTATAAGATATAAGAAGATTATTATTATTATTATTATTATTATTATTATTATTATTATTATATCCTGCAAGAGTTGACCCTGCTTTAACTGAATACGGCGGATCTAGACATGGCTGTCTATAAAAAGCCCCAACACACTTTATTCCAAGTGTGTAATTGGTAAGGATGTAGGAGAAGGAAAACTCCGAAAATAAACCCGGGAAGAGGACTCTCGTCAGCGAGAAAAAGGCAATATTATAAGGGAAAGGGACCTCGACAGAAAATCTCCGGTCCTCCAGGTTGGGGGTTGTACGTCGGGCTGGACAGCCACCACGTAAAAATATCTTTCTCAAATTCTCACACGATTTAGCTGGACGAAATTATAAGACGACGAATTTTATACATGATTGATGAATTTGCAAAACGAAGTAAGTCCAAAAAGTCATTTTTTCCGAAATCAAACAAAATGTCTGTGGTCCCACTAAACCATATATTACTATGATACACCACTTTATTCTGAAGACTTAAGCAAGAGAAGTAATTTTATTATTAATAGAATGATTCTTTGTACCCATCTTCTTAAGCGCACTGCTTCTTATTTTGATGCTCTGTTCTTCACATGCAATGCATTGTATTGTCACGGGTCCTCTACAAGTATACAAAGTTTCAAGTCGATCCAATGTTTCTAAGTGGGTGAAAATCGCGTTGAAAGATTCCGTTACATTGATATAAAAACACTTTTTTTTATTTTCTGATGATTATGGCCAGGATTTTAGAAAATAAATATGAAATTATTGTATTGTCACGGGTCCTCTACAAGTACACTAAGTTTCAAGTCGATCCAATGCATTTAGATGGGTGAAAATCGCGTTGAAAGATTCCGTTACATAGATAGATAGATAGAAAGATACAGGTCAAGCTAATATAAAGCGTGTAAATAAATATGAAATTATTTTATTGTCACGGGTCCTCTACAAGTATACAAAGTTTCAAGTCGATCCGATGATTTTAAATGGGTGAAAATCGCGTTGAAAGATTCCGTTACATAGATAGATAGATAGATAGATAGATACAGGTCAAGCTAATATAAAGCGTGTAAAATAGCAAATGAGGGGTGTAATTAACCCTTAAATTCGTAATGTATCCTTTTGAATACATCAGTTTGTTTAATTAATTTAATATTTTAAATAAATCAGAAGAAAACGCACAAAAAAAAAAAGAAACCACTTAAATGTGTGTCTAATTATACAATATACCTAATAATAATAGTTACACAAGATTTCGTTTTCACTGCGGTCCGCCATATTCAAATAACTAACAGAAGGAATTTGTGTTTTGCCAATTTAAGGGTTAAAAATGCAGAAAACTGGAAAATTTTTGGTTACCTGAAATTCCCTCAGTGCTGGTAGGGCCTGGGTATAGAAGGCAACTTCATTCTTGAAGAGCACGTCCGACTTGAAGGCTTGGCGTCGCTCTGCATTATCTGGCAGACACTTGTATATAATTGATTTCTTCCAACATTCTCCCATCTCATTCACCCCTTCCACTCGAACCCGGTACAACATAGAAGTGTAGTTATCTCCACGGCCAGAACCAGTTTCAACCTGATGACGTAATAATAATAATAATAATAATAATAATAATAATAATAATAATAATAATAATAATAAATAATAATAACAAGAATAATAATAGTAATAGTGATAATAACAATAACAATAATAGTAACAATAATAATAATAATAATAATAATAATAATAATAATAAAAACTCCTGGCGCGACAGGCCTACAAGGCCCTTAGCCTACCAGCCGGCTGCTGGCCTCACATCCACATGTGTCAATCACAGAGGTAGATGATAATCAGCCAGTGTAGGGGAGACATGTGGTCGAATCCCCCAGCCGTTATAGCTGGTTTTCTCAACCTGGAGCCGCTACTTATTGTAGCTACCCAAATGCGTCACGATGCTGGGTGGGCACCGGTCCCATACTGGCCGAAGTACCATGAGAAAATTTCTTCCCCCATAGAGACTCGAACCAGCGCAAGTCCCGTAGCTCTGCGCCAAGGCTTCCTGCCTTAACCATTCGGCTACGGCGAGGGACAATATACAGTGGAGGAAATTGGTATAAAGGCACTAACTTTTAGTAGTAAAACAACCTGAAATATTTATGCAAATACCGTATGTGTGTCATAGATTACATATAATTATCTTGGACATAATTTCATACAGGTCTCCACATTTTGTATTTATTATATTGTAAATATTACGTAAAAACTAAGAAAACGCTGTCCTAGGGGTGGAAATCGGTATAAAGGCAGGTCAACTTCTGGCTCTTACAGAGACATAAATGTAAACAAAACACTGCAATTACATGGAGACGACGTGTCTGTGAGCATCGTTCATCAGTTACAAGTCAGTAGTACGTACAATGCCACGTGGAAAGCCTCTATCAAATGAAGAGAAATCAAGAGTTAGTGCCTTCAAGGAGATGGGCCTTTCCAATCGACAAATAGCTACGAAATTGGGGCTTCAAGATGTGTCATTGATAATTTTGTCAAACTGGGCTCACAATATGGAAAAAACGGGAAGTATGGACGGACAAGAAAATTGTCTGAGCGCACTAAACGTCTCATTTTACGTAAAGCAAAAGGTAAGAGTATGTTTTCTTCTCAAATCCAGGCTGATTTGAAGTTGCCAGTAACAGCCAGACGAGTAAGACAAATTCTGTCAGAAGACAAGAACCTAAAATTAAAAAACGTCTTAAAAAAACACCTCTGAACGATGCACATAAGAAAGCTAGAATGACTTTTGCTGAAGAACACATGTCCTGGACCTCAGAATGGAATAAAGTAATATTCAGTGACGAGAAGAAGTTTAATCTGGACGGGCATGATGGCTTTCAGTATTACTGGCATGACCTCCGTACTGAAGAGCAAGTTAGAATGAGTAGAAACTTCGGTGGTGGAGGCGTTATGATTTGGGCAGCATTCTGCTTTAAAGGAAGATAAAAAATAGCATGGATACGCACCAAGATGAATTCTGAGTCCTACACTGAGGAGCTTCTGGAGTCCTAATTGATACGAATGTATGAGGAATTTGGCGAAGATCTAATTTTTCAGCAAGATAATGCTTCCATTCACGTGTCTGCCAAATCAAAGGAGTGGTTCAGGAAGAAAGAAATACCACTTTTGACGTGGCCAGTCAGAAG
Source organism: Diploptera punctata (assembly GCA_030220185.1). Taxonomy (NCBI): domain Eukaryota; kingdom Metazoa; phylum Arthropoda; class Insecta; order Blattodea; family Blaberidae; genus Diploptera; species Diploptera punctata. The sequence goes on from JASPKZ010008863.1 coordinate 1,197,441, forward strand.
TCCTGATTTAAATCCGATTGAGAACTTATGGGGGATCCTGGCAAGGCGTGTGTATCGCAATGGACGGCAGTTTGGGACAGTGACTGAGCAGAAAAATGTTATTCAGGAAGAGTGGGCTTCAATCTCAGTGGAAGAAATAAACACCCTCATCAAGTCAATGCCAAAGAGAATCTTCCAAGTAATTAACAACAATGGAGGTTCAACTAAATTTTAGAACTTTGTTGTAAACTTTGTGCTCAGTCTTTTTGGTTTAATCTGTGAAATACACAAAGTGCCTTTATACTAATTTCCACCCATATGTGAGAGTGGTTTCAGTTTTCATGTACTTTTTTGGACGGAAATGGATAATTAATTTTGACATTATTTGTGTGTGTTTTATACTCAATCACCTCCTAAGTTAAGATAGAAAAATGCCAAAGAAAGAGTAAATAAACTTGTGTTCACACTTCTAACAAGTGCCTTTATACCAATTTCCTCCACTGTATGATTCTCTCCCTCAAGATATTAGGGGTTACTGCACACTTGACACTTTTAAGTCAAGCTTATACAATTAATTGTTGTTAAATATTAATTTTTCTAGAGAACTATATTCATTCTATATCATTCCATCCATAGTAATTCTGCCTGAGGGCTGGTCATTCACTGCAATCATAGCATTTTCATGCTATGCTTTGCAGGTTTACTAGGGAATTATAGGTGTGATAGCTTCCTGTTGATTTCCACACCGGTGAAGGATGATTATGATGGCCGGATGATTTTCGGGGACCATTTGGTCCTAAGCTTCCTGACATTTGTCTTATAGGTGAGGAAAAACCCCGAAAAAACCTCACCCAGGAGCCTGTCTCGACCGGGATCCGAACCCGGGCCCGTTGCGTGACAAGGTAGGACGCTACCTCGAGGTCACAGCGGTGGACTCTATATTAATTATAGTTCTTTTTTCTATCTTGTAAATTTTATATTTCATTCGTTATATCTAGAGTAAATCAACATATATTGAAAATAATAATTTTATTCTAGATATAAAACATAATACATTTGTTCATTCTAATTTAGATGTAACAATCATTTTTGTATATATTTTTCTCTAACCTGGTTGAGTGGTAGACTAGGTCTTAAAGCCTTAAATCTACCAGGTATTATTATTATTATTATTATTATTATTATTATTATTTTCAATAAGTACTACAAGAATAGACTAATAGCTCTAGAAATGGATTATTTACGGAGAAGTGCCAGAAAGTCTAGATTAGAACATGTCACAAATAAGGAAATTAGAAATATAATGGAAGCAGAAGAAAGCATAATTGAAAGAATTGAGAAGGAATTAAAGTGGTTAGGACATGTCTTAAGAATGGAAGATGAGCGATGGCCGAAGCAACTATATGAATGGCATCCGAACAGAAAGAAGAAAAGAGGGAGACCAAGGTTAACATGGAAGGAAAACATGAAGACAATAATGCAAGCTAGAGGGCTAAGCATCGAAGATGCCCAAGACCGTAGGCTTTGGAGGTTTGGCACGGGAAGACGGCAGCAGCTGTAAAAACCCGAAGATAGATAGATTATTATTATTATTATTATTATTATTATTATTATTATTATTATTATTAATGTGACGGCTCCCCGGCACAAGCTGTCAGACGCTCGCCTCTCACCGCCGGGGTCCAGAGATCGAGTTTCGGTCATTCCATGTGGGTTTCGTGGTGGACGAAACGGAGCTTGGTCAGGTTTTTCTCGTGGTTTTGTCCCGTTTTCCCCTGCCACAATTTGATTCCACCATTTCTACATACTCATCTCATCCATTTAGTTTAATTTCGTTCATCTGACCCTGTGATGATGCATCAGGCGTGGTCGGCCGGCACCCTTGTAATTCACAAACCTCTACATTAGGAGCTTCATCTCATCTCATTCCTCGACCCGACTTTGAGTTGGACACGAGTTGAGGACATCATACACAACGGAAACAGATATAACACACTAAACAAGTTTAATTACATAACAGGAACACTAAAAATAACTCTGAAAAATAAAGACAGAAAGGACTCTATAATGATATTATACAAGACAATGGCAGTTCCTATTATTACTTACGGACCCGAAACATGGGCAGTGACAACGCAATAATTTGCTAGAATCCAAGCTGCTGAAATGAAATTTCTCAGACCAATAGCAGGATATCAAAGAACAGGCAAACACACAACACAGAAATAAGACAGCAAATAAAAGTAGAGGAATTAAACACAACAATAGTGAAATATACAACAAACTGGAAAGAACACTTAGCAAGGATGACTGAGAACAGAATACCAAAAGCAGCATACAACTATTCACCAAGAGGAAGAAGTTTGGGAAGACCAAAAAATATGGAAAGAGCAGCAATTTGGAGCCGGAACAGGCTAGCAAAAAGCCTAATCCGTGACGAAGGATAAGAAGAAGAAGAAGATTAATGTAAATTATAGGCAGTGAAAAGAAAGGTCGAGATAAATAAATAAAGAGAACAAGAAAAGGAGAAAGAGCAAAACTTATTTGAAAAAAAAAATCGCGACAAACTCAGAAACAGAGGGCGTTCTTTGCTACTTATTTATTAAAAACCGTTGTAGTATATACTCGCTTTTTTTAAATATCCTTCTCTTTAATGAGGCAGGCACATACAACTTTGGCGCTTTCAATGAAAGTGCTGTTATTTTGATAGGGAATTACCATACCCCAACAGCTTCAAGCTAGAGTTCAGCCATGTTTTAAACACTTTTATAAAAGGTTAAAACAAAAGCCGATCGCTTCGACACAAAATTTGATCGTACACAGTGCAGATTTTATTAACATATGGCGGAAAAAAGTGGAGGAGGGGCAGTAATCAAACAACGTGTTGGCTATTGATTCAGATCTCTTGGCGTAAAGGGTTAAATGTTTTTTCCTACAAAAATTAAATTCTATCTGTTAATTTAACTAATAATATCATTGGCATCAAACTAAAAACAACTTTAGTTGAGGGAACACAATTATCAGGGAGTTAAAAAGTATTATCATCATCATCAGCATCAAGGATTAGACTTTAAGGTCTATTCCGATCTCATGCTGGAATTGGTCTGTCCATCTTTTACTGGATCTTCCAACATTTCTTTGTCCTAGTGGTTTGTAATGAAGAATCTGTTTCGGAATTCTATTGTTATCCATTATATTGATGTGGTCCATCCATTCATCTCTGTATTGTGCAATTCTATCTAATAGTTTGAATATATTTAGTTCACTTCGTATATATTCATTTCGTTTTCGATCTGTTTTGTATAGCCAGACACACTCCTCAGAAACATCACTTTTGACGTTTCTATTTTTCGTTCCTGGTTTTTGGTTAAGACCCAGTGTTCCGATCCATAAAGTAGTGTTGGAACCGCCATTGTTTTATAACATTTTAAAAGTGTCTCCTTTCTAGTTCCTTTGAGACTTCGTTTTATGGCGCCACACATATAATTAAATTTACTTATTTTGTTTTGAATGTCTTCACTTTTTCTATATATTTTTCTATAACTTTTTTACATTTAAAAAGTAAATCCAAATAAATAAATAAATAAATAAATAAATAAACAATTCTTTACTTACAAAGGGAATTATCAAAAATTGCATGCCAAAACTTCCGAGAGGGACTTTAAGCCATAGGTCCCGAGTCTGAAGATTTTTCAGGCTCGTAAAAGATCCTTACGCCTAAAGAGGCCTCTAAGCAAAATTAATCGACCTCAACGTCATAGTAATAGGCCTATCTGAGTTGCCTGTTAGATGTCTCATTGGGTCGGTGTGTTGACCGCATGCCATCCATGACATATACGAGCAAGTAAGGCAACTAAAAATTAACTTGGTCTAGTAACTCCTTACAAAGGAGAGACTATGATTCAACAATGGCCTACGCCATTATAGCTAGATAGATAGCATGCCAATATACCTTTAAATTTCTTCCAGAGAAGCGCCCAGTAGTTAGGCCAAGATTGAGTTGGGAGAATAACATTAACTATGAATTGAGGAAAACATTAGCTCAAACTAAGGATGTATGGAGAGATTATTTCCGTGCGAGCATTAACTCTAGAGATTCGATATTGGCAGTGATTATTATTATTATTATATTATTATTATTATTATTACTTATGTTTTTATCCCACAATATTCCATTGAGGCAAGCAATTGCACATTTTCCTTTATTATTTATATTTCTTATTTCCTCTTCATAACTTCCATTTTCATTTATTTTAATTCCTAAATATGTAATCTCACTACAAGAATTTATTGTTTCTCCAGTCTCAAAAATTAAATTTTGTTCTAGTTCACCAATTGATAACTATTTTGTTCTTTTTTTCATGTTAAAAGTTGATCCCCATTTATCATATTCTTCTATTAATTTTCTAGTCATATATTCTAAATTTTCAACAAGAATTTCAAGAAGAGAAAAAAGTAGGAACTCAGTTATATGGGAGAAAATGAAGATTGAAGACACCATTTTAGATTATATTAAAACTCAGCAGTTAAGATGGTATGGACATGTCCAGCGAATGGAAGAGGATCGGCTACCAAAATGTGTTTTGAAATGGAAACCTGAGGGAAGACGAGGCAGAGGAAGATCTACAACATCCTGGAGTCACGGAATATGTTTATTCACGAAGGAGAAACATCTAAAACCAGGAGATTGGATGGACCGACAAAATTGGCTGCTAGGAATCGGATGATGTCAAAGACATGAATCGACCGATGATCTCTATCTATTATTATCTTCACTATTATTATTCAGCAATGTACTTGTTTCCGCTGTTTTATTTTGTACATTGCAGATTACATGTTAGGCATAATTTTTAAAGCAAAATAAAAATCAATAAATGTCATTAACATGCATATTATTAAATATTGAATGTGGCATGAAAATTAAAGTTGGCAATAGACGCGTCCAGCTTGAATTTTTTTTTTTTCAATTATCAACATATACGCATGATTGCAATTTTTTCAGGTAATGTAATTTTCTGTCAGAACCATTCATGGGAAATTAATGTACACATTTCAACTCGCTTATCAAAATATATTGCTTCATTATAATTATATTATTGGCGTGTGGAAGGGATCATATTTATAAAATTCTTTTAATTGTAATTAAAGTTTTTTTTATTTAATGGATGTAAAGTAAAAGTAAAGTGATCCCACTACAGGCCTCAGGAGGCCCTTGGGGTAGTAGGAGGTTAAGGCTCCCACGTTTTCTTGACAAACGGCACTTGATGTCAGCCGGGTTGTCAGCCCTGCGTGACGGCCGCCTTTACCCCAGAACAAGCGTCTGGTACTCATTTCAGTTAGAGGCTGAGTCGACCCCAGGGCCATAGTGCCGCCAGAAGGTTTGGATCAGTTTAAAAATCCTGACCCCACCGGGACTCGAACCCTCGACCTTCCGGCTTGTAGCGCAGTGCCTTAACCACTACGCTACGGCGTGCCCCTTATTTAATGGATGTATAGATATTATTTGAAAAGGCTGTTATTCATTTTGACAAGAGAGTCAAATATTTTGCTCAAACTTTAATCTTAGTTTTGTCAATTTATTTATTTATTGGGAGGAGAAAATATTAAGAGTACTCGAAAGTAGGGTTCTTAAGAAAATTGTTGGACCAAACAGAGAAGAACAGACAGCGAATGGAGAAGACTCTAAAACAGCGAGTTACATGATCTACGTAGGAAACCAGATATAATAAGAACTGTTAAGTTTCGCAAACTACGAAGGACAGGACATTGTGGCACGAATGGAGAATGAAAGAGGGGCATGGAAGTTTCTTGTAGGAAAACCAGAGGGGAAGCGCCCAGCAGATAGACCAAGAATGAGGAGGGATAATAACATTAAACATTATTTGAGGGAAGTAGATTATATAGTGAATGGTTGGAAAACATTAGCTGAAGATACGAATGTATAAAGAGCTTATGTCCGTGTGGTCATGAACTACGGATTCTAAAGCCAGTGAGTTGTTAAAATTTCTGATCGCTATAATTTTCGTCGTCTAATAAATAGAATTGGTGAAGACCTGCAATTTAAAAATAAATATATTTTCATGAGAACAGCTCCAGGAAAATATTTGATCTAAGCAGGTAAAATATTAGCTCGTAATAGAGATTCAGAGTCTTCAAATAAAGACGCAACCCTAGCGCCCGGCAACCAACCGGCAGGCGAAGCGGTCAAAGGTCCCGCGTTTCTCGGTTAGTGAACTGGCGGGTGGACGGCAAACAAGGTTCCTTCCACATTCTTTCAACCATTTCGTAACGATATCGAGGTAAAGTCCCATGCACCCAAATAAATAAAAATGAAATAAATCTTAATTTTAGATAAAATAATAAAGAAGACACATCACATCCAAGGAAGATTACACACAAAAGTACACTTATAAACAAAATTCTTGCATACTCAGCCAAAAAGATTAATGGAAATCCCCCTCTACTCTATACTTTACATTAAACCCAGAAACCAGTATTACTTCTGTAACCGTAGGGTAGAGTCGTGTTTTTATCAACTTGTGAATTTATGTTCAGCTGTAACTGTTACTGATTTCAGTTTAACATGGTGTATATCACTGAAAATAGGGTATTTTTATTTTTGATAAAAACAAAGAATAAATCTTACAAAAGTGTCGCCGTAAAATTCGCACAAGTGTATACGCACCTTTAAGGTAAGGAATAAAGACCACAAATATAGATTTTATTCTGTTACAATATCTAATTACTTTCACACTTACTTAGATTTATTTGGTGAGATTACAATGCGAGATCCATGCGACGCGACCGACGAGCGGTATCCAGCCGCTAGGGTTGCGCCTCTAAATGAAGACCTGTATATGGAGAGTTTATATATGCGTGACAATGTGAATCTTCAGGTTTGATAATGTTAATCAGTACTTAATTTCATGACGTGAAATTAATGAGTATTAATATTTACTGCTATGATGGTACTGTTAATAGTGAAACTACACATGCTATGATTTTTATCTCCAAAAATCTAGCATAAAACAACGCAAGTGTGTGCATTTGTTTTATTTTCGATTTTTTCGCATTCCCTTTCAACTTCCAGTTTTATATCTACTCGCTCCATCAATTAAACACGTAGTTCGGGTTTTCATTCATAGAGGACAGCACCGAGAGCTTGTGACGTGTCTCGAATATGAATTATTGGTTACCCTGGTAAACTGTATTGCACACAACTGGAGAGAAACATTTATATTCATCATTTTTCCTACTTGAGTAGCTCATTTTCAAATTTCAATAATTCTATATTTTGTGATTTTACAGGAAACGTAAAAAATTAGTAAATGGTGGCTCCTGCTTAAACTCGCTGGAGGACACTAATAGGGTAGTATAAACCACGACCCCGATTTTCCAATTTTTTATTGTTTCAGTAACACCTGTAAAAATGATTAATAATTCAAAGAAAATGTTATGAAACCATAGACATGATTCTGATTTTTGTTTTAGTAATTAACATGCGTAGATTTTCAGTTTTTTATGGTTGTTATGGAAACAATAAAAAATCGGAAAACCGTGGTCGTGGTTTAGTCTTCGGTTGAGAAATCCACTCTGTATAGTGTCCTTCAGCGAGTTTAAGCAGGAGCCGCCATTTACTATTTTTTTACGTTTCTGGCAAAATCGCAAAAGGTTTATTATTCTTAAAATTAGCTTTAAAATTAAATACAATACTAATAAAATTCATATCAAATTCCGTTGAGGCGAATAGTCATAAGATAAAAACTTAAAATATGTACCTTTTGGGCAGGTGCCGTCGTCCTCAACTATGTTAAAATATTATATTTAAAATATTATCTGGAGGCCTTTCGGAAGTTAACTTCCATCACCAGCAGCATGAGCTTCTGCTACAAGTTGTTGTTGTTGTTGCTGCTACAGACACTTGGAGTCTACATCATCATAAACAACAACAACTTGTAGAAGAAGCTCATCCTGCTGATGATAGAAGTTAACTTCCGAAAGGCCTCCAGATAATATTTTAAATATAATATTTTAACATAGTTGAGGACGACGGTACCTGCCAAAAATGTACATATTTTAAGTTTTTATCTTATAAAATTAAATAACTATTTTTTTTAAATCAATGCCTCTATATTGTGTTTATGATATTTCTGTTATTCTCCTCTGGTATGGCGGAATTGTAACCCACTTCTTAAGATGGGCTGCCTGGAAAGCGGAGTTACGAGTACATTACCCAGATGATATAATAGGTGATGAATGATAATGAAGCGCCAGGAGAGTCCTTAAATCTAAACTTAACCTAAATCCAGACCATGGAAGGCAAAAGTAATAATTAACCCTTTAAGAAAAAAAATTAACAAATAGAATTGACAACATAAGAAACAACTGGTATGAACATGTTAAAAGAATTCCTACAGATAGAATCCCTCAGCTGTTATTAAAGTAAAAACCAATAGGACATATACGTGTTGGACGTCCATTTACTAGATGGGAAGATTCATTAAATCCCATTTGATGTGAAAACAGGTCAAAATGCCTAATTTTATGAAGTAAAAGAAAAATTCCCTTGGTCTGACCGGGAATCGAACAGGGGACCCCCACGGCAGAAGCAGTGACCACCAAGCCCTTGAGGCTGGTCAGTTAATATAGCGCATAAGAAAACTGAAAGGCTCAGTAACCATTGGGATGGTATAAACGTATTACTGAAAAAAAAATTAGGTCTTATTCCATTCCATGACGCAGTTTAACCTCTCACTTTTTAGGTATATTTAGTGCCACATGCCATCCAGGCCTTACAGTAACACAACCTGTCGGGAGAGGGATTTAGCTATGGATCACATATAATTTTTTGACTACACCGGACATGACGGGCCTCCACGAATGTGGGATCAGCTCAATGTCAGGCCTTCTCCGAGATAACACAACGTTAATACGAAACACGCCATTATCATACACATTCATACTAAACATGGCAAATATAATGATGATTATGATGGTCAGATGATGTTAGGGGACCGTTTGGGCCTTAAAGTTTCTTTACATTTGTCTTACAGGTTAGGGAAAACTCCAAAAAAAAAACATCACCCAAGAAATGTGTCCCGACCGGGGATCAAAACCGGACCCAATAATAATAATAATAATATAATAATAATAATAATAATAATAATAATAATAATAATAATAATAATGTCTGTCCATCGCTGTGGTCTCGGGGTAGCGTGCTGTCTTGTCACGCAGTGGGCCCGGGTTCGATCCCCGGTCGGGACAGTTTTTCTGGGTGAGGTTTTTATCGGGGTTTTTCCTCACCTGTACGACAAATGTCAGGAAAACTTTAAGGCCCAAACGGTTCCCGAAATCATATGGCCATCGCAATCATCACCATTCATATTCATCTTAGGTTAAGCTTAGGATTAGGGATTCTCCTGGCGCACCATTATCATCATCATCATCATCATCATCATCACCACCCATCCTATCATCGGGGCAACGTAACCCCGCCTTCCAGGCGCCCCAACCTCAGAAGTGTGTTACAAGTACGCCATGCCAGGAGGAGAAACCAGGAATGTCGAAAGACAAACCTGGGGCATTAAAAAAAATGTCTTTGACATCGTCTGATTCCTAATAGTCACTTTTATCGGTCCATCCAATCTCCTGGTTGTAGATGTTTCTCCTTCATGTATAAATTTATTTCCTAACTCCAGGAGGTTTTAGGTCTTCCTCTGCCTCGTCTTCCCTTAGGTTTCCATTCCATAACATATGTTGGTAGCCGATTCTGTTCCACTCGCTGCATATGTCCGTACGATGTTAATTGCTGAGTTTTAATGTAATAATATTAATAACAATAGTGATCCATAGTAATTCTGCCCGAAGGCAGGTCCTTCACTGCAATCACAGCATTTTCATGCTATGCTTGTAGCTCTACTAGGGAATTGTGTAAGTGTGGTAGCTTCCCGTTGCTTTCCACACCGGTGAAGGATGATGATGATGATGATGATGATAAGGGTGATCATGATGAGGATGGCCATATGATTTCGGGGACCGTTTGGGCCTTAAAGTTTTCCTGACATTTGTCTTACAGGTGAGGAAAAACCCCGATAAAAACCTCACCCAGAAAAACTGCCCCGACCGGGGATCGAACCCGGGCCCGCTACGTGACAAGGCAGCTCGCTACCTCGAGACCACAGCGGTGGACACAATAGTGATAATAATAATAATAATAATAATAATAATAATAATAATAATAATAATAATAATAATAATAATAATAATAATATACATTAGTATAGACGAGAAATAAAATATATTGTTAACAATTATGGATTAAGTTAAGATTAGTTAGGCCTAAGGCACGCAATGTTAAAAAATTAGGAAAACAATTTGTGTAAATATAAATTGTAACAGAAAATATTAGGCAAAAATACAAGAAGGAAAATTAAAATAATAGATTAAAAGGATATGGAATTAAAAAAAAACTCAATATTAATACAATTATAATGGAATTCTGTTGAAGTGAATAGTCATAACAAACATTAGAATAAATAATTATCTTGGCATGTGCCGTCGTTCTCAACTAGGTTAAAATTTTAAAAACTGTAGGCCTTTCAGAAACCAACTTCCATCTTCAGCAGAAGGACATGTGCTACTGTCAGTATTAATATGCCTTGTATAATATAGAAATAAAGAAGCGTCACTGCTATAAAGTTATATTCTCTTTAAAATGCTTACTTGTTATAGAAGCCACTAGATGACATTGAATCCGTTGTACCATTGCTTCTCGCTGATGAGAATCATGTATCTATCTATAATGACGTGGCCCATTGTTGAGCCATAGTCTCTCCTTTGTAAGGAGTTGATATACCTTGAAACTAACTTTTAGTTACCTTATTTGCTCGTAGATGTCATGGATGGCATGTGTAAGAATTGAAAAAAAAATGTTTGTGGTAGGACCTGAGTAGACTAGTGATTATGTCACTAATGTTTAGAGTTACAGGTCTCGAGTTCAAATTCCGGTTCAGGCGTTTATTTTTCTTTTCATTTAAATATATATAAATTCATAACTAATTTATAAAAATGAATGTTTGTTTGTTGGTTGGTTTGTTTGTTTGTTCGTACTTTATGAGCGGCCATACCGTTAATTCGATTGTGATGGGTTTTTGCAAAATGTTCAGGAGATTCCCGGGATGAACGTAGGGTATAAGAGGGTTTAGATAACTCTTACACCTTTAAAAATCACCCTTTGTAGTGAAAAGCGTGAAAATGTCCTTTTTTTACCCTTAGCTTACGCTGCCTAAACCATAGCAAATACACAAAATTATTGTACACAGAATTGAATATCTCAAAACACTCTACAGAAAAGTCCGCGACATCATATGTTCATCTTTTAAGGATAACTCACAATAACCATTTTTGTCTTTCATTGATGTCAAGAATATCGGGATAAGTATATTCCCGGGCAAGCATAGCAGCGGACGGCGGGTATTATTTTATGGATAACTCAAAATAACGTATTTTGTCTTTCAGCTCTTATATGCCAAGTACATCGGGATGCGTAGATTCCCGGGCAACGTCGGGAAATCAGCACGGGGAAACTAAAAATAATAACGATATACATTTATTCTATTTTTCTTTTTACTTGTTCAACTAAATGCAAAAAGGCATTATCATTTATTTGGGTGTAGCAGAGCACGCCGGGTATTAGCTAGTATATTATTTATACATTTTGGTCATTGCTATTTTCGATGTCTAGTAGATAGGTGAAGATATGTATTTTTTTAAATTTCTTCGTGAGAACGCTTCAGAAAATTGGAGTTAAAACAGCCTGGTTCTAAGCAGGCGAGATATTAGCTCGGAATGGAGATATATAGAGAATTTATATCTGTGTAACAATGGATCTTCGGGTGTGATAATCAGTTATTTAACTTCATGTCGTAACGTTAATGAGCATTAATATTTACTGCTATTATGGTATTATCGATAGCGAAGCTACACATGCTATGATTTTTATCTCCAAACCTAGTATAAGTGTATGCATTTGTTTTGTTTTCGATTTTCCCCTTTCTCTTTCAATTTCCAGTTTTATATCTACTCGTTCCATCAATTATTCACGTAGTTTAGGTTTTCATTCATAGAGGACAGCTCTGAGAGCTTGTGGCGTGCCTCGAATATGAATTATTGGTTGCTCTGGCAAACTGTATTGCACACAACTGTGAGAGAAACATATTCATAATTTTGCTACTTGAGTAGTTTACTTTCAAAACTCAACATTTCCACTGTTTTCGATTTTTGAGGAAACGTAAAAAAAATAGTAACAAGTAAACCATATACAAGATTCTTCTAACCGAAATAAAATCTTCTAAATAGATGTTCATCCATAGATTAATATGTAAAAATACCAAATTAATACACACTTTAATTTGAGCCTAATTACAAAATTGACATTGGATGTATCAAGTTTTGAAAGAAAAACTCTGAAAAATACTTACTTTGCCATTCAAAATCTTTAATATTGGGGTAAAATGTTAGTAGAAACACTTGCAATGCCCCATTTTGATTATTGTGACACTCTTTTTACATACTTAAATATTATTTCCACTCAAAGACTTCAACGTGTTCATAATTCTTGCGCACGTTTTATTTGTGGTATTCGCAAATTTGACCATGTTACACCGTCCCTGGAACAATTATCGTGGCTTCGTCTAAGAGATCGTAGAACTGTCCATTCCCTATCCCTTCTCTATAAAATACTTCACACATCATCGCCTAATTATTTATCACGCCGCTTCATCAGACTATCCGACACACATAATCTTGACACTCGATCCCATCAGCACATTGTCTTTTATATCCCTCCTCATCACACTGTATATTATTCATTATCTTTTACGGTGTCACTTACCAAAACATGGAATTCCCTTCCGCCCTATGTCAGAGACTGTCAAACTATAACATCCTTCAAAAACAAACTAAAGATTTATTTAATAACAAACTAACTTATACACCTCACTGATAGTATTCTTTTAACAATATTAATATATTTAATTATTTATGTAAATAATATTAAGAATAACAAATATTTTTATTTGTTTTGTTTTAAATATTGTATACTCGTAAAATTAGTTTTCTATATCTCATTATTTTCCTGTTTTTTATATACACTAGACAGGGACAATTTAATATGCCTTGCTTGTATACATTTTATTATTAGTTTTAGTCTTAATTTTAACTAATATTAACTGGTTGTATTATAGATCGTAATATGTATATTAGATATTATATTTTGATCAAATTTTTACTTAGTGTTTAATATTAGAGTTAATTGAGATTGTTATATTCTGATGTAATATATGTTTGTCCTGGTGAGTGGAAGAGAAGGCAACATGGCCTTAACTCCACCAGGCTAAATAAATCTAAATCTAATCTAAAGTGGGGGAATTCAGATCATGGAGGTACGGTAATTCCAATTTTATTCAGAAACCACTGTTAGAATCATGTTCTGAATATTGCTGGCATGTTCAAGTGTTTTAAGCATAGTGTATAATGTCAATTCTAGTTGAGCAGCATTCCTACAACATGGCGACATTTTATGTTTCGTGTACTTTTCTAGTAAGGAAGCTAAGCTCATATATGCCAGGAACGTTAGGTATTTATAAATTAAAGGGGATGATGGGTGAAATCAATTAAAGGGGATGATGGGTGAAATATTGACCATTTGAGATCAAAATTTACATTTTTTGTTTTTTGTACTAAAAAATAGTCTGTACTCTAATGTATATGTTGGCAATGTTTCAGATGCTTATGGCGCTTCTACATGCCCTAAATTACGTCAGTTTAAAGGCTGCGCCAGTTAAATGCTGCATGCAAATCTTTAAACTTGTTTTTCAACACTTTTATTTTCACTGCATTTTTGTACGTTCAAAATTGAATGGAATTCAGAAATTTTGTCTTAGAAGGTTCAAATTTTTACTGCATGTCATAAAAACGATGGGTAACAAAGTAGTGCATGGGTTTCGTGATCGAAGTATTATTTTAAGAAATAAAAAAATAAAATGTATGCAATCATTTTTTTTAATTCCATGCATGAGGTACAACATTATTTTTTTCTCCCTTTGTATTCACATTATAGGAATTCTAATGCATGGTGTTTTACTAAATATTTTAGGGGTCTTGTAAAAAAAGTAAGATATTTTACTAAAAAATCGTGGAACCCATTTAATTATAATATATGCAAAATTAAAAAAAATATAATATTTATTAACTCGTAAAATAAATGTCTCACAAGAATGAAACTTAAACATCATTATGTATCATACAGTGAATGTTTGTACAAAAAAATCAAGCTTCTAGCTCAAAAAATGTAAAAAATAGAAATTTCACCCATCACCCCTCTTAAATGTATTAATTTTACATATTAAGATAGCAAGGTGAATATTAATATGAAATAATTACTTACAGTTTTCAACATTTAACCCTAATGGTGCAAAAATATTTCCAACATAGTACATTGGAGTAACTCCCGCCGATATTGATCGGAATTACTCCGAGTAGTAGGAGCGACTCCGCACTGATCGAATGTTTTCCCCCAAATGCCCCAGGTTGTCATTTCGACATTTCTGGTGTTCTCTCTTGGCATGGCATGCTTGTAACCCAGTTCTGAGGTTGGGACACCTGGAAGGAGGGGTTCCGCTATCCCGATGATAAGAGAGTTGATGATGATGGTAATGATGTGCCAGGAGAGTCCTTAAACTAAACATAAGCTAATTAGGCGAATATGATATTGATGATTATGAATGACCAGATGGCGTTCGGGGACCGTTTGGGCCTTAAAGGTTCCTGGCATTTATCTTACAGGTGAAGAAAAAAACCCGAAAAAATCCCACCCAGGAAACTTGTCCCGACAGGGGGTCGAACTTGGACCCGCTGCGTGACAATGCAGCAAGCTACTTCGAGATCACAGCGGTGGACATATTTAATTATTATTATTATTATTATTATTATTATTATTATTATTATTATTATTATTATTATTATTATTATTAACAATTAAACAATACAATTAAGCACCCGATGAAAGATGAAAGATACGTGTTGTGATGTAGGCAGTGACAGCAAATTGTGGTACAGGTGCACTTCATGTTCAGAAGGTTCATGCAGAATGCAGTGGACATGACACATCAAACAATTATGTTTGCGATTTTTGTTCGCAGAGACAGTAACTTTTTAAGTTTTGTGTATTTCAGGGGTTTCTTTATAGTCCAGCCGCCTAAGTCTCCGGCCCTGACGTTTAGGTTGTACTAGGGGTAAAGGGAGAAACTTGCCCTCTACTGCCAATAAGGAAATAGTTGAAGTGAGAGTGGACGTTTGTCACAACCAATCACTGCTCTTGACGCCGCTAGTAAGGTTTGAAATTGCTACGATGTGAAGGTGGTTGTTGGATGTGATGTCCCACGTTGTAGATATATGATTGTAATAATTTAGATCACTGTTATTTGCTACGGCACTGATGACTCCCTTCAGAGCAATGAGGGAAAGTTTCTTACATAAATAAGTAACGACACTTTTGTTAACAGTTAAATTAAATATTATTTTATTAAAGTTCTAGTTTAAATTGAGATGAATCTTGTAAATGTTCAATAGTTTCGAAAATTCCGGCTCAAATTAATAAATTTCACTTATGGACAGATTATTACTTCATATATGTAATGGATGACTATTTCCAACGGTCAATTTTTCACTCACTGACACATTATTTCCACCTTATGGATTGTTTATACTCCAGATGAATGAAGTTTATTATTTTATTATTATTCCGGCTTTTACAATGAATATACATTTTTCCGGTACCCATGTTCACAGTTAACTACACATTTGTTTCAACGCATTTTTCCATTCTTGTCTGTTCATCCATATATATTCTTCTATTTCCCATTCCCTCTTAGTTTCATCGATTCCCTGAATCCACGTAATATTTGGTCTACCCTTCTTTTTCCTTCCCTGTGGTTCCCAATCCATGATTATCTTAGGTAGTCTTCCTTCTTCCATCCTTCTAATGTGTCCGTACCAATTTAATTGTTTCTTCTTTATAAAATCTAATATTGAATATCGCACCCGCATTTTTTCTTTTATATATGAATTTCTGATTTTATCCTTCCTGGATATTCTTGCAGCACGTCTCCAGTAGTCCATTTCAGTGGCGAGTAATTTTTTTTTTTCATTTGTGCATTTAAAGCCCACACATCAGCTCCATAGGTAATAATGCTTCTTGATTATTGTATTAAAAATAGTTTTTTTTTGTTTCTTTGAAGATATGTTTGTCCCATACTATTCAATTTAGGGCAGATATAGCATACTTTCCTATATTGATCCTGTTTCTTATCTCTGTTTCTTGTTTGCCATCTTTAGTAATTTTAATTCCCAAATACTTATATTCTTCAGTGTATTTAATTGTCCCTAAATTTTCTTCTAGTATTAAATCTTGAGGAAGATTCCCTATTGTCATAGATCGAGATTTATCCATATTGATCTTTAAACCCCATAAACTATATTCTTGTATTAATTTTCTAGTGAGGTATTCTATATCTTCAAATTCTTGAGCCAATATCAATTGGTCATCATCTGCAAACTGGAGTGTATATATTGTTGAATTATCATCTAGTGGTATTCCCATCGGTTTACATTTCTTTTTCCATTCTTCAATAGCTTTTTCAGCATAAATCTTATATAATGTTGGAGATATACAGCATCCCTGTCGTAATCCTTTATTTGTTTGAAAACCTTTAGACAAGTACTTTCCCATTTTTACTTGCACATATGATTCTGAATATAGTTTTTGAATTGCTTCAATCAGTGTTGGATTTATTTTTTTTTTAGTTTTAAGACTTTCCATAATTTTGATGTAGGAATGTTATCGTAGGCTTATTACAATATTATTTTCTATCACTTTTACACCATTTTGTTAACTAATATCAAGAAATGAACACTAATTCTCTTATTTCTCGATAAGCCGTTGTTTAACATGTCTAACTTCTTTCAAGAAATGTAGCCATCTTGTTATTCTGGGAAAAATCCCATTTCACTTCTGTTATAACCTCGAAGTTCTGATCGGTCCAACTGAAAAGGAAGGAGTACTACTAGCTGACTCCCATCCAATTCGTCCAATTCCATTTATTTGTTTATAAAAAATATCAATTCAGATATTTAAGGTATTTTTTACATACCAAATCAGTTTGAAATGCATCCAACTGTATTAAGAGTTTATATTGACAAGTTTGCATTTTTTTATATACTTATAAAAATTTGAATTCTCTAAATCAATCTTATCTCCATTCTTAATAGAAATATATTTTCCGATTGAGGGTCTTTCCACTTTTCAGCGGTTGCCCTTTTACCAGCCGGCTGCTGGCCCTTCACATCCACATGTGTCAATCACAGTGGTAGATGATCAACAGCCAGTGTAGGGGTGACATGTGGTTAGCATGTCGAGTCCCCCAGCCGTTATAGCTGGTTCCTCAACCTGGAGCCGCTACTTATTGTAGCTACCCAATTACCTCACGATGCTGGGTGGGCACCGGTCCCATACTGGCCGAAATACCATGAGAAAATTTCTTCCCCCATGGTGACTCGAACCAGCGCAAGTCCCGTAGCTCTACGCCAAGGCTTCCTACCTTAACCGCTCGGCTACGGCGCGGGTCTAGAAATACATACGATTATATTTATTAAATAAAAAAAAAACCCTTATTATTTTTATATGGGGATAAATATCCGGTTTTAGATGTTGTCGGCTGTATTTATGCCAACCGCGTGGCTTCAGTGGTACATAAATCGGCCCCTCCCACTGGATATCCATATCGGCAATACTGTCGTGAAAACCAGAGCCGAAGACTCGGCGGCTGGACTATAGCTTTCAATAAGATGATTGGAATTACCCAAGTGTCGGGGGAATTCCGATTAAACACAGACATTAGAATACAATTTTTTAAGGTTAGTTGTCTAAAAGAGGTGGGAGCCTTACCTCCTACTACTCCAAGGGCTTCCTGAGACCCGTAGTGGGATTGCTTTACCTTTACACATATATTTACTTTGTTCGTTATATTCATACAATTTAGAATAATTAATTGTGCAGAGAGTTTTGGAATGAGGTTCACTCAACCTCACGATAAAACCGAGTAGTAACTTGAAAAGAGTACTATAAAATTATAGAATATTCACCTGGAAGGTCCGTCTCCTCAACTTAATTATCATTTAACTGTAGCGCTTTCGGGACTTGTCCCATCATCGGCAGGATTCAAAACTGGTGTTTCACTGAAGATCTGGTAGAGGGGGTTACATGTATTGGGTTCATTTTCGTTTATCAGGCTGTCGTTGTGAGCTGCTTTCATGATTTCCATCTCTTCGAGTACGTTTATCTTCGCTGGATTATTTTCTCTGTGCATTACTGTTAGGGTGTTTTCAATATTTAACATGCGATGTCCTTCATGGATAACGTGTTTTGCATAGCTTGATTTACCTTCTGCGTGAATGAAGTCTCGAAAATGTTCTTTGAATCTGATGTTAAAACTCCTGTTTGTCCTTCCAGTTTTGAATCCTGCCGATGATGGGACAAGTCCCGAAAGCGCTACAGTTAAATGATAATTAAGTTGAGGAGACGGACCTTCCAGGTGAATATTCTATAATTTTATAGTAATTTTGAATAAACCTCAACGGAACACATCATGAATCTTATAAAAGTTGAACTTGAAAAGAGTTTGAAAATAGAAGAAAAAATCCTGTTAAGAAAATTGAAATTGAGGTTCAGAAATAGTTTCAAATAACCATGTGATTCCCTGAACTGTCTCCTGCTTGCAGTAATGGGAATGAGATCAGTCGAATACGATTTTTTTCTCTATGTGTTCGTGAACATTCGAATAAAAGAATGCAAACAATCTGAGAAATGTGCCATGTGCAGAGATTTCCCCAGACAGTAACTTGTACATTTTTTTTTAAATAACGATGTGGGCCATCAAATCAGTTTCGTTTCTTTCTTTTGAAAGAGCAGTGAATAGTGTCAAGTCTTTGTATCCGTTCTGGACAGGAACAAGTCGAGTGTATTGATCATCCCCAACTTGTAAGTTTTGACAAGTAGACTGACAGACTTTGTCAAATACAGAAGCTTTGGAATACGTAATGGAGGAAGAGAAAGATTTTCTGTTTAGATACGGGGACGTAGTTGTCAGCACAACTTGAGAACAGGGGTGTACAATTCTGTATCTACTTATCCTCAATAGCGAAACGAAGCACATACTGTGAATTGAACAGATCTATGATGAAGACTAAAAGGCCGAGTTCTAGGATTTGTCGATCACGATTTTGCATACAACATTCTTATGCCACTGTTGCACTACACACTTTTACCATTTATTTAACGTTTCGTACCATTTGAAACATTTTGGTACGATTCTATAAACATTTCTTACGATTTTTAAATATTTATATAATTACGCGAATATTGTGCATCGAGTTCTACAGACGCGCAAATGCTTAATGCAACTTCCGCTAGATGACTCACAAATAGGTGTTACTAACATTCGCAATTAATTCCAAACCATATTTTAAGAAATTAACTTCATTTTGTTCGGTTCCTACGGGACAAGATCCATCCATTCATAGTAATTCTGCCCGAGGGCAATTCCTTTACTGTAATCATAGGACTTTCATGCTATGCTTGCAGCTTTACTAGGAAATTGTAGGTGTGGTAGCTTCCCGTTGCTTTCCACACCGGTGAAGGATGATGATGATGATGATGATAATGATAAGGATGATGATGATGGCCATATGATTTCGGGGACCGTTTGGGCCTTAAAGTTTTCCTGACATTTGTCTTACGGGTGAGGAAAAACCCCGATAAAAACCTCACCCAGAAAAACTGCTCCGACCGGGGATCGAACCCGGGCCCGCTGGGTGACAAGGCAGCACGCTACCTCGAGACCACAGCGGTGGACTGGGACAGGTTATTGTACAAACTATTAGTATATAGTTTATTAAATAATATGCATGTAACTTGTTTTGTTAGGTTAGGAAACAGGAGGTTGGTTCACGTCCATTTTTTATAATCGTTTGGGAATTTATTCCGAAAGTTGGTAATTCCGATTTGAGAGCCATCTAACGGAACATTAGAGCAACTAGCGCATGCGCACTGCGATTCTGTAGGACTTACGAAGCATTCATGGAGTATGTGATTAACAAATAGTGGAGTTTTTTCGAAAAAAAAAACATGCAAACAGTTGGGGGCGCAATAAGAAACTGACGGATGGAAAAATTTGGGCTCAATGAAGAAATATGTATCTAATATATAAAAATGAATATTTGTTTATTTTTCGCATTTTATGCGCGGCCATACCGTTGATCCGATTGTGAACATAGGCTATAAGAGAGTTGTTATACTCAACTCCTACACCCTTAAAAATCGCCCTTTGTAGTAGAAAACTTGAAAAAAGTAAATGTCTTACGCTGCCTAAACCATAACAAATACACAAAATTAATGTACACAGAATTGAATATCTCAAAAAGCTCTACAAAAAAGTCCGGGACACCATATGTTTATCTCTTACGGATAACTCACAATAACCATTTTTGTCTTTCATTGATGCCAAGAAGATCGAGACAAGTACCATAGATTCCTGTGCAAGCATGGCAACACATGGCGGGTATTCTTTTACGGATAACTCACAATAACGAATTTTGTCTTTTAGCTCATTTATGCCAAGAAGATCGAGATAGCCGGGTAACCGGCACGGGGAATCTTGAAATAATTACCATATACAGTTATATTTTTTCCTTTTTTTTACTTATTCAACTAATCATAAAAAGTACATTAATTTTTGTCTTTCAGCTCATTTATGCCAAGAAGATCGGACAACGTCGGGTAAACAGCACGGATATTTAACAATAATTACAATACGTTTCCTTTTACTATTTAATTAAACATAAAATCATTAATTTTCGTATTTCCGCTCATTTATGTCAAGAATATCGGGATAAGTAGATTGCCGGACAATGCCGGGTAATCAGCACGGGGTATCTAAAAATATAAATTTATAATTATTTTTCCTTTTACTTATTCAACTAAACATAAAAGAGCAATAATTTTCATTTATTTAGGCGTAGCAGCGCACGCCGGGTATTAGCTAGTTTTTAATAATGAGTACTTCAACACGGTATACTTCGCGTACTAAATTAGCCGATGGCTTTATACTTATTTGCCGTCTTATACCTTTCACTCTACATTCCAACACATAATCATCATCAGCAGCAGCACAACAACTCTGGATGGGTCAAGACTTGCTTCAGAATTTTTCTGCTTGCTTTATACTTATTTGCCGTCTTATACCTTTCACTCTACATTCCAACACATAATCATCATCAGCAGCAGCACAACAACTCTGGATGGGTCAAGACTTGCTTCAGAATTTTTCTGCTTGCTTTATACTTATTTGCCGTCTTATACCTTTCACTCTACATTCCAACACATAATCATCATCAGCAGCAGCACAACAACTCTGGATGGGTCAAGACTTGCTTCAGAATTTTTCTGCTTGCTTTATACTTATTTGCCGTCTTATACCTTTCACTCTACATTCCAACACATAATCATCATCAGCAGCAGCACAACAACTCTGGATGGGTCAAGACTTGCTTCAGAATTTTTCTGCTTGCTTTATACTTATTTGCCGTCTTATACCTTTCACTCTACATTCCAACACATAATCATCATCAGCAGCAGCACAACAACTCTGGATGGGTCAAGACTTGCTTCAGAATTTTTCTGCTTGCTTTATACTTATTTGCCGTCTTATACCTTTCACTCTACATTCCAACACATAATCATCATCAGCAGCAGCACAACAACTCTGGATGGGTCAAGACTTGCTTCAGAATTTTTCTGCTTGCTTTATACTTATTTGCCGTCTTATACCTTTCACTCTACATTCCAACACATAATCATCATCAGCAGCAGCACAACAACTCTGGATGGGTCAAGACTTGCTTCAGAATTTTTCTGCTTGCTTTATACTTATTTGCCGTCTTATACCTTTCACTCTACATTCCAACACATAATCATCATCAGCAGCAGCACAACAACTCTGGATGGGTCAAGACTTGCTTCAGAATTTTTCTGCTTGCTTTATACTTATTTGCCGTCTTATACCTTTCACTCTACATTCCAACACATAATCATCATCAGCAGCAGCACAACAACTCTGGATGGGTCAAGACTTGCTTCAGAATTTTTCTGCTTGCTTTATACTTATTTGCCGTCTTATACCTTTCACTCTACATTCCAACACATAATCATCATCAGCAGCAGCACAACAACTCTGGATGGGTCAAGACTTGCTTCAGAATTTTTCTGCTTGCTTTATACTTATTTGCCGTCTTATACCTTTCACTCTACATTCCAACACATAATCATCATCAGCAGCAGCACAACAACTCTGGATGGGTCAAGACTTGCTTCAGAATTTTTCTGCTTGCTTTATACTTATTTGCCGTCTTATACCTTTCACTCTACATTCCAACACATAATCATCATCAGCAGCAGCACAACAACTCTGGATGGGTCAAGACTTGCTTCAGAATTTTTCTGCTTGCTTTATACTTATTTGCCGTCTTATACCTTTCACTCTACATTCCAACACATAATCATCATCAGCAGCAGCACAACAACTCTGGATGGGTCAAGACTTGCTTCAGAATTTTTCTGCTTGCTTTATACTTATTTGCCGTCTTATACCTTTCACTCTACATTCCAACACATAATCATCATCAGCAGCAGCACAACAACTCTGGATGGGTCAAGACTTGCTTCAGAATTTTTCTGCTTCTCTATCTCTGGCAATCGTCCACCAATTCTTGAGTTTTAAAGATTTAACATTCTGTAGTGCTCCATCCATTCATCTCAAATTCGGTCTTCCAGTTCTCTTTCTTCCATTTGCCTTACCATCTATAATTCTTCTAACTACTTTATTTTTGGCTATCATCTGCCCATCTTAGTCTATTTAACTTTAATATCTGTAATGACATCTTATGAATTATACAACTCATATAATTCCCTGTTATATCTCATTCGTCACTCTCCATTTTCCTTAGTAGGTCCATATATTCTTCTGAGCATGTTTCTTTAAAAAAATGGCTAATCGAGATTTGGCATGTTCACTCAGAACCCATGTTTCACACCTGTAAGTTAGCACTGGTTTAATAAGTGTTGGTTTTTGTTTCGTGTGTCAGATATTTTGATTTCAAATACTTTATTATTTGCAAAATTACATTTATTAGCATTTTTATCATTATCATTAACAATCACGGATTAAGCCCATGTAGCTTGTTCCGGTCTTATAGATTCTCATTCAAAAAGTAAAAAGTTGAATCCTTCTCTTTTTCGGTCTACCAACATCCTGTCACCTTTTGGTTTGTAATTAAGTATAATTTTTGGTATGCCTTCATCTTTCATTCTTTGAACATGTTCTTTCCAGTTTTTTCTAGATTCTTTTATTTTATCTAAAAGTTTAAAAATATTTAGTCATTTCTAATATCTTCGCTTCTTCTTTTATCTAGACGTTTGCAGCCAGCTACACTTCTCAGAAATCTCATTTCAGCTGCATCATGATCTTCTCTTTTAATTAACACCCAAAATTCACTATCCTACAACAGTAAGGGGACTGTCACTGCTTTATAAAATTTTAGTTTGTATCCTTTCTTGTGTTTTTAAATATTGTCTTAATTGTGCCACAATATATAATTAAATTTATTAAGTTTGTTAAAAGATTTTCATTTTTAAAATACGGTAGGGGATTTCATAACAAAAGTATTTAAAATGATTCACTTGTTCAACGGGTTTTCCCTCCAGAATTATTTTAGCTCTTACGGTATTTTTATTCTGTTATTCATTTTTTCATGAATATTGTTTTGTTTATTTATTAAAACTCCAAAGTATAGGAAATTATTTGCTTTCTCAAAAACCCATAGTATAGATTTGAAAGAAAATACTGTCTCTGTTGAGTTTAGTTCTTGTAGTGTGCTACACGCGATAATTTTGCAGTCAGTTATACGTTTAGCGTAACTTAGAATCAATTCTAACTACAAATTCACATTTGAAATGCCACTTCAGTACTTCAGTAATAATATGAGGCGATATTCGTAAGTTCAGTTAGTAGTAGGCCTACCAATTTCACCTCTAAGGTTAACGATGACGTCACGGACTCGCAAGTTTAGAGTGCGCGAGGTATAATTTTTTACGGTCGTCATTGTATTATTGGAAGTCTTAGAGAAGTGTCGGGCGCAGTTGTCAGTGATTATGTTTCTTGTCTCTAGTCCCGAGGGTCGCGGATTCTAACCCAGCCAGGGTCAATGGATTTTTAGCATGGAAAAATCCTCCAAGGGACAAGTTCTCCAGGAGGGACTTTAAACTTTGGGTTCAGAGTCTGAAGATTTTCTTCTTCTTCACGGTTCAGGCTTTTTGCTAGCTTCTTCCGGCTCCAAATTGCTGCCCTTTCCATCTTTTCTTTGGTCTTTCCAAACTTCTTCCTCTTGGCGAATAGTTGTATGCTGCTTTTGGTATTCTGCTATGAGTCTTCTTTGCTTAGTGTTCTTATCAGTTTGTTCTGTATTTTACCTATTTTTGTGTTTAATTCCTCTACTTTTAGTTACTGTTTTATTTCTGTGTTGTGTTTTTTGTCTGTTCTTTGATATCCTACTATTGGTCTGAGGAATTTCATGGATTTCTCTAACATTCCATGTTGCTACTTTCATTTGGTCTTGAATTCGAAAACGTTTATTCTTGTGCTTTGGTTTTGTCGTTATCTATTGAATAGTCAGGCTATCTCTTTTGAGCTTGAAGTATATTTAAATGTCCTCTGCGTACGGTACTCACATAAGGGACGTATTTTTTTAAAAGAAATATAAA
The DNA here is from genome assembly GCA_030220185.1 of Diploptera punctata. Classification (NCBI taxonomy): domain Eukaryota; kingdom Metazoa; phylum Arthropoda; class Insecta; order Blattodea; family Blaberidae; genus Diploptera; species Diploptera punctata. Next base: position 1,222,354 of record JASPKZ010008863.1, read on the forward strand.
TTTATATTCGCTCTAACCTCGACTTCATTATTACCCAGTGTAAGGTATATATATTAATTAGTGTTTCTTGTATAATTTATCATATTTATATAATAATAATAATAATAATAATAATAATAATAATAATAATAATAATAATAATAATAATAATAATAATAATAATAATAATAATAATAATAATAATAATAATAATAATAATAATAATAATAATAATAATAATAATAATAATAATAATAATAATAATAATAATAATAATTATTATTATTATTATTATTATTATTATATTATCACCATCATCGTATTATTATTGTTAATAATAATAATAATAATAATAATAATAATAATAATTATTATTATTATTATTATTATAAATTATACATAGGCTCAATTCTGGAAATGCATGCTATTATGCATTGCAGAGACTCTTGATGTCCCACCTCCTTTCAAAAAATGTTAAACTGAAAATATATAAAACTATTATTCTACCAGTTATATTATATGGGTGCGAAACATGGACTCTTACTTTAAGAGAGGAAAGGAGATTACAAGTATTTGAGAATAAAGTACTTAGGAAAATTTTTGGACCAAAGAGAGATGAACAGACAGGTGAATGGAGAAGACTACATAACAATGAACTACATGGTCTTTATAGGAAGCCAGATATAATAAGAACAGTTAAGTCTCGTAGACTGCGTTGGGCAGGACATGTTGCACGTATGGGAAATGAAAGACTTGCATGGAAGCTTCTTGTAGGAAAGACAGAGGGAAAACGCCCAGTTGGTAGACCAAGAATGAGGTGGGAGAATAACATTAACTATGATTTGAGGGAAGTAGATTATACAGGGAATGATTGGAAAGCATTAGCTCGGGATAGGGACGTATGGAGAGCTTATGTCCGTGCGGCCATGAACCTACGAGTTCGATAGTGCCAGTGAGTAAGTATTATTATCATCATCATCATCGTATTATTATTGTTATTATCGAATAAAATGTTGTTTGTACATGAAATTTACATTGCTACATTTAATGTATCTTCAACTGTTCATAATTAGTATAGTGTATATCTATATTTGTCAAATATTTATTTGTATTTGTGCTGGTTGAGTGGAAGAGAAGGCCTTATAGCCTTAACTCTGCCATAGTAAATAAAACATTATTATTATTATTATTATTATTATTATTATTATTATTATTATTATTATTATTCTGCAGGGTTAGTCCTTTGGAGAGGGCTGCCTCCTTAAAGCCTTTGGACTAGCTTCCTTATGTTTCATCCTCACAAGGAGGGTTGCATCTTGCACCTTCTGCCGTTGAGGTTTTTCAGACTCGTAAAAGAACCGCAAGTCTGAATAAAATGTCCTCTGTGCAATTTTTTTCATCCATCCAAGTAATACCTTAGTTGCCTACTAGATGTCTCATTGAGGTGATGTGCTAACCACAGATCATTCGTTGACATTTGTAGAAAATGAGATTTACGGGACGCTATGTTAATCTCCCTCAATCTCTGAAAACATCCCCATAATCTGCGTGTCACTAGGCGGGGTTCTGTCCGGCTGGAAACAAAACTCTTCATTTCATTCTGTAAGATCATTGTATCATGATGAAAGTTCCAGATCCCAAGGCGCCTTTAATTCAACAGTAGATGCACGGGTTTCCTATTTTATATGGGATGAAAAAAATATATTATGCGATGTTTGCAACAAACAGGTTAGTTAATTTTGTTTCATATTTCCCTCTAAGGTACATGGTAAGGTCTAGGGAGTTAATGTGTTTATACGTAGGCCTACATTTTTCTGTGTACATAATAAATGAAAGACGTGCATGGACACTTCTTGTAGGAAAGCTAGAAGGAAACGCCCAGTTGGTAGACCAAGAATGAGGTGGGAGAACAACATTAACTATGATTTGAGGGAAGTAGATTATACAGGGAATGATTGGAAAGCATTAGCTCAGGATAGGGATGTGTGGAGAGCTTATGTCCGCGCGGCCATGAACCTACGGGTTCGATAGTGCCAGTGAGTAAGTAAGTAAGTATATTTCCGATTGAGGGTCTTTCCACTTTTCAGCGGTTGCCCTTTTACCAGCCGGCTGCTGGCCCTTCACATCCACATGTGTCAATCACAGAGGTAGATGATCAACAGCCAGTGTAGGGGTGACATGTGGTTAGCATGTCGAGTCCCCCAGCCGTTATAGCTGGTTCCTCAACCTGGAGCCGCTACTTATTGTAGCTACCCAATTGCCTCACGATGCTGGGTGGGCACCGGTCCCATACTGGCCGAAATACCATGAGAAAATTTCTTCCCCCATGGAGACTCGAACCAGCGCAAGTCCCGTAGCTCTGCGCCAAGGCTTCCTACCTTAACCGCTCGGCTACGGCGCGGGACAATAATAATTTTAAATACACTATATCAAGAATATAAATCAATATTTAATAATTATTGTATATCATAATATATCTAGTCCACCGCTGTGGTCTCTAGGTAGCGTGCTGCCTTGTCACGCAGCGTGCCCGGGTTCGATCCCCGGTCGGGGCAGTTTTTCTGGGTGAGGTTTTTACTCACCTATAAGACAAATGTCAGGAAAACTTTAAGGCCCAAACGGTCCCCGAAATCATATGGCCATCATCATCATCCTTCACCGGTGTGGAAAGCAACGGGAAGCTACCACACCTACAATTCCCTAGTAAACATGCAAGCATGGCATGAAAATGCTATGATTTGCAGTGAAAGACCTGCCCTTGGGCAGAATTACTATGGATGGATACTATATCTAATATAATTTCATAAATGTCCACCGCTGTGGTCTCGAGGTAGCGTGCTTTGTCACGCAGCGGGCCCGGGTTTGAATCCCGGTCGGAACAAGTTTTCTGGGTGGGGTTTTTATCGGAGATTTTCCTCACCTGTAAGACAAATGTCAGGGTACTTTAAGGCCCAAACGGTTCCCGAACATCATCTGGCCATAATTATCATCACCTCATTAGATTAAGTTTAGGTTTAAGGCCTCTCCTGGCGCATTATTAACCATCGTCATGATCCAACATATCATTGGGGCACCGTAACTCCGCCTTCCAGGCACCCAACCTCAGAAGTGGGTTACACCAATGCCAGGAGAGAATACCAGAAATGTCGAAATGACAAACTATTGGTAATGAACAAAAACAATTCATAAATTTGAAACTTTGTCAGTTAATCAAAATAATATTAATTAATAATATATTCTAATTGACTATTTAACTCATGCCACAAATGTTAGTCAATGACCAATCACGTTTCAATGAATTTTGTTTTACAACCAATGACAGTCGTGTTTCACCTCGCTCTTTATCGATTTCTCTTTATCAGCTCCTGCTTTTGTGATAAAGAAAGCTCCTCCTTTTTAATGTTTTGAACAGGACAGAACATTATTTTTCTCCAACAAATACATTGAATATAGTAAATAATGAACAGATTCCTTGATTTTACTGAGTTGTTTACTAAATAAATAAATGAATAACCCGTAATGTTGATTATGATATATGGTTTGATGTGTTTCATTATTTCTCCACTTGGGTGCACTCTTACAATATTCCGATATTATTTGGCAATAAATAATATGGTCAAGCAGCAGTGAATGAACATAACCTCACATTTCTGATTTGTTTTCAAACATCGCCGTTTACATTAACTATATAAATATTTTAAAACACCGGTAACTATACTCAAATAATTATTTTTTAGTAAAGAGCTTAATGTTATTCGTTAAATATTCCTAACAAATGCCACTCTAGATTTTCAAATTCTCTAGATAAATTCACTCCTCACTTCGTGAGTCGTGAATTTATCGATATTTTGGAAATCACTCGTGACATTACTTATGATAAATGTGTACTAACATTAGTAAACCTGAATCTGCCTAAAATACATTTTAGAACCTATTTTGCATGTGATCATAACTCATTTTAGGCACCTAAAATACGATTTTTAGAAGCTAAATATCCGAGGTCTAATGATGAAACTTACCTGGAATGAGGTGAGGGTGACATGTGGGTCAACCTCGGCCACGAGATCCTGCAGGAACTCCAGAGAGAGGTGATGTGTCATGTCTGAAGTTGATGTGACACTGTGCAATATGGCAGATACATGATGTCGTACATACAGGAAGCAGGCACTCAATTCATTTTCAATCATGTTAGGGGATTAGGGTCGAGGGGGCATGCAGGCAGGACCTCCTGTCCACAATACCAGAAAACAAAGATTAATCACATTTCATTATTCTGTCACTCAAATCGGCACCGGTATTGCATAACTCCGCACCCTCGTCAATAGCTGCATATTTTCACCATCCAACACTTTCCATTACAAGATGCATTTTTTTCATTTTTGTGAATTATTCTCCTGCGTCTCAAAGAAACGTTTAACAAGATATATACTCATTTTTGTGCTTAATATAGGTTTCTAGCAGTGGGATGAGTTTGGGGAGAAGGAAAGCTCCTCAGTTTAAAAAAAGGTTTACCAAAAAATGCACGATTATATAAAAAGAGATGTTATTAGACATAATTCAATTATAGTTTTGATTAACTGTTTCAACTGCTTAAGGATTGTTATGTGAAGAAATGAGAGTTGTGTCTTTTTTGGGTTTTATGAAAATGATTCATAATAATAATGTTTGCAGATGATATTGTTTTACTAGCAACATCTGAAGATGATTTACAATGGTCAGTACATAATTTAAATTTGATAGCCCAGAAATATTCAATGGAAATATCTACCAATAAAACTAAAATAATGGCCTTTTGTGGAAAATCCCCAATACCAAGCAAAATTTGTTTAATAACAAAATTTTAGAGAGAGTTAATGGGTTTACTTATTTAGGATATAAATTCTCTTTTGTTTAAAATTTGGATTTACCAGAGAAAATTATGAAATTCAACAAATCAATGGGAATCATAAATAGAGTTTTAAAACCTTCATTAGTGCAAAAATCAACTCGTACTCGTCTTTATCAAATAATGGCTCGACCAGTCCTATGTTATGGGAATGAAGCGTGGACTATAAGGACGAGAGATAGAAAGCAGACTAACAGCTTGTGAGATGAAATTTATGTGCCGAACAGCTGGCTACACCAAATGGGATCGAAAGAAAAATGTAGAAATCCTTCAAGAACTTAATACTGGACTACATATCCAGATATCAGCTAAACTGGAAGGAACGTGTCTCAAGAATGGCTAGATCCAGGATCCCCAAGACAATAATGAACTACTGTCCAAATGGGAAACGGTCACTTGGTCGACCTATGAAAAGATGGCACGAAAACCGCTTTATCAGGCCGTAACAGTTCTTCTAGGACTAATACCTGGCAGGATGGTGATGATGATGAAAATTATTCAAATCCTCAAAACTTGTCTTATTCCAAACATTGTTTTCAGGCAAAAACAAAAGACACGGCCAGCAGAACAATTTTTGAGATTATTGCAACCACATAACCACGGGAGAGTTTGGTAGGAATCTTGATTGAAATGTCCTGGGAAAATTTTACGGCCCTTATATTGAGTATTTAATTCAGTGAGAGGCTGTGTAGATCTACCATTTTCTATTAATTTCATTCTGTCTTGAAATGAAGGTGAATTAAACGGATGTTGTAAACGTTTTTCAATAGCACACTCACATATTACAGGTTCATGATGCTGTTCCAACTCCGTTTGAACATTCGCATCAGAGCTACTAGCACGAGAGGATTCTTGGAAGCTCATAGCTAGCGAGCTTCTATACGACTCGCTCATGACAAAACGCGGAATAAAATACATTACAAGAGACATTGAAAATTCATTATTTACTACACACTATTTGTCTAGTGACAAGGTCACAATAAAATATAACTGTATACTATAAACAATTAAACTAAATAAAATTAATAAAACTGATATTTCAACACTAACTGAAGGCAACGAACTTTACTTTTTGGATGGATTTCTCAACCGAAGTCTAAACCACGACCGCGGTTTTCCGATTTTTATTGTTTCCATAACAACCATACAAACTGAAAATCTACGGCTGTTAATTCCTAAAACAAATGTCTGAATCATGTCTATGGTTTCGTAACGATTTCTGTGAATTTTTAGCATTTTAATAGTTGTCATGGAAACAATAAATAATCGGAAAACCGGGGTCGTGGTTTAACTTTGGTTGAGAAATCCACCCTTTCTTTCAACGTAGAATGTCAGCGATATGACACGTGGCGCATCCAAGCCACCCGGAACGGAAGATTTGAAAAACTCCGAGAGATGACACTAACGTACAGATTTAACTTATAAAATATTTACTTATAAATTTATGTAAGATGAATTGAACTTTTAATTATAAGAATAAATAAATAATAAATTCTATCTTCAAGCCACAGTTAGTCCAAAAGCATTCAAGACTGAAAGTGTATAAAACACTGGCTCTTCCAACTCTTTTGTATGGTAGCGAAGTATGGACGTTGAAACAGAAGGATATACAGAGACTTAGATCTGCTGAAATGAGGTATCTTCGGAGGACTGCAGGATACACACTACTAGGTCACAAAAAAAAAATGAAGACATCTTAGAAGAATTACACATGGAATCTTTAGAAAACAAAATTTCTGATTATAAGTCAAGATGGATACAACATGTTCATCGAATGGAAGATCACAGAATACCCAAACTAATGTTAAGATATCAACCTGCAGGAAGAAGAAGACCAGGACGTCCACTCAAAAGACTTCTGGATGGTGTTTCTCTTGAGGCCGAAACAGGTCAACAAATGGCCTAAATTCGTGAATGTACTATGATGATGATGATTATAAGAATTTAAAATGATATTTAAAATAGTTTTTTTGTAAGAACTATGGGGAAGCACCGCTTCCAGCTCTTCCATTGACGCCTCGCCACTGGTTCGTAGGGAACCAAATTAAAAAAAGGGGGGGGTTAAAAATGTGGAAGCTCTTTTATGTTAGTACAGAAATGATATTTTATCAATTATAATTTTATATTAATATTCACGATCTTCTTGGCGATGATAATTGTTACATATAATTTCATTAAAATCTCAGTCACCAAACAAAAATTTAAAAATTGTCATCGCATTTCAAAAGCAAAGCTATAATTTTCGAGATGGAATGCCCATGTGTAAAGGATATCTACCGACATCATGGAAAAAGCGTAAACGTCTGATTGTATAGGTCCATATAATTTTTGTTGTAAATAAATAAGAAATGGTAGCTCCTAATTATTGGTGCCATCTCATGTTGTATTCAGCCTTATTTCTCATAAATACGATGTTGCCTAAGAAAAATATTTTCATAGATGACAATTCTATTAATTCAGTCATACGGTCAATGATGGGTTCCCTCAATAGGAGTCGGAACTATGTAAGTTTGTTGACAGTACAACTGGAACTTAGCTTAGAATTAGTATAGGTTACCTTTACAACCCCCAGAAGTGTGCAACGAATTTTGAATCACTCTGTAAATCCATTAATATAAATTGATTTTAGTTCCGTTTGCTTCCAAACTAAGTCATCATTTCACACGGACGGAAACGTGTAAATCTTCAAATTACAAAGTAAACTTTATCTTTGCTGATTAAATTATTCACACTGCACCATTCTTAGAAGCTGTCCTTTGCTGTGTCATTATAAAGTGATGGAAATGAAGAAGACTATTGTGAACAACGGAAAAAATAGTACTTGAGGGGAATTTCCAATAATGTGCAACTTTTATACTAAAAAAAGTCAAACTTCTCAAAGCTGCAAGCTACTTGATTCAACATCCGTTGCCATGGAAACATGAATAAGAAGAGAGAAAAATAGTTTAAGAGTTACGAAATGAAGTTCCCTTTTTACATTTCTATACAATTCTGAGCTTTAATGAAATCCAACTTTTAAATTGCTTTTTCCTCCGAAAGGTGGTGAAAAGGAATACAGTACGACGATTTTCACTTTATGTGAATTGTGTTAAGAGATGATATAATGCACGAGGTTGGAACATGAGAAAGAAGAGGTCTACTACCCACATATATTCAGGGAGTGCAGGCGTGCAGCAGATCGGGTTTAAAGAGGAAAGCACTCGTGGGATGATGGGATTCCACGAAAGGATAATAAAATATATAAACCGAGAACGTGCCTCTTATATTTTCGGTTGTATTTTAAACATCATTGTGGTATGAGGACTTATTTCTAGTGAATAATAATAATAATAATAATAATAATAATAATAATAATAATAATAATAATAATAATAATAATAATAATAATAATAATAATAATAATAATAATAATAATAATAATAATAATAATAATAATAATACTTACTTACTTCCTTACTCACTGGCACTATCGAACCCGTAGGTTCATGGCCGCACGGACATAAGCTCTCCAAACATCCCTATCCTGAGCTAATGCTTTCCAATCATTCCCTGTATAATCTACTTCCCTCAAATCATAGTTAATGTTGTTCTCCCACCTCATTCTTGGTCTACCAACTGGGCGTTTTCCTTCTGGCTTTCCTACAAGAAGTTTCCATGCACGTCTTTCATTCCCCATACGCGCAACATGTCCTGCCCATCGCAGTCTACGGGACTTAACTAATAATAATAATAATAATAATAATAATAATAATAATAATAATAATAATAATAATAATAATAATAATATAATATAATAATAATAATAATAGTAGTAGTAATCATAATGATAGTAGTAATAATAATAACAGTAATACGTAGTAATAGTAATAGTAATAATACTAATACTACCACCACTACTACTACTACTACTATTACTACTACTACTACTATTAATGATAATAATAATAGTATATGATGATGATGGACACCTCATAAGAATGGAAGAAGAGAGAATACCAAAGAAGATCCTTAATTGGAAAGCTAATGGAAGAAGTGGAAGAGGCAGAACGTTGGATGGATGGAGTGACGAAAAGCATAGAAGCTAGAGATTTGAGGGAAGAAGATGCTTTAGACAGGAACATCTGGCGACAAATCACTTTGGGTTGAAGGAGAAACACTGTATTGTGGAATATTCCTAATAAAATTTGACAATAATAATAATTTAAGAATAAATGATTATATATATATAAGAATAACTGAAGAAAGACGATTAAGTTGATATAGAATCTCGAGAGGATGCCATGTGATAAAATCTCTAAGAAGTTCTTTGAATGGAAAATAGATGGAAAAAGATGAAGGGGAAGACCTAAAGAGGGTTGGATGGATAAAGTGAGAAGTATGGGTGAACTGGGACTTATAGATGAGGATGTTCAGGAAAAGGCGATATACTTGAGGGTGACGGAAAATACTTGAATTGTGAATATATTCCTAAATAAAATAATAATAATAGTAAAACTAAAAAAATAATAGTAATAGTATTAATAATTATAGTAATTTAGGGGAAGAAGAAGGCCTACAACTCGATGGTGTTCATAACCTATTAGTTTATGTTGATGATGTGGTCAGGATTTTTAAACTGACGCAAGCCCCTGGGGTCGACTCAGTCTCTAACGGAAATGAGTACCAGACGCTTGTTCTGGGGGTAAAGGCGGCCGTGACGCAGAGCAGACAACCCGGCTGATATCAAGTGCCAATTGTCTAGAAAAAGTGGGTACCTTAACCCCCCACTATCCCAAGGGGCTCCTGAGGCCTATAGTGGGATCACTTTACTTTATGCAGTAATAAAAGGCGATGGCGAGGAAATACTAAGGGCCAACATGCACAGTCTAAAGAGTAATACTAAGAAATTGGGACTGAAAGTAAACATCAATAAAACCACATACATGTTCACACATAGAGATACATTATATAATGGAAATTGACACCTAATGATATACGAGGGAAATTTTGAAGAAGTGGCTGAATTAAAATGTCTAGGAACAATAATTACAAATAGGAATGAGATGCGAAAATAAATTAAACTAGGCTAAATTCTGGAAATGCATGTTTTTATGCATTGCAGGGACTCTTGTCCCAACTTCTCTAAAAAAACATTAAACTAAAAATATATAAAACTCTTATTCTCCCAATTATATTATATGGATGCGAAACATGGTCTTACTTTAAGGGAGAGGAAAATATTACGAATAATTTATAATAAAGATCTTAAGAAAATGTTTTGGTCCAAAGAGAGATGAACAGACAAGCGAATGGAGAAGACTACGTGATCTTTATGGGAAACCATAAATCTCGTAAACTGCGATGGGTAGGACATGTAGCACGAATGGGGAATGGAATAGGGGTACAGAAACTCCTTATAGGAATACCAGTAGGTCGGCGAGGAATGAGGTGGGAGAATAACATTAACCAGGATTAGAGGGAGATAAGTTACACAAGGGATGGTTGTAAAACGTTGGCTCAGAATAGGTGTATATAGAGATGTTACGTTTACGCGGCCATGAACCTACTGGTCCAATAAGTGCTAGTGAGTTAGTAGGATAGGTAATGAGAAATTTTAATTTACTAGAAATATTTAATGAGAAAACCTCGTTCGGAATTAGCTAATAAAATTGATACGGCACCAGGAGTAGCGCAGATCTGATGATGTCCCTATATACAGGAAAATATGTCCAATTTGTTAGAATTACATCCAATTAAGCGCTGTAATTGAATTCTCAATTGGAGCACACTGATGGCATCATAATCTTAATCCTGGTAGATAAAACTGTTAGCTGGAGAAGATGGATGAGATGATTACAATTTTCTAGAACGTGCGCTTAACTTGGCCTATATTCCTGTTTTATCATTCCCCCTTAATCTGTTAGCAGTTTGTTAATTATCTTCTTGAATAGAAGTTCTAAATACATGATTCCTTTAAGGGCACCCGGTACTAATTTCCTGGCAATTTGGTTTAAAAATATGCAACATACAAAAATAATTTTTTCAGCTTATTCTTCAGTTATGTGCATACAAATTGTATCACTAATTAAACAAGTCTTCCTGAATATAATGACACTCTTGTTAACTTTTAGACATATTTCTTTATTAGTAATTTAAAATACAAAAAAAATGATAAAACATTCAAGTTCTTAAAAGTATTGTCTTGGTACAATTTTCTCAAAAACTACTTATCCAATTGTATCCAAAATTTAGTGTGTTATTGTCCATAGTTCATTTGACAATAATACGGTTTGCTTGTGTTCAGATATAAGTTGCGATTTATTTAAAAAAAAATTAAAAACCAAAATGTTTTAATAAAAAGTTTTGCATACTTATTTTTATTTCAAACACTATTGTGTTGGTACACAAAGATGAATTTACCATATTATTATAGAGCTCTTTAAATTGCATATACATGCCGAAGATTATTCTCCTGTCTTTTATAGTTTCAGAGAAAAGTGTACCAAAATATGAAAAAAGAAACAAGTTACGGAAAAATGCAAAAAAAAAAAGTCCACTTAGCAGAACACAGAAACGCCATTTTTAAATATAAATTTTTGTGGGTTTATATTTCCAAAATCGACAAAATAATATTACACATCGATAAAATAGACCTTCCTAGATTTTTTGAAGCAAAAAGAAAACAAAATTAAACCCAAATTAGTACAGGTGCCCTTAAGAGAAATATCGATAGGTAACTCGATTTGTAAGTTCCACAGTATTGACGACGGTCTAGGGGTTAAGCTCCTTGTCTCTGGTACCGAGATCGCGGGTTCAAAACCTGCCGGACTCGATTAATTTTTTTTACTCCATGACTCGACAGGAGTCTACCATCCGGCTGCTGCCCTCACATCCACATGTTTTGATCACAGAGGTAGACGGTTATCCAGCCAGTGTAGGAGTGGTCAGCATGTCGTGTCCCAGCCGTTATAGCTGGTGTTCTCAACCTGTAGTCGCTACTTACTGTAGCTACTCAAATGCCTCACGATCCTGGGTGAGCACCGGTCCCATTCTGGCCGAAATTCCATGAGATTTTTTTTTTTGCCATGGAGACTCGAACCAGCACAAGTTCCCTAGCCAAGGCCTCTTGCCTTAACTACTCGCCTACGGCGCGGAACCGATGGATATTTTAGCATAGAAAAATCAAAGGGACAAGTCCTAAATGTGGAATTTTGAGCCGTGAGTTTCGATTTTCCGATTCCGATTGAGGGTCTTTCCACTTTTCAGCGGTTGCCCTTTTACCAGCCGGCTGCTGGCCCTTCACATCCACATGTGTCAATCACAGAGGTAGATGATCAACAGCCAGTGTAGGGGTGACATGTGGTTAGCATGTCGAGTCCCCCAGCCGTTATAGCTGGTTCCTCAACCTGGAGCCGCTACTTGTTGTAGCTACCCAATTGCCTCACGATGCTGGGTGGGCACCGGTCCCATACTGGCCGAAATACCATGAGAAAATTTCTTCCCCCATGGAGACTCGAACCAGCGCAAATCCCGTAGCTCTGCGCCAAGGCTTCCTACATTAACCGCTCGGCTACGGCGCGGGGACAGTTTCGATTTTCGGGTTCGTAAAAAAAATCTCAAGCTTCTGAGCAAAATTTAATCTGCCTTTCCGATCCAAGAGCTGAGTGAAGTGAGGCGGGATGGCAGGTAGTGAGCGTTATCCAATTTACCAATTCAGGAGTTGTATTACTTCCTTATAGTTTAAGTGATTTTGGCGCTGGATTTTAGGGCTTTGCAGTTAAAAACGGCAGATAATTTTTTGGATACGGCCTTTGTATATCACGACGCTTCTCTGGAAGAAATTTCAAGGTAGAATTCGGAATGCAACGGTTAACAGTTCCCTTTTAAGATTAGGTAAATGAGAGAATCCCAAGAAAAATGCGAAGAACTGCGATTTGGTCCAACGTTAATACCCCTGTGGAGCCGCCAAGATTCGAACCAGAAAAATCCAGTCGGGGCAGCCGCGCTATTGAGAATTTATTTTATTATAAATTAATTAGTTTATATTATTGAGGTTGTCCACCTCTGTGGTCTCGAGGTAGTGTGCTGCCTTGTCACGCAACGGGCCCGGGTTCGATACCCGGTCGGGACAGGCTCCTGGGTGAGGTTTTTTCTCACCTGTAAGAAAAATGTCAGGAAGTTTAGGGCCCAACGGTCCCCGAAAATCATCCGGCCATCATCATACTTACCATTATCAATCACCATCCTTCACCGGTGTGGAAAACAACGGGAAGCTACCACACCTATAATTCCCTAGTAAAGCTCCAAAGCATAGCATGAAAATGCTATGATTGCAGTGAAAGACCTGCCCTCAGGCAGAATTATTATGGATGAATTATTGAGGTTGTGACGATTAATGCATCCACAGTCTATGGATTCAATGTAAATTTTATAAACTTATACACCATACCAAGAGAATATTTTTAATCGTAATGATAAATGTAATTTAGAATTATGTAATCAATTGATTTGATGATTACTTGATGGAAATCCATTACTTTTTAATAAATAAAACTATCAAAGTTTTATGTGATTTTCATAAATGTTTATTTAACGTTGGTAACAGCTGTTTCAGTACACTGTACCTTCTTCAGACGAATGTCACATACATTTTTCTATTTAGGCATATATGTATACTCAACTACGTAAATTTGGAATTAGTAATTTTATTGAATATAGATTAAATGCAGGATGTTTCAGATCAAGTATTACAGACTTCTAGGGGTTGTAGAGGGGACTTAGTAGATAAAGTTTTGATAAGGAACCAATGTCCGGAAACGTACCATTTCGATGTAAAATAGGTTTGAAGATCGAAACACAATGGACTGATATGGTGTGTTTTGTGTTTCAGAATAAGTATACCGACATCTACAAGTGTGATTCGGCGTAGCCACCCTATTATTCGTTGCACAAAGTGTACATGCAACGCATATTTTCATACACACGCCCTACAAGACCTGGCGTGTTCTCAGTAATTTCTGCTGCCGCCAGAATTCGTGCAAGGAATTTTTCCTCCGACTCGACAGGTGTAGTACAATCCCTAGAAGTCTGTAATACTTATTCTGAAACAAAGACACACGATATCAGCTCTGTGTGTTTCGATTTTTAAACTTATTTTACATCGAAATGGTACGTTTCCGGACATGGGTTTATTATCAAAACTTTATCTACTAAGTCCCCTCTATAAACTCGAGAAGTCTGTAATGCTTATTCTGAAACATAAGACACACGATATCAGCTCTGTGTGTTTCGATTTTCAAACTTATTTTACACCGAAATTGCACGTTTCCGGACATGGGTTCATTATCAAAACTTTATCTACTAGTCCCTTCTATAAACTCGAGAAGTCTGTAATGCTTATTGTGAAACACCCTGTATATGCTAGCAGTCGCGGTTAAGCTCTGAATTAGATATCTACATCTCTGCAATATTAAAAATCTTTAGTTCCTCGAATTTTGTAATGACTGAAAAAAATATCTTCGTGGAAATCGTTAAACTTTACGGGCGAACGTTTTGGACTTTAAAAAATAATGAATTCACTTCACGTATATTTTTAAAGAGCCCGCTAACTTTCCGGCGACATTTTAGCGGAACAATATTTTTTATCCTCTTGACAAGCGATACGTTGCTTGATCTCCCCCTCTTCCCCAGAGGAGCCCATAATTTCTCGTACCCCTGCCTGCACTCCCCCTCTTCTCTCGCTGAAATTGATGCAATTACAACTGCGTAAAACTAAGCAATTTAATTCCCGTTTAAGCACTTCCCGAGTTTTACGAGATAACCGCAAGTTTAACCACGTCCATTACGGATTAATTCGTGTAATTATTCAATTGTTTCCTAAACTGTTGTGCAATGATTGATACGACTATCGCATGCAGCAAGTACGTCTCTCTTAATTCCATTCAATTTAACCCACATAATAAACCAGCTTAAAAATTTATTTAAAAATACTGTAAGTACTAATCAACTATAACAACAAAGTTGATACATTTAAATTAAGACCAAGCTTGAAATAAGTTCCAGTTGTAATGTAACCAAACCAGAAGTAGGGACTGCATTTTCATTTGTCGAATATCAGTTTTACCTTCAAGCTTGTAAGAAATAAATAGAATAAAAATATGTTTTATCTAGTATGTGTCTACACAATTTTATAGGAGAATTTTAATAGTATATTAAGATTCGAGGTTGGGAAGTGGTTTTTACAGAAGCGAGAAAATGTTTAAAAACCGAGCGATAACGAGGCTTTTAATTTCCGAGATTTTGTAAAACACTTCACAAACGTACGTTGTACATTATTTTTTGCGCGATGGTGTTTTCAAAATAATAAATAATAGTAAAATATAATATCTTTGTTGGGAATATTTGCGTTCATTATAAACAACTGACTAACGTTAACAGTGTGGACAATGTTTATTAGTTGAGACTGCAATCAGTCATAAAATGGCGGAAAGTACGTATTTATTGTTTTATATTGTTTCAAATAAAGTTCAGTCGATTTAAAATGCAGTGATTTGTTTCGTATAACAGGCCTATATATTAACACTACCTTTTGGATATATTTTTGTATATATATTGTATATATATTGTACGTAGTACAATGTAGGATGTTGAAGTTTCAATCATGGTCGTCATTGCTATAAATACGAGAAGACGCACCATCGCGCAAAAAATATAGAATTACAATTTTAATAATCATCGTCATTAGTTCTAGAGCCCGTTGCAGGCCTTGACCACCCCTACAAAGCGTCTCCATTCTCTACCTTCTTTTTTCATCCTGTACATCCAGTATCCTCAAGTTCTGCTCAGCGCTGTCCAACAATCTAATAGTTGGACGTCCAACTCTTCGGTTTCCATTTATAGTTGTCAATGTGACTATGGCATATGTCTGATACCTCTTCCCTGTAGAAATGTCCCAGCTATCTAATTCTTGCCATTTTTATTGTCCTAATGGTATTATTATCACCATATAATTTATGTCCACCGCCGTGGTCGCGGGGTAGCGTGCTTCCTTGTCACGCAGCGGGCCCGGGTTCCATTCCCTGTCGGACAGGCTCCTGGGTGAGGTTTTTTCGGAGTTTTTCCTCACCTGTAAGACAAATGCCAGGATGCTTAGGGCCCAACGGTCCCCGAAAATCATCCGGCCATCATTATCATCATCATCCTTCGCCGTTGTGGGCGTGGAAAGCAACGGGAAGCTACCACACCTAAAATTCCCTAGTAAAGCTGCAAAGGATAGCATGAAAATGCTATGATTGCAGTGAAAGACCTGCCCGCGAGTAGAATTACTATGGATGGTTGGATATAATTTATATAATTCATCATTATATCTAATTCGCCAATTTCCACTCTCGTATATTGGGCCAAATATTTTCCTTAATGTTTTTCTTTGAAATATTCTAATATTAATGGATTAATTAAATAAGCAATTCATTGTTTAATTGCTACGGATTTCAATTGTTTCATATGGCTGCTTCTACTATATAGTTTTTGAAGCACCAAAAAGGAAAATTTTGAAAAGCGGAGAGGAACAAATTATTTTGAATGTTTTCAAACAGTTTAGTGAAAAATATCCTACATTAACCATTGAAGTTGTAGTGAAAATGACAGCAGAATTTACAGGTGAGCATGTGTTCTGCTCCTAGGCTTAATTAAATTGTATATAAATTACATATATCGATATCATGGAAAAAGCGTAAACGTATGATTAGGTAACACTGAGCAACAAAAAATAAATTTCATTTTTGTGTCAGAAAGAAAAATGTGTGATTCTGATAGCATTTTTTTCTCCTGAATTCAAATACGATATCGGTTTTTCTCCATCACGCAAGGTTTCCGAGAAACAGAAATTTATAATTTCAAACACTTTAATATTTTCTACATTCGTAACTACACAATATTCGAACATTCGGACTCGCCTAGAAAGTAAGAAATGACGATTTTCTGCTATATTTCGCCTGTGGAGCATCCCTCTTGATCCAACAATAATCGGCCAGCATATTAGGATTTCATTTGCATTGATATCTCTTTTCCATAGCAGAAACCATTTAATAGTTGAATGCAGGCTTTCACGGCCGGTAATCATAATGTTGAGTGATTCCGGGTTATGTGGCCGTGGTCCATAGTTGGTGTTGATACCAGACATTTCGCCCTCAACTGCGGAGGGCATCTTCAGTGGCGAGTGCTTCTAGGCGTGTTTCCTGGTCGGAAGATCTACTTAGAGTGAGCGCTGCGGACGTTGTATTAGTGCATAGAGAAACTTCGAATAGAGGGGAAACTGAGTACAGTGACATCTAAAAAATTTCGGTCGTTTACGATGAACTACAATGAGCAAACCACAATGGTAACGCTGTTTCGTAGTAACAGAATATGTAACTAAATAAAACAAATGCAAGGCACACGGCGTCGTTCACGGCGTGTTTAACGGTGTTCACTCGGGATTATGGGAAATTTGCCATTTTGTAAATTTAAATTTTTAACTGCTATCCTTTCGTTCTATGTAGACGGTACTGTAAATTATCGAAAGTTAAAATCATTACTTAGATTTTATTTTACTCTAATTTGTAAGTAAATTCAAGCTTGTTTACATTTTTAATGTGAATCTATTTTCAAAGATAAACCTACTAGAAGTGATAAAAATTCCAAGATTTGTTAGGTTAGGAAGAGTGATGTTAGTGTACAGCCATTTTTAATAAACATTTTAAAAATGTGACTTGATAATGGACAGATGTACGACATGGCTAAGGTTATTTAATAAATATTGTATAAAATATGTATGAGAGAATAAGGGGGTAGGTCAATTGTACATATTTATTAAAAGAGCTCATAATGCACGTTTTAAAATTTTTAATAAACGAAAATAAATTAACATGTTTTATTTATTTCCATTCTTCCTTTCTGTTAAAATTAAAGAAAATCTGTAGGTCTGAGAGACTGGGTATACATAATTCCACAATTTAAGATTAATTAATATGTTATTTATTCCTATAAAAGTTAAATTCCATGATTATTCACCAGATGGCGTTATATAATTATAATTCATAATTTTACCACCAGGCGGTGCTGAATTTCATATTAGTACCAGAAAAAAATCGAAAAAAATTAGATGTAGTTAGTTGTTCTACACTAGCGCCGCTTATGGCATGTACGCGAAACTTGCCTACTTTCTTCTCTGGTACTCTGTGGTATTAGTGGTGGGTGCAGGGTGAGTGGGCGTGGCTCTTGCTGATTGGCTAATGGGTCTCCTTGTTGTCCCTAGTGTTAATGCATTTATTTTCTAGTGTATGATACCAGGCCTTAGCCAGTTTGATACCTTCCTCTTTTCTGTTGATATTTCCCTTATGCTTGTATATTTCTTTAGCCTCTCGGTATAATCTAGGGAAATAGTAGGAAGTTGTGGCTAAAACTTGTGTATCGTCGAATAGAATCTGGTGTCCATTCATAATGGCATGTTCTGCTACAGCTGATTTATCACCAGATTCTATTCGACGATACACAAGTAAATGCATTAACACTAGGGACAACAAGGAGACGACCATTAGCCAATCAGCAAGAGCCACGCCCACTCACCCTGCACCCACCACTAATACAACGTCCACAACGTCCGCAGCGCTCACTCTAAGTAGATCTTCCGACCAGGAAACACGCCTAGAAGCACTCGCCACTGAAATGCCCTCCGCAGTTGAGGGCGAAACGTCTGGTATCAACACCAACTATGGACCACGGCCACATAACCCGGAATCACTCAACATTAAGAAACCATTTAAGTTAGCTCATGTGGTTTTATTTTACAATGGACAAATTAACGAAAAAAGTTTATTAAAAAATAATTATTTAAATCCATTCATTGAAATTGAAACAAAAAAAAAACTGTGGGCGATGGAGAAATTCCGAATACATATTTGAAAACACGAGAAAAAACTGCATTAAGTACAACTATTGGTATTCATGAGACAAAAATGATGTTGACCAGTGTTATTTGTCATAAATAAATAAATAAATAAATAAGAAATTGAAGTTACTAATTATTCACACCATCTTATCTTGTATTCAGCCTTATTTTGCGTAAAATACGATGTAGACTAACAAAAATGTTTGTATCATTGACACTTTTATAGGCAATTCACTCATATGGCGGGTAAAGTAGTACAACAGTTCCCCCAATACACGGAGCCGGTGTAATAATACCTTATGCAAGTTTGTTTACAGTACAACTGGAACTTAGCTCGAATATAGTATAGGGCATTCGATAAGAAATGACAACACTGTTGTCAATCAACGATCCTAGTGATGATCATTGTAATCTTGCAGTATGTTCTTGATCAGTCTTTGTTGCATAAATCTGTAATACTGAAAGTCTCGAAATAAAATCTTGTGAATACATTCGCTGTTTCTCACATTCGGTAAAGTGATACCACTCTAAAAAAATGTTCAGTAGAATTTGTTTTGAATGCGGAATTGGGAAATATTCGCATATCCAACAAATTAACCAGACAAAAGCCCTTATGACTACAAGTTATTCTCAAACATAAAAAAATCTCTACGAGGCATTCGATTTAAATCAAGAGTTGATGTCCAGAAAGCTTTAGACCGTTCAGATGAGAGAGATGGTGCTACAGATGGAGTGCGCCGTCTTCCAAGAATTTGGCAACGTATAGTTGAATTGTTGAATTGTCCACCGCTATGGTCTCGAGTTAGCGTGCTGCCTTGTCACGCAGCGGGCCCAGGTTCGATTCCCGGTCGGGGCTGTTTTTATGGGTGAGGTTTTTATCGGGGGTTTTCCTCACCTGTAAGACAAATGTCAGGAAAACTTTAAGGCCCAAACGGTCCCCGAAATCATATGGCTATCACCATCTTCATCATCATCATCATCATCATCATCCTTCACCGGTGTGGAAAGCAACGGGAAGCTACAACACCTACAATTCCCTAGTAAAGGTGCAAAGCATAGCATGAAAATGCTATGATTGCAGTGAAGGAGCTTCCCTCGGGCAGAATTACTATGGATGGATAGTTGAATTGACTGAGGACTATAAATGAAGTTCGCAATGTCAAAAGTAACCTACATAATATTTTGTGTGATGTTATAACACTGTTTGAGTGCCCTAGTACAAAAGACGGAATACGATTTGCTTGTTTTGGAACTATGGTCTGTGACATAACATTTACGTCACAAGTACTTCACGAGGATTGAAATTATTTAACAAGATCTGCTCAATATACTAGGGCATTCGGTAAGTATTGACAACACTGCTATAATATCACAAAAATATTTATTTATGTAATTTTTGACATTACGAAATTCATTTATAGTCTGCTGTCAAGTCAACTATACGTTGACAAATCCTTGGAAGACGTGAACTCCATCTGCAGCACCATTTCTGGATATCTATTTTATCTGTTCGATCTAGAGCTTTCTGGATATTAACTCTTGATTGTAATTGAATGCCTCGTAGAGATCCTTTGATATTTGAGAATAAGTTATTGTCACAAGGGCTCCTGTCTCCCAATTCCACCTTCTAAACAAATTCTACTGAACATATTTTTAGGGCGGTATATCTTACTAAAGGCGAGAAACAATGAATGTATTCACAAAATATTGCTATTTTCAAGACTTTCAACATTACAGAATTATATATACAACAAATACTGCTAAACAATGTTCTACAAGATTAGAATGGCCGCCACTAGGATCTCTGATTTATAACAGTGTTGCCTTACTTATCAAATACCCTACTAATTATGAAATCAAAACACATTAATGTGTACTTTTCATAAATCGAAAATAATTCAATTAACTATTGCAGCAAATTACCCAAATCTACATGTACGTGGTGAGGCATAAATACCTGATGGTTTTAAAAATGATGTTGACGCAGTGAGCTTCGTACAAGATATATTTGTGCCATGTTGAAATTCTTCACGAAAAAGCGACTGATCAAAATTAGAAAAATGAAATCTGGCTACTTTATCTCATGAACAAGCTGATTTTTTTAGTTATCATGCAGGTTTTGAGAAGTATCACATACTTGCAGTTTTGCATCTTGTACAGGACGTTCTTCACTACATTTTCTACCCCGCAATGACACGTTGTTCCTAGAGGGAGCATTGTAACCCTGAAAATTTTGATCAATAGATCTATTACTCGACCGCATTAAATAAGTTTTTAGCCGGTGCGGTGAGGGGAAGCAATGGCGCTAGTGTTGAAGAGGGGAAAAGTGTATCCTTCCACCGTTGGTACAAGCGAATGACTAGACAAGTGGTAACACGTCCCCAGCTGGTGCACTGGGGGAAAGATCGGTGGATCTGCTAGACAGTCCTCCCGGTTAAGTCCAAGGGACTCGTGAACCATTAGTGGGGTAGGCAAGAGTTGAGCGCCTTGTCGTACTAGTTGCTCATCTGTTGGAGCTTGCGAGCTCCGTGCTGGCCCACAACAGCTGCAGAAGGCGTGCCTGGGGGCACACCAGGGCTCGGCTCGGACCAGTCCAGAGGGGAGCTACTGTATTGGTTCCTGGCTCGGCCTACGGGCCCGTCGACAAACTGTGGGGTCGCCAGGAGATGAGCACATGGATGTACTAAAAGTCTCACACTGTTGGGCTTGTAGCCCTAGCCGGTCTCACAACGGCTGCAGGACACGTCCCTGGAGGCAGAACAGGGAATGGTCGGTGGATCTGCGACAGCAGTCCTCCCGGCTAGGCTCATTGAGCCCGTGGACCAACTGTGGGGTCGTCAGGATTGAGCGACCTGATGTACTATGTAGCTCAGCAATTCTGATTTGAGAAGTTATCCTCTTACCACAATATTGACACTAGGTCACAAGATAGCAGTCTGCTAACAATTCCTCTTCATAGCACATCCTCCTATTCTACTTCCTTCACAGTAGCCTCTGCCCGCTCCTGGAATCTCCTTCCTCAAGATATCAGGGGTTGCCGCATACTTGGTACCTTTAAGTCACGCTTATACAGTTACCTGTTGTCTAATAATTAATTTTTCTCTATTTATTTAATTTTATACTATGTCATTAATCTTTTCCTCGTTTTTATATATATCTTGTACATATTATATATTTAATTCGTTAAATTGAGAGTAAATCAAATTACATTATAAATATTAATTGTATTGTATTCATAACTTGTAATCGTTTATATATGTTTATTGTAATTTAGATTTAAGACTATATTTTTTTTGTATTTTTTTTAAACCTGGTTGAGTGGTAGACAAGGCCTTAAGGCCTTAACTCTGCCAGGTAAAATAAAGCTATTATTATTATTATTATTATTATTATTATGTCCCGCGCCGTAGCCTTGGCGCAGAGCTACGGGACTTGCGCTGGTTCGAGTCTCCATGGGGGAAGAAATTTTCTCATGGTATTTCGGCCAGTATGGGACCGGTGCCCACCCAGCATCGTGAGGCAATTGGGTAGCTACAATAAGTAGCGGCTCCAGGTTGAGGAACCAGCTATAACGGCTGGGGGACTCGACATGGTAACCACATGTCACCCCTACACTGGCTGTTGATCATCTACCTCTGTGATTGACACATGTGGATGTGAAGGGCCAGCAGCCGGCTGGTAAAAGGGCAACCGCTGAAAAGTGGAAAGACCCTCAATCGGAATTATTATTATTATTATAATCAGTGGCAAAATATAGTGGTAGACCTATTTGAAATAGGAGATGAAGTTAATGAAAGATCATCGGTGTTTGTATGTCTACGGGATTCTGGATAATGTGACGTACAGAGAAATTAAATCAGTACTCATTTCCAGCTACTGTCTGGCAGACTTAAATGTGTATATACTGTGAATATAGGGTCTAACTTTCGCACTTGACATTGTCACTAACAACTGACTATACACGACTGTCGGATAATAAACACTGTCACTGCAACCTGAGACAAGGGTCTGCTACCTCCAACCCCTATTCATCCATACCACATTCTTTTAGTTCCCAGTTTTTCCGCATTGAAAGTTAACGTTTTAGAGTAATAACAGAGTTTGTTGTTACTGCCTGAATTCGTTCCAGTACGGCCAGTCTTCCATTGCACAAAATTATCAGATGATAACCACTAGTCAACTGTGTTTCTAACTTCTAAGACAAACACTAAAAAGTCATCTAAAATTCCACAAAACAGTATATATTTCAACATTATTTAAATATAATTTTGACTAAGAAAAGAGTGTTAAAATTATTTTAAAACCATTAGGTGTTTATGCCGCACTCTGTGTACACAATGGCATTACAGCCTAATGTTGGGTCTTAGACTCTCCTTTATATGGAGTTACTATACCTTATCCGCTCTTAGAGTGATCCTAACATCAACAAACGCCAATTGTATCCTTCCGCCATTAGCGCCACAATTACCGA
This sequence comes from Diploptera punctata, assembly GCA_030220185.1. Classification (NCBI taxonomy): domain Eukaryota; kingdom Metazoa; phylum Arthropoda; class Insecta; order Blattodea; family Blaberidae; genus Diploptera; species Diploptera punctata. The sequence continues at coordinate 1,245,595 of JASPKZ010008863.1, forward strand.
CACTTTTGATGGGGAGATGACGACTCAGCAACAGAAGACTCTAGACTTTCAGCCATTGTGTTTCATGAGAATCGACTGAAGCATGACTCAAATGTATCACCCATATGTAATAAACTACTTTAAGTTATAATTATTGATTAGGTATATTTTAGAATATTTTCTATGTATTGAGTATTATTACCCTCACCTTCTCGTGGTACACATACGAGGCTCTGAGGACCGAGTCACGACGGTATAACCGTTCCATCGGGTACTGAGTAAATCCTAATGTCTGTCCAGAGACTAAAAGGTAGCAGCCCTACCACTGGACTACTTGGCGTCGGGCCAGTAACCCGTTCTAAGGAACTTCAACACTACTTGCAAGTCTCAACACGAAGAAATCCAGAGACCAGGACGTCCACTCAAAATACTTCTGGATGGTGTTTCTCTTCAGGCCGAAACAGGTCAACAAATGATCTAAATTCGTGAATGTACTATGATGATGATGAATATTATTATTTTCATTCACGAAGAATAACAAGTATATTCAGATGACATATTTTTAATTTAATGAAGGGAACTACTTTTTCGCATACTTTTTTCTTCTACAACGCACGTTGGTGTCCATAACCAATGAAAAGCGGTCATATGATTTTGTTTTGATGAGGATCACTTTAAGAGCGGATAGCCTTTAGACCAAGTTGATTTAGTTACGCTTATTTACCTAAAAATGTCATGGATGTTATACGGACAAATTACCGACCCAATGAGACATCTAGCAGACAACTAAAGTATTACTAGAATGATGATGTTGGTACATTTTTTCAGAGGTCACTTTATTCAGGTTTAAGAATCTTTTATGAGCACGATAATCTCCAGATTCGGGTCCTTCCAGGAGGACTTGCTCCTTGGATTTTTGCATGCTAAAAAATCCATCGACTCCGACCGGGTTTGAACCTTCAATACCAGAGGCGAGCAACATAAACCACTAATCCACCGCGGCCGTCTAAATAGTTAATAATAAAGAAAAATACTATTGTATTTCAGTTACAAACAATTCAATTAAGAAGCTTGTTCTGTTACCTTACCAGATGATGAAAATCTTCTCTGCCCACTTGTTGAGGGATAAAGGATTGGACACAGATGGTAGGTGAAGGTGCTGTTAAAGAAAAAGACGAGAATTAAAGAAAGAAATCACTAAATAAATAAAAAAATAGAAATGTGAAAGATATGGGGCGTGCATAATTACATTTTTTTTTGCGCGACATAAATAATTTTTGTAGCTTACAAAAGTTGTCATAGATCATAACTACATTAGAAATCGTAATGCTTAATACATACACCACTTTGCTCAAGGGGATTCTTATTGATTGCCAAGTATGTTATTTTGTGCTTATGGTTTCCATAGCAAGAATATATACGATTCAACTTTCAATCTCTAACACTAAATATAAAAACACAGATTCCAATTAAAATATAAATTATCCTAATATAATAAAAATTATATCAATATTTGTCGTGCAAAAAATGCTATGTAATACTATTGTATTATATGTTTTTACAAAAAATCACTTAATATTATGCTCGCCCTAGTTAAATATGCACGCGGAAAATGTGCTGTCGGTTCTCTTCCTTCTCTTACTATGTTGCCACTTCCTGTTCCCTGTGTTGTGTTATTTGACTGCGAGGGAAGACCTGATAAATACTGCACTTTTTTAAATGATCCGATACCTACAGTAGTCGTTGACCAAACGAATAGTCCGACAACCATGTTATTATTAGGGAATGAACTGTCTCTTTTTTGCCTTCCTCATTACATGTTGTCAATTCTAGTCAGCTGTGTTGTGAGGCTGGTAATATAGAGATGACATAACACTGTGATTTTAAATGATCCGAAACCTTCAGCAGTCGTCGACTAAATGAACGATTTGACAACCATGTAATGATCTTTCACACGTATTTAAGGATTCTCCCTTCCATAGAGAAATAGTTTGGCGACACTAGCGCTAAGACACTTCCCCTCTATCCGTTCAGACTTAACTTAGGCGAGTTATAAACTTGGATCAAAATATACTAAAGTTAACCCTATGCCATTTTTTTTAATTTTCAGGCTACCATATAACTGCCTGTGATGTGATTCGAAACACACGAGGGTGCGGCAGAATCTTGTACACCGATGCCATACTTGTATTCAAATTGATGGCGGTCAGTTTGAGCAATTGTTGTAAGATACAAAATGTTTCGTTAATTGTGTTAATGATAGTATTTGCAGTTAACGATAAATAATGCAAATAAAAAACGATTACACGATATTTTGAAACACAAGTTTTCTCCCATATCTCCTTATGTTGGCTTGTAGGACCCTAGGTGTCTATCTCAAATTGTTCAGTGGAGTATCTCAGTTTGTTCTATTAATTTTTTACACTCTCTTAGAGAATCACTCTGTATATATTTCTTGAGGAATAGTAAATTGTTTATTTTTGCATTCAAAATGGTAAAAAAAGAAGGTCCAGTATAACAAACGAAACTGTTAAGTACTGTATTAATCATTGTACATTTGAAATTAGTTCTACGTTTATCGATTCTGCACCACGATTAAACACTTTATCCACTAATTAACCCCTAGTAGCGAGAGATAGTTTATTTATGGCACCATGTTATCTGACCAAATACAAGATTAACGAAATTACTTAACTTTCCTCTAACCCTCTTCGAGCGATTGTGTTTTCAAATAGTCACATTAAATATACATATGCTACTTGTAAAATAATTATACATTTTTTCATAAGTAGTAACTAAAAAGTACTTGTTGATTGCAATTTTGGTAGGAGAATTAATTTTATTTTCAATCTGCGATTTCAATCTCCCTGATTATTAAACACATTTCTGTTACCCAGGTTCATTAAAATGGGGGCACGCCGTAGCGTAGTGGTTAAGGCACTGAGCTACAAGCCGGAGGGTCGAGGGTTCAAGTCCCGTTGGGGTCAGGATTTTTAAACTGACCCAAACCCTGTGGCGGCACTATGGCCCTGGGGTCGACTCAGCCTCTAACCGAAATAAGTACCAGACGCTTGTTCTGGGGTAAAGGCGGCCGTCACGCAGGGCTGACAACCCGGCTGACATAAAGTGTCGATTGTCTAGAAAAAGTGGGAGCCTTAACCTCCTACTACCCCAAGGGCCTCCTGAGGCCTGTTGTGGGATCACTTTACTTTTTAGGTTCATTAAAATTGGACACCAGTGTCCTATAACATCAGACGACATTTTAGTTCTTAACATGATGAGAATGGAAGATCTAAACTTTCAGGTGTGACTAGGAAATGTTCATTGTGTTCTAAAGAGATCTACTACCTGAGACATTATAACGTCTGAGGATATTTTAATTTATGTGAAGAATTTATCGATAAACATACAGAAGATAAACTTTCAGATGTGATTGGAAACACAACAAAATGCTAATGTGGTTCACGTGATGTGAATTAAATATAATTAATTAGTAGTATATACTAAAGAAGGTCTACAACTCAATGGTATAAATAAGCTGCTAGTTCTTGCTGATGATGTAGTATTATTAGTCAATACCGAGGAGATACTAAGGGCCAACACACACTATTGAATAACACTAAGTAATTGGAGCTGCAAGTAAACACCAATAAAACTAAATATGTGGTCACACAGAGAAACGCATTATAACGGGCTTCCAATATAAAACCGGACCGGCCTCACGGAGTTTCACCCGGCACGCAGTGCTGTCTCTTCCTCCCGCAATTCACCCTGCCTGCCACCCGTCCTTGAACTGTTTCTTACCTTATAGAAAATGCTGGAAATGTTGTCCTCCCGCACACGTGCTATGGGATCACCTTGGTTTAGACAATGAACACGTGTACACTTGTAAGGTTTGAGTTTTAACAATTTTGTTGCTGTATGTGCAGAAGATACTGAAATCCCAACTTGTGCTAATTTCGGTAATGATTTTTGTGGTGAATGTTCCAAATGTTCGCCAATTTCGTCTAATTTTTCTTCGGTGAGAACCGTACGCCTTCGCGTGTGTTTCTTATTTTGTACTGAACCAGTGGTCTCAAATTTAGTCACAAGATCGTGGATTGTCGATCTGGAAGGAGGTAATTGTCCAGGGAAGTTTCGAATAAATTCCTCGCGAACGCGACGAGCTGATTCGTATTTATAATAACATTTACACACATAAATACGCTGCTCTAATGTCAGCTGACGTCTCATCTTGTCGAACGATAGTAAACTGACTAGTTCAAGGACGAGCGGCTGGCAGAGTGAAATGCGGACGAGGAGAGAGCGCTGCCTGACGGGTGAAACCCCGTGAGGCCGGTCCGTGTTTATATTGGAAGCCCGGTATAATGGAAATGGATAGTTAATGACAAATGAGGGACATTTTGAAGAAGTGGCTGAATTCAAATACCTAGGAACAATAATTACAAACAGAAAATAGGTGCGTACAGAAATTAAACACAGGATCATTTTTAAAATGGCGTGCTATTATGCATTACAAGGACTCTCGACGTCCCAACTTTTCTAAAAAAAAACATTAAACTGAAAATGTATAAAAATCTTATTCTCCCAGTTGTATTATATAGATATGAAGCATGGCCTATTACTTTAAGGGAAGGGATAATATTTCGAGTATTTATGAAAAAGAGATAGGAGATTTTTTTTACCAAAGAGACAGCCGAATGGAGAAAACTACATAACAGCAAGCTATATCATATTTATGGGAGTTCAGATATAATAAGAACAGTTAAGTCATAGACTACAAAGGGCAGGACACATGTCACGAATAAGGAATGTAGGAAAACCGAAGGAAAGCTCCCAGTAAGTAGGCCAAGAATGGCGTATAAGAATATTATTAACAATGATTTGAGGGAAGTAGAATATACAGGGGATTGGAAAACATTTCAGGATAGGGATATACGGAGAGTTTATGGTAACCTATGGCCAGTGAGTTACTTAGTTATAACTATTGCCTACAGACTGCTTGTCTAAAAATAATATCCATTGTATAACTTATTTTGTTAAGGATTTGGTGGAAATGCAAGTAAATGAATTAATCAGGTTTTAGTTACATCGAATGCATTTTGTTTGAATTATTTTTCTCACCACAAGATCTCTCAACATACTTCCTTGCACACTAGCCTCTCTTGTACACACTTCTACATTGAAAACTACAATACAACACTATAAAGATTTCTAACTCTACCCTGAGCCACTCAGAGATACCACCAGTTCCATGGAAACTCCTCTCAGTTCTTTCCGCGTCACATATTTGTATTAGTACATGATTTTTTTTTTCACAAGTGCAGACTATAGTTTACAAAATTCGTCCACTTTCTTTTTTATATCAATAGCTCCACAACGGTCCACTTTGAAACCCTCGACTTTAATTAGAACTCTCTTTTAGGCTTCTGTAGCCCTAGCAACCAGCCACCATACTTTAATTCTCAACTTCCACAGATTTGCCCTTGAAATTAATGACACAAACTCTTTCTTTTGTTATATTTGAAGAGAAAAATTATACGCTCAGACCGGGACTTGAACCCGGGTCCCTTGGTTCTCTAGACCAAGTGCTCTACCAACTGAGCTACCTGAGCAAGTACCGATCCAAACGCAAATCTTTCTCTATATACATTGTAATTCCCGTCTTTCTTTTGTAATTGGTCTTTCAGTACATTAATTGATGTTTTTTGATTCGTTTGCTTCCTTAATAGTACTGAATTGCAATCATAGCGTTTTCATGCTATGCTTTGCAGGTTTACTAGGAGATTATAGGTGTGGTAGCTTCCCGTTGCTTTATACACCGGCGAAGGATGATTACGATAATGATGATGGCCGGATGATTTTCGGGGACCGTTGGGCCCTAAGCTTCCTGACATTTGTCTTACAGGAATCTGTCCCGACCGGAAATCGAACCCGGGCCCGCTGCGAGATAAGGCAGCACGCTACCTCGAGACCACAGCGGTGGACAATTTTAGTTTAAAATATTAAATATCCTCAACTCGTGTTCATCTCAGGGTCGGGTCGAGGGATAAGATGAGATGAAGCTCCTTAGATATAGAGGTCTGTGAATGATAAGGGTGCCGGCCGACCACGCCTGACGCACTATCACGGGGCAGATGAACGAAATGGATTGAGATAAGTATGGAGAAATGGTGGAATGAAATTGTGGCGGGGAAAACGGGAGAAAACCCCAAGAAAAACCTGCCCAAGCTCCGTTTCGTCCACCACGAAACTCACATGGAGTAATCGAGACTGGATCTCGGGACCCCAGCGGTGAGAGGGGAGCGTCTAACTGCTTGCGTCACGGAGCCACCTTTAGTTTAATTTGCATTAATATTTACATATAATTGTATACGTTATGATCTTGTGTAAACATTTTTCTGTATTTAATATTTTTAGTCAGATGAGTGGAAGAGAAGGCCTTATGGCCTAACTCTGCGAGCTTAAATAAATAAATAATAATAATCATTATTATTATGCAGAAGGTAAATCAAGTTATTCCAGACATATAGTAAAGTATAGACAACAGCCTCACAATATTACACAGATAATGGAATCCAGTTAAGATAAACATACTGGAGGAGTTAGAGGTTTTAAAGGAAGTTGACAAGTTTGATTTTAAACGAGAACGCATCCAGTAAACACAACGTTACCTACACGACCATCATAAACTGTCAGTAGCTGAACAGTAGCGAATAACCTTCTGCTGAGGATGGGACTGGTCCAGAAAGGCCTACAATGTGTTAATTACCGGTATTTTAACAATTGAGGGGACTGCAAAAGAAAGCAAAATTCTATATTATATATTTTTTCAATTCTATTATTATTATTATTATTATTATTATTATTATTATTATTATTAAACTTTTAAATTATTGGACGAATACGATAATTGGAATTTGAAAATAAATTTTGAGAAAAAAATATATATGGGATGTGGAGCAGAAACCGAGATCAAAAGGAGTATATTACAGGATGTGAAGAATTTGAGGTTTGGGGAATCAAAGTAGATAAAGAGGATAGACAAGAAAGTGGCATTTATGAACATAATAAATAAAGGTACAGCAATAAGAGCAATGTTAAAGTGTCCTATGGAACAGACATATAATCAGAAAAAAATAAGTTACAAATGTATAATTCAATAGTGAGAAGTACTGTCACATATGGAGCTGATGTATGGAAATTGAACAAAAACAAAAATTAATGTCGAAAAAAATGAATATTAAATATTCAATAATAATATATTATATAAAATATTTGTAAGCCTATGTTTTCCCTTTACAGAGATTTAGGCGCCTCCCCCTACAGGGAAGAATTTCAACCATGTTAATTTAGTTACACTTGTTTTCGTATATATGCCATTTTGAGTGGTACGTGGTCAGCGTTCCGCCTCATACTGACATCTAGGAAACCAAGGTAGTACTAGGACGGGAAAATTCGGAAAATTTTGCTTAGAGGCCTTTTCATTCAGGCTTAAGGATTTTTTACGTGCCTGAAAATCTTCAGACTCGGGACCCACGGCTTAAAGTCCCTCCCGGAGGACTTGCTCCTTGGATTTTTCCGTCCTAAAAAATCCATCGCCCCCGGCCAGATGGGACCAGAGGCAAGGAGCATAACCACTAGTCCACCGCGGCCGACTATTATATAAAATATAAGAAATTAAATTGATATGGACATGTGCGACTCACGCAAAAAGGAAAGGTTACCTAGGAAAAACACTGGAAGAAGAAAGGAAGGATGACCTTGAAACTCATGGATGCAAGGGATATGAACTGGAATGAGAACATGAAGACTGGAGGACATGGAGTGGATGGATAGGGACGAGTGGAGAAGGAAAATAAAACTTTAGGCAAAAAAAAAAAAAGATATGTAAACATTGGACGTCTGTATACAAATAAATAATTAAACTTTGAACAGGGATGACGTCCAGGTTGTATTTATTTTTGTAATACGGTTCACGTCATCCTGTTGTTTAATGCTGGAATCAAATCATATTGTAAGATCAATGACAATAAAGTAATTTTTGAGTGTAATAATCTCATATCAAAACATCTTGTCAGCTATCCCCTGAACCTCCTCGTGGACCGTGAGATCTTTGATAAGTGAAAATAGAATTAATTGTCTATGCATATTTTCATTAATATCATGTACTAATACAAATATTTTTTGCAGGTTCAAATATTATACTGAAATATTTTCAAAAAATGGATTCTATAAATTCACACCATAAAGATAATCTCTCTGTAAATTTCCTAAAATTACGAGTTTATTAAAACAAGTGAATTTATCTCACCCATTTTATGCTTATCCTGCCAAGAACTTAGTTTAGGAACTTGCCTAAAGATGTCTCTGGTGACGTGTTGTTTCTCACAAACTCTTGCAAATTAATTTTCCAAACGATCCTTTGCACTACACTGCTCATTCCACTCGCCAATCTTAATCCATCTCAAGTTTATTGTTACTTCAATTGTATTTTTTAATTTGTCTTTTTTTAAACATCCTTTTTTGGTCCCTGACTGTACTATTCACACATTCAACATGGCGTCACTGTACAGTTACGAAATTAAACATGCAACAACACAAGAGTTTCTTCAATTATATTTTTGGTTCAATAATAAATTCATAGGCACATTAATATTATAAGTAACACTAAGATAATACTTTATCGATATCACTTTCTTCAAACTAATGTCATATTTCATTATCTCTTCCATGGCTTGTCTTTAAATATCTTGAAAACATTTACATAAACAATTTTTTTCTAAATCATCCGATATGGATGTCTTTTACAATAATCTCTTCGTGTCATCGGTTCATTAAAAATAATTTGATTGTTACCACATTTACACTTCCTATTGCTTTAAACAACGATAAAACTTTTTTTCTTCGTATTTATGCTTTAAGTAATCAACTGCACAAATTTACACTTCAGTCTCGTAGGGGAGATACTGTGGAGCACCTTTCAGCTAGACTAAAAACAGAAAGAAAAACTCCCAAAATGTTTAACAGTTATTCAGTATATAATCTCAACAAGACCGACTGCATGTTCTTAATTAGAAAGTCGTCAATATGACAAAAAATATTACAAAAAAGAAATTAATATTTTTATAGAACCAACATTAGCAAAACACCAAAGCTGAAAATAAGTAAACGATGGCGCTATTTCCCTGACATTTGTGGAGTTGTATTGGTATTCGATATATAGTCGTCTTCTGGCATTGGTACTCCTAATCTTTTGAGATCTCTAAGAGGTGGTAGAGGCCTCTTGGGCCATGTCCTAACAGATTTGAGACTAACAGAATCGCGTTGTAGTTGTTCAAGTGTTTCGATGTCTGGATAGATGCGTTGTCCACCCACTCTGAGATGGTATAACTATCGAATACATCTTCCAAAGCATCCCTTGCAGAACGTGCCAAAGCTGTCAACGTATGATAAACTCTTGGATGTTCTCCCATAAGTTCATCAACTCTTAAAGGACTTGTGTATTTCCTGCGGACATTGTATTCTGTCATCCATCCCTTGGATTTCATCGTCGATTCCAAGAACTCTTTGACTTCCATCTCAGCTGCATGGAGCCTGTAGGTAAGTTTGAAGAATGGAGCACCTGGGAAGAAGCATCTTCCGAATTTATCCCAGAGGTAAGGATCGCTGTTGAGATTAACGATGGATTCTGAACGAGAATAACTGGAACTAGATGACGAACTTCCGGGTCTGGCACAACCTAAACTGGACTGAAGTTTTGCTTTTAATGATTGGTTGAAGTAACCGTGGCTTGTCGCTAGGAGGTTGACAGCAAGTGATGGCACAGCTGCAGGGAGTAACTCGCAGAGCACTGCGAAATGATCGTACCTGAAATAAAAGAGCATTGTGTAAAATATCGTAATAAGCTAGGTAAAAATATATAAATCTTTATTTATAAAAAAAAATAGCGTGAGTCTGTTAGTTTGTCTGTCCTTTAATGACTCAAAAATAACTTGGATTTGAATGGAGTTTTTACCATCATTTAGATTACTTTTTCTCGGACAATTCACGTGCATAAAATATCATCCTATGTACTATAGGGCTGGAGCTTAAAAATGAAGATTCAGTGCATTAAAAAAAGTAGCTTTTTGTACCCTTAATGGCTTACGCTACCTAAACCATAACAAATACACCAAGTAAATGCACAGAGAATTGAATATATAAATAAATCTACAAAAAAGAAGTCCGCGACACCATATGTGTATCTGTTACGAAAAACTCACAATAACAATTTTTGGTCCTTCAGCTGTGAAACGAAATGTAGATCTTAATATTTAAACTGTAAAAAAGCCTGCTGCTTCTGTTATACGATTCCGTAAATCAAGCAGACGTGATAAGGACGTCTTCATAGAGTAAAACGTGGAATTTTCCAGACTGTGTTGCGAGGGGAATTCAATTCCCTATTGAGGTATCGAGTTGATGCGTTCGGACTATCACAGGCAATATGAACCAACTGCACTGTTTCTGCTGATACGCGTAATCGTCCATGACGTGCTTCATCATAGACACTGACGGTAAGATTAAATTTGTGTACAAGCAGGCGAATGTGTACCTGTGTGTGGGCTGGTTTTCGGAATTTATGTGTAATTTCAGATCTGGCATCTTCATAAGACAATCTACGTATCCGTGCACAAAAAATGACAACCCGTTCTTCCATGCTAAACTTGTTACACTAAGTTAAAAGTGCATGCAAAGAAAAAATAAATAATAGTTTTAAAAAACTAAAACAACACGCTTTATTAGAAATCTGAACTAAAAAAATGAAAAATAATTTTAATTTCCAACACGCTTGGGATAAAATGAAAGTGGCCAATAAAAAATCATCTCCAACACATACAGAATAAAACTAGTTATCAACAAAAAGAAAATCATTTTACCATCAAAAGTGTGGGGTGCTTTTTATGATTTTTACATTTTCTTCTTAAAGACTTTACTTTTGCCAATATCTGTTTATTATCAAATATATTAATTGATATAGAGCACCCCACGCTTTTGATGGTAAAATTATTTTCTTTTTGTTGACTATTTAACTCATGCCCCAAATGGGAGTCAATGACCAATCACGTTTCAATGATTTCTGTTTTACAACCAATCAGAGTCGTGTTTCACGAAATATTTATCAGTGTTATAATTACCATATTAAAGAAAGCTCCTCCTTTTTAATATTCTCAACAGGTCTGACCATTATTTTGCAGTGACTGAGGCTATAAGAAATACGGCTACCAGATTGTATATATAGTGCATAGAGTCAACTATTAGCGCTTGCAGGAGTTAATATAAAAAAAAATTGTAGCAATTTATTATACCACCAAAAAAATAAACCACTGTTTGCACTTTCTTAAATGTATTTTTCCCAGGTAATAATCCAGAAAAATATAATTGTCATATTTACATCATACATCAGAAATGAATTAATATACAGTTTGATGTGTTTCATTTTTTCTCCACTAGAGAGCATTCTTACAATATTGCGTTCCTTTGGCAATAAATAATATGATCTAGTTGCAGTGATAAACAAAAGAAGCAGATGAAGCGTACCTATCGTTTCTCATTTGATTTCAAACATCGCCATTTATATTAAATATATAAATATTTTAAAATAACTATAGTTAAATAATGATTTGTGAGTAAACAACTTAATTTTATTCGTTAAATAGTCCTAACAAATGCCACTCTTGATTTCCAAATTCTCAGGATAAATTCACTCCTCACTTCGTGAGTCGTGAATTTATCGATAATTTGGAAATCACTCGTGGCATTACTTATGCTAACTCTAGTTTTATTCTATATGTGTTGGAGACGATTTTTTATTGACCACTTTAATTTTATCCCAAGCGTGTTGGAAATTAAAATTATTTTTTATTTTTTTAGTTCGGTTTTCTAATAAAGCGTGTTGTTTTAGTTTTTTAAAACTATTATTTATTTTTTATCTTTTAGTTTTAATATTTTACAGAATAAGATAAAAATGTAAATATCTTTAAATTCGATCATATTTTAGTATGAGCTAAAAGTAATACTCTTCTAAAAAAATCTCCCAGGCGGATTTAAACCAGCAAAAGGATTACTGAAATTATATACCACTAGAGTTCACCGCTCTACCATCTGAGCTCTTATAACAATTGACCAAGAAATCGACAAGTGCGCAACCTATTATACCAGTTTTAATTTTTTTCCCCTGATGATTCTGGTCAGGATTTTAGAAACAAAATATGAAATTATTGTATTGTCATCGGTCCTTTACAAGTATGCAAAGTTTCAAGTCGATCTAATGTTTCTAAGTGGGTGAAAATCGTGTTCAAAGATTCCGTTACATAGATACAAAGACACGTTTTTTGATTTTCTGATGATTCTGGCCAGGATTTTAGAAACAAATATGAAATTATTGTATTGTCAAGGGTCGTTTACAAGTATACAAAGTTTCAAGTCGTTCCAATGTTTCTAAGTGTGAAAATCGTGTTCAAAATTACTGTTACATAGATACAAAGACATGTTTTCTGATTTTCTGATGATTCTGGCCAGGTTTTTAGAAAAAAATATGAAATTATTGTATTGTCACGGATCTTTTACTAGCATACAAAGTTTCAAGTCGATCCAATGATTTTAAGTGGGTGAAAATCGCGTTGAAAAATTCCGTTACGTAGATGGATGGATAGATAGATAGATAGATACAGGTCAAGCTAATATAAAGCGTGTAAAAAAGAGTAGTGTTTTCATGGAAATGCGCAGTGACTTTAGAGACACACTGTATAAAGATGTATACTTTGAAGTGAGAACGCGGGTAGAAGTAAAATACTGTGACCTATGAATATGTGATTTTAGTAACAATACAAGATAATACAGTGTAATGTAAACATTTGCAGTTATCACATTTTAAAAATAACATCGTTAAAAATAATTGCTCACAGTTACATTAGTGGCTCATGTATAAACATACGGTAATGAGGGATACAATTAGAAGTGGTTAGGATTAGCATTCATTTTTGTGCTAAGTTCTACTTGCGGTGTAAAAAGTATTCACATATACACACTACAAAATGAAACTATTTGAATTCTCGCAGTCTTTTTTTGCGAATTCCGAACGAATGAAGTTATTTAAGCTGTTCTCGTGAATAAATTATAAACAAGTATTCAACGTCGGCCGCGGTGGTCTAATGGTTATGTACACCCTTTGAAATAATTGATGGCGCACAGATCATTTTCAAGTCTCAGAACGAAGCCACTGCGCATGATCAGAGATCAGCTATTTGGTTCACAAGTGTACAACTATTATTGATGAACTAAATCCGTTCTATTTCGTTGTGTGTCGTGCAATGGAAAACAATTTCGTGTAAATAAGTAGTGCGGTAAATACTGAAAATAAAACAAAGCAAAAAAAAAAAGAAACAAAAGAAATAAAATTAATTGAAATAAGGACGAGAAAATAAAACATGACAGCAGGATCAAACACGCGACCTCATGCACGAGAAATAGAAGCTCCCTCCTCTAGACCACAACCATCTCTCCTAGAAATTGTCTGTATGAAGCGATGCAGTACTAGGATGTACTTGTATAATGGAATTATATATGAATTTAAATTAATCAGACGCATTTTGTATTAGTAATAGATATAAATAATTTTATTATGCCATGTGTTTTGTAAACAAAGAAATGAGACTTTACAATCGTTATTCATTTTCTATATATATATATATATATATATATATATATATATATATATATATATATATATATACGAGCTGTTTCCTTTATTCATTTCCATATATCCCATTCCATAGTGATTCTGCCCATGAGCAGGTCTTTCACTGCAATCATAGCATTTTCATGCTATGCTTTACAGCTTTACTAGGGAACTCTAGGTGTGGTAGCTTCCCGTTTCTTTCCATACCGGTGAAGAATGATGATGGCAATGATAAGGATGATTTTCGGGGACAGTTTGGCCCTAAGCTTCCTGATATTTATCTTACCGGTGAGGAAAAACCCCGAAAAAATCTCACCCAGGAGTCTGTCCCGACCGGGAATATTTCCATATATATATATACAAATTTATTTATATAACGAAGCCTGGTAACATGTAGGCATTAAGAAAATTAACGACGTTATTAAGTAATAATAAATAAAAAATATACCTGACCAGAATCGAACGTGGGCCCGCGTCGTCGGAAAAAGAGCATCTTACCGACTGCTCCACTGAAGCGAACGATACGAATGCTGCATGAAGAGAGACTTACGCCGTCCGCTTTATACTCAAATAACGCGCTGGTGTGAATCGCTCTTAAAAACTCTAAACTTTCCATCATCAAGAGTTGCGCCATCATTTATTGCAAAGGCTGTACCTTGCCTCCTGAGGACCTCGAGTGTAAACCCAGCCGCAGTCCATGGATTTTTAGGATGGGAAACTCCAAGTGAGAAGTTTTCCGGGAAGGACTTAAAAGTTATGGATTCCTAGACCTTACCCGCTCTTACAGTGATCCTAACATAAAAAAAAAACCTATTGTATCCTTCCGCCATTCGCGCCATAATTACTGTCACACTGACAGGTGTGAAGTATAGAAGACATGTGACCGTTGAATGGGGTAGATTACAAGAAAGCTGGTCAGATTTTTCATTGAACTTGTGAAATACATTTAAAATAACTGTTTTTTTGACCACTAGTTACAGGATTACCAGACTTGTGTTTTAAACATTTAGATGGCGACACAGTAACAGAAGACTCGACACTTTCAGCTATTTTGTCGCATCGAATCGACTGAAGCATGACCCAAATGCATCATCCATATGTAATAAACTATTTTAAGTTCCAAAAACGAAGATCTTGTACCGATGGAGTATTTGCCCTGAATCAGATAATAAACAAAAGACAAGAAAAAAACCTAGAAACACATTTGTTATTCCTAGACTTAGATATCCTAAAGGGCATTTGATCGAGTTAGAGTACGTAAAAAGGGAAATATTGTGGAATATCCTAAAAGGCAAAAAAAGCCTCCCTATTCAGATTATAGAAACTGTTAAGAGGCTTGTACTATGGAACAAATATTTGTATTGACCCTCAGTCTGACTAAAAATAAGACAGTTTTTCAAAAATAAACCAAGGAGTACGACAAGAACGGGGGTTTAAGTCTACACCTATATTATTTAATATTTATAGGGACGATATCCTAAAAGAAGGAGCAAGCAGGTCCTTTAACTAATGAAGGACAGGAATATTAATTGATAATAAAGATACAAATACATGCTTTATTATTCGCTGCACGATGTGGTACTTTTAGCAGAATCTGAAAATGAGCTCCAAGTGTTAGCATATAAATTTAAATTAATAGCCAATAGATATAATTGTAAAATATCAATAAATAAGTCAAAAGTAATGGCATTTATTGGTAAATATGGAATTAGATCAAAAATTGTACTGGATAACAAAATAATAGAACAAGTATCACATTTCCAATATTTAGGATGTGATATAACTTATAGAGAAAATAAAGATATAGAAAATAAAGTAAATAAATTTCAGGCTATTTGTGGAACCATAAAAAGAATCTTGGGTCGGAAAACAAGGAAAGATACGAAACTTAAATTATATAAAACAATGGCTGTTCCTTTGTTGTTGTATGGAAGTGAAAATTGGATAATGAAATCAAGGGATAAAAGCAGGATACAGACTGCGGAAATGCTGTTTTTGCGTAATGTGAAAGGATGCACAAGGGCGGATAGAATAAGGAATGAAACTATACGAGAAGAATTAAATATACATAAAATTGAAGATAAAATCAGCGAAAATAACAAGAAATGGACAGAACACTTAATGAGAATGAACAACGAAAGAATACCAAAAAGAACCTTCCTGTATAATCCCAGAGGAACAAGAGATGTTGGCCGACCACGTAGAAGATGGACTCCACTTTTAACTTCGCCGAAACAGGCTGCATAGCCTAAACCTTGTAGTAGAAGAAGAAGAAGAAGTTTTATTTATTGATTAGGTATACTTTAGAATATTTTCTATGTTTTGAATATTATTTTCATACACGAAGAATAACAAGTATATTCAGAGGACATTTTTTTTAAATTAGTGATGGGAACTACATTTCACGTACTTATTGCTTCTACAACGTACGTCGGTGTCCATAACCAAAAAGTGAGCAGGGCACATGGTTTTGTTTTGACGAGGATCACTTTAAGAGCATATAGCTTATAGCCTGAAGAATTTCAGGCTAGGCTCGTGTAAAAGAAATTCGAGTCTGAAAAATAGGCATCTGGGCAAAATTTTAGATTTTTAAAGACTTTTTCGAAAATGTGCATTTTTTCGAATTTTCGAGTGCATCAAAATATCATCCGCATTAAACTTAAAACAATATATTTTTAATGAATACGTTCCAAGCCCATTAAATGAACTCTTAAAAAAATTCAAATTATCAAAATAAGCAAAATACCTTAGTTTCTTACCAGATGTCTCATAGAGGCTATGTACTCACCACGATATACTTTCTTTTGTTAAGGAAAATATACAGGCGAATAAACAATAGTGTAATTCTTTAAAATTCATAAAATCAAATAATAACATTCTTTCCTCTAATCCCGAGGGTCGCGGGTTCAAATCGTGCAGGGATCGATGACTTTTTAGGATGAAAAAATCCATGAAACAATTTTTCAGGAGAGACTGTAAGCCGTGGGTTACGAGTCTGAAGATTTTTTCTTCTTCTTCTTCTTCTTCATCATCATCACGGTTTAGGCTTATTTACAAGCCTGTTCTGGCTCCAAATTGCTGCTGTTCCCATCTTTTCTTTGGTCTTCCCAAACTTCTTCTTCCTCGTGGTGAATAGCTGTATGCTGCTTTTGGTATTCTATTATCAGTCATCCTTGCAAAGTATTCTTTTCAGACTGTTCTGTATTTCACTATTGTTGTGTTTAATTCCTCTACTTTTAGTTGTCTTATTTCTGTGTTGTTTTTTGTCTGTTCTTTGATATCCTGCTATTGGTCTGAGGAATTTCATTTCAGCAGCTTGTATTCTGGCAGATTGTTGTGTTGTCACTGTCCATGTTTTGGATCCATAAGTACTAATATGCACTGTCATTGTCTGGTATAATTTCACTATAGAGTCTTTTCTGGCTTTATTTTTCGAAGTTCTTTTTAATGTTCCTGTTATATAATTACACTTATTTAGTTTGTTATTTATATCTGTTTCCGCTGTGTATGATAATTCGCAACCCAGGAAGATTTTCAAACTCGTAAAAAGAACCTTATGTCTGAAAAAGAGGCCTCTAAGCAGAATTTACCGACTTTCATCATCCAAGTACTAACTTAGTTGTCTATTAGATTCAAAGTTTTGTAATTATAATATCAACAGCGCCGGGTATCGAATCCTGAGCCGCCAGTCGGTAAATAACCATGGTATCATTTCATAAGTTAACGCAGCGAACAGATATATAATGTAGTAAGAATGTTTCTTGTTGTCTTTATATTGAGAAAGTAAATTAATTGACAATCCCTGTCCAATCACAAAGCTCCCAAAATCCATTACTGCACAATGGAAGAGAGCACTGGATGCAGTAGAATTGAAAGTTGGAAAACAAAAGACGGCGAATCCTTTGTTAAGAGATATTACAAATTACTGCGTACAAGTGGAAGGGTGATCTCATGACCCCATTTTAAAGGTGGCGGGGTTCTTACAGACTTGAAATTGGAATAGTTTATGCAGTATAGATAGAATATAGATCGTCTCAACGATTCAATCGATGTTCTACCGAACGAGAGCTATAAATAAAAGATTTTCGAGGTACTAAGACGGCACGTGTATTCTAGAAATAGTTCATTTTATTATGAAATCCACTTTTAACTAATTCCGAACGAATAAAGATATTTTAAGTCGTTCTCACCAAAAGATTTCTAAAAAAATTGAAACATTCTACAATTCTTCTCACTAACTGGCTCTATCGAACCCGTAGGTTTATGGCCGCGCAGACATAAGTTCTCCATACATCCCCAACTTGAGCTAATGTTTTCTAATTATCCTTGTATAATCTACTTCCCTCAAATCATGGTTAATGCTATTCTTCCACCTCATCCTTGGTCTACTAACTGGGCGGTTTTCTTCAGGTTTTCCTACAAGAAGTTTCCATGCTCCTCTCTCATTCCATATTCGTGCCGAATGTCCTGCCCATCGCAGCCTATGTTTAATTTCTTTGTAAATCTCATTCATATTTGTAATTATTGTTCCTAGGTATTTGAATTTAGCTACTTCTTCAAAATTTCCCTCATTTGTCATTAATTGTCCATTTCCATTATATAATGTATTTCTACGTGTGACCATATATTTAGTACTAGCTAATACCCGGCGTGCGCTGCTACTCTTAAATAAATGAAAATTAATGTGCTTTTATGTTTAGTTGAATGAGTAAAACGAAAAGTAATTATAAATTTATATTTTTAGATACCCCGTGCTGATTACCCGGCGTTGCCCGGGAATGTATTCATCCCGATCTTCTTGGCATAAATGAGCTGAAAGACAAAAATTAATGTACTTATTATGATTAGTTGAATAAGCAAGATGAAAAATAATTATAAATGTATATAGTAATTATTTTAAGATTCCCCGTGCTGATTACCCGGTGTTGCCCGTGAATCTATTTATCTCGATCTTCTTGGCATAAATGAGCTAAAAGACAAAATTCGTTATTATAGTTATCCGTAAAAGAATACCCGCCATGTGCTGCTATGCTTGCACAGCAATCTACGTACTTGTCTCGATCTTCTTGGCATCAATGAAAGACAAAAATGGTTATTGTGAGTTTTCCTTAAGAGATAAACATATGTTGTCGCGGACTTTTTAACATCTTTTTGAGATATTCAATTCTGTGTACAATAATTTTGTGTATTTGTTATGGTTTAGGCAGCGTAAGCCATTTAAGCGTCCAAAGAGCTACTTTTTTCACGTTTTCCACTACAACGGGCGATTTTTAAGGGTGTAGGAGTTGTGTATCGCAACTTTCTTATAGCCTATGTTCATCCCGGGAATCTCCTGAACATTTTGCAAAAAGCCCCATCACAATCGGATCAACGGTAAGGCTGCACATTAAGTACGAACAAGCAAACAAACATTTTTTTTTATATATTAGATTATTGATGTTTACTTCCAGTCCCAATTTCTTAGTGTTATTCAACCTATGAAGATTTATAGCATGGTCCAGTATAAAACTGAATACTAGAGGAGATAGTGCACCTGCTTACTTTAACCCATTGTGAATTTCAAAAGTATCCGAAAAATGTTTGCCTACACGCACCCTACTCTTTGTGTCACCTAATCACATTCGCGTAAGTCCTACTAACTTTTTTAAATTCGGAACTAACTAAATCGTATGTCTTTTTGAAGTCTAAATATAGTTGATGAACCTAAACTAGGAAACTCGGACCACAAATTCGATTTGCTGATTAATTATTAATTGATATCGAGTTTGGTTCGGTAAATACAAAAAAAAAAAAAAATATCTGCGCTAGAACTTGAGGCAGGGAAATCCTGAATACTATCTCTAACGTTGCCGCTTGATTCAACGCGTTCGGTTTTACGATGCTGTTATAAAAGTAGGAATATTTCATCTAATTCTCAGCTTTTTAAAAATATATTTTTACTATAGAAAGTATCTTCGCATTTTTCCTCGTTAACAATCCATATCCCTATTCTCCCTATTTCATAAAACTCGAACGTGATCCGAAATTCTTCAACACAACAAGTGAGGAGAAAGAAATAAAAATATGGTAATGCAGCTCACCCTTTCAACACTTCTCTATATCAGAAAACTACAATTTCAGCTAAGTAGATCCCTAGAATATTGCATAGAATTTAAAAATTTGTAGCTCTTCCAAAAGTCTTTTTTACATCTTGTTATCTCATCCAATTTATTTATCAGCGTTCTGATTCACATTTTATCGTACAATCAACAGTGCGAATTTTATAAATAGCATTACAAACGTATAAACTCAAGCTTAGAAGACTGCACACAGTACCGGCGCGGCTCTTCGTCAACGGCACAATCTTTATATATTATCCATCCAAGTGTTTTGTGCAGGCGGAAAATATGTTAACTAACAAACTGTCTTTCTCTTTCTATTCCTTACTATGTTGCCACTTCCTGTCCTTTGTATTATGTTGTTTGATTGGCAGGTAGAGAGCTGACAAATACTATGTATTTTAATGATCCGTTGTTCTGCGCAGTCAGTGGCAGAATGACTAACTTGACAACCCTGTTACTTTTGGGGTTACGTCTAGGAATGAGCTGTCCCTTCCTTGCCCTTC
This sequence comes from Diploptera punctata, assembly GCA_030220185.1. Lineage (NCBI taxonomy): Eukaryota > Metazoa > Arthropoda > Insecta > Blattodea > Blaberidae > Diploptera > Diploptera punctata. Next base: position 1,265,898 of record JASPKZ010008863.1, read on the forward strand.
TCATTGCATGTTGCCACTTGTGATTTATTGTCAGACTGGTAACGGAGAGACGACAAATCTGTGATTTTAAATGATCCGACCGCTTGAGCGTTCAGTGCTTAAATGACTAATTTGACAACCATGTCAAGATCTTTCACACGCATAGAGAAATTTCGAATAGAGGGGAAACTGAGTACAGTGACACCTAAAAAATTTCGGTCGTTTACGATGAACTACAATGAGCAAGCTACAATGGTAGCGCTGTTTCTTAGTAACAGAATATGTAACTAAATAAAACAAATGCAAGGCACACGGCGTCGTGCACAGCGTGTTCACTCAGGATTTATGGGAAATTGCCATTTTGTAAATTTTAAATTTTTTAACTGCTATCCTTTCGCTCTCTGTAGACGGTACTGTAAAAATTATATATTATCGATAGTTAAAATCATTACTTAGATTTTATTTTACTCTAATTTGTAAGTAAATTCAAGTTTGTTTACGTTTTTAATGTGAATCTATTTTCAAAGAAAACCTACTAGAAGTGATAAAATTCTAAGATTTGTTAGGTTAGGAAGAGTGATGTTAGTGTACAGCCATTTCTAATAAACGTTTTAAAAATGTGACTTTATAATGGACTTCAGATGTACGACATGGCTAAGGTTCTTTAATAAATATTGTATAAAATATGTATGTGAGAATAAGGGGGTAGGTCAATTGTACATATTTATTAAAAGAGCTCCTAATGCACGTTTTCAAATTTTAATAAACGAAAATAAATTAACATGTTTTATTTATTTCCATTCTTCCCTTCTGTTAAAATGAAAGAAAATCATTAGATCTGAGAGGCTGGGTACAAATAATTCCATAATTTAAGATTAATTAATATGTTATTTATTCCTATAAAAGTTCCATTTCATGATTATTCACAATCACCACATGGCGTTATATAATTATAATTCATAATTTTACCACCAGGCAGTGCTGAATTTCATATTAGTACCAAAAAAAGAACCGAAAAAATTTAGGTGTCGTTAGTTGTATTACACTAGCGCCGCCTGTGGCATGTACGCGCAACTCGTTCACTTTCTTCTCTGGTACTCTGTGTTTCACACGTTTTTAGAGATTCTTTTTTTTTTTTAATTTTATTACATTATATTTCAACCCGTGTTTTACCATGGGCATATCACGGGATATTTACAGTTATTTACATACATTTACATTTTGTTTTGCTGTAGTTTGATTGTTCAAGAGTTTATTCTTGAAGTGAGCGGAAGATGTCGGTGATGAAGTTCGTCACTGTGACGGTGTTGATGTGGTGCTGTAGTATCTGAGGTAGAGTTTGGGTTGTTAGAACAGGAGGCCGGTCTCTGGAGTACAGTGAACATTCTGTCAGAAGATGTATTGCTGTCTGTGGTGGACTTTCGGGGCAGTTACATAGGGGAGATGGTGACTTTTTGATCCTGTGAAGATATGTACGGAAGCGTCCGTGGTTGGTTAGGAATTGTGTAAGGATGAAGTTTGGCCATAGGGATATAGAGAGCCGGTGGTGAATAGAGGGAATGAACTGTTTGGTGTGAAATTATACCTCGGAGTTGGTATATGTTGCATTCCATATGTTGATGTAATAGTTTAGCAGAAGTTGCTTGGCTCGAGAAATAGGGATGGAGTTATAGGTTACAGTATTTTTATAGCTGGCAGCTATTTTTGCTAGATAATCGGCTCGTTCGTTACCTTTGATTCCTGTATGTCCTCTGACCCAGTTTAGTGAGACTTGAGTTGACTTCTTCAGAGTGATAATTTTCTTTCTGGTGTTGACTGCTATTGGTTGTGTAGTTCTTTTGTTAGAGATGGCCAGAAGTGCTGCTTGCGAGTCCACGTGTATTGCATAGGAAGTGTTTACATTACTTTGTTGTTGGATCCAGTCCACTGCCATTTGGATGCCTATAAGTTCTGCTTGAAATATAGAGCATTCGTTGTCCAGTCTACGTGACTCGGTGTAAATTTCTTTTGAATTTTCTTCTACGACTAATCCAATTCTCCTCCCACATTTGAAGTTGAAAAATTTCAATACGTGATCGGATGTACAGTTCTCTCCTACATCCCTTCCACAGATTCAGTAGATCGGCGACACTAGCGCTTAAACTCTTCCCCTCCGCCCGTGAACAGTTAACTTGGATGTGTAATACACACACACACACACACACACACACACACACACACACACACACACACACACACACACACACACACACACACACACACATATATATATATATATATATATCATCATCCGGTAACATGGCAGCTGCCGCCGTCTTCCGGAAACCAAACGCCATTCCTCTCTATCCATCCATTGATCTTCCTCCATTCCTCTGATATTCATAGCTGCTTCTATCCAAGTTTTCTTCGGTCTTCCTCTCTTCCTCCTTTCCACTGGGATCCATTCCATAACAATTTTAGGCAATCTTTGTTCTGGCATTCTTTTGACATGGCCATATCACTGTAATCATTTCTTTTCTATAATGTCTATGATGTTCGGCTCCTCTTGTACACCCATAATTTCCCTTATTATTTTATTTCGTATTCTATCCATTCTAGATTTTCCAGCTGATCTTCTTAAAACATCCATTTCTGTACTTAAAATTATTTTCATTTTCCTGCTAGGAATTTGCCAGACTTCAGCACCATATATTAAAATGCTCTGAATTATGGTTTGAGATATATATATATATATATATATATATATATATATATATATATATATATATATAATTCTCCTATCTACGTTTGTACGTCACTGAACTCCTCCTTAACGACTGGATCGATTTTGATGACTTTTTGTGTGTGTCTGATTGGGTCCCTCGATGGTTTAAATTCACAATTGGACCCTCTAAAACCATTAGGTGTAGGAGTTCACTTGAAGTGAAAATTTAAAAATCGCTCTATCGGTCACATTTATATATGTTTCACAACGGAACTCAGTATATCCTATTAAAATAAACCGAGGTAGGTATTATCAAAAAATGAGCGATATCTAACAATTAGAAGTGGAGGTTTACTTGAAGCCCGAAATTAAAAACTGTCTAAACGACTGGATATAGGCCTATAATTCTTCTGTACGTGTGTATGTCACTGAACTCCTCCTAAAAACTGGATCGATTTGATGATATTTTTTGTGTGTCTGGTTGGGTCCCGCAATGGTTTAAATTCACAATTGGACCCTCTAAAACCATTAGGTGTAGGATTTCACCTCAAGTGAAAATTTAAAAATCGCTCTATGGGTCACATTTATGTTTCACAACGAAACTCAGTAGGCCTATATCCTATTAAAATTAAACCGAGGTAGGTATTATCAAAAAATGTTGAAAATATTTGCGTTCATTATAAAAAATTGACTGACGTTAACAGTGTGGGCAATGTATTGACTTAGGCTTTCACGGCCGGAGTTGCTACGATGATCTTGAAGATTTCCGTGATCTCGAGGCTTGAAGTTCCCCTACGTTTCGCCAGAGACTGCGTCTGGTATCCTCAACCCTTGTGGAACTTCAAGCCTCGAGACCACGGCCTACAGTCTGGAAATCTCTAAGATCATCATAGTGTGGGCAATGTTTATTAGTTGAAACAACAGGAAGCCGTGAGACCAATTTCGTGATAAAATGGCGGCAAGTATGTATTTATTTTTTATATTGTTTCAAATAAAGTTCAGTTCATTTAAAATGCAGTGATTTGTTTCTATAAAGTTTATTAACACTACCTTTTGGATTTTTTTTTTTGCATATACATTGTATATAGCATACATAGAGAGCAGTGGTTTTACTTCCCACACGCGTGTTTGTAATATATCGGGGCGGAATTGAATAATTTTCTTTTAATTGTTTCTGGTTTAACAATATTTATGGCCGGTCTTTCTTTCACTGCAATCATAGTATTTTCATGCTATGCTTGCAGCTTTACTAGGGAATTGTAGGTGTGGTAGCTTCCCGATGCTTTATAGCCTAGTAATTTAGGTTGGCAACCCCGAAATGAAGGTAGTTGAACTTTCAATAATGGTCGTCATTGCTGTAAGTACGACAAAACGCACTATCGCGCAAAAAAAAGTAATTTAACTCAGGCGAAAAAAAAAAAATGTTGAAAGAAAGGGAAGAGATGGTTGAGATTATAAACTATTCATGAAGTCAAAACGGAAACTGAATGTTTGAAATTCAGTGGAAAAGTAGAGAACATAATATAGTTTAGATATACTTTTTGCAAAAGCACTAGGCTACTTTTTTCTAAAAAGAAAAAGAAAAAAATAAAGAACTCTTGAAACCTTGAAAAACAACAAATCCGTGACTGACCTGAATTTGTTCCCCTTCAGACCTTTCCCCAGAGCGAGCTGTGTCTGATATTGTGTATAAGAGGATCAGAACATCGCATTGCTTTTCCTATCTGCTCATGTTTTATTCCCAATTCTTTCCGATGATATAAAACTCTACCGTAGTAAGGAGGAGGGAAACAAAAATGAAGAATAAATACCAATATTTTCCTATAAAAACTTACTTCCTTCGATCTTAAAATGTGTATTCCACTAACACACTGGCACTATCGAACTATAGTTTAATGGCCGCGCGGACATAAGCTCTCCATGCATCCCTATCCTCAGATAAAGTTTTCCAATCAACTCCTGTATAATCTACGTGCCACGAATCATGATTAAATTTTTACCATCAAAAACGTAGGGTGCTTTTTATGGTTTTTACGTTTTCTTCTTAGAGACTTTACTTTTACCAATATCTGTTTATTATAAAAATATGTTAATTGATAAAGAGCACCCCACGCTTTTGATGGTAGAATTATTTTTTTTTTTGTAGATAACTCTAGTTTTATTCTAGATGTGTTGGAGATAATTTTTTTGTTGACCACTTTAATTTTATCCCAAGCGTATTGGAAATTAAAATTATTTTTCATTTTTTAGTTCGGTTTTCTAATAAAGCGTGTTGTTTTAATTTTTAAAACTATTATTTATTTTTTAGTTTGGTTTTTTTAAACTAATATTTAAATTCTCCCAATTCATTTTTGGCCTATCTACTGGGCGTTTTCCCTCTGGTTTTCCCGCAAGAAGCTTGCATATACTTCTTTCATTTCGTATATGTGCCATATGTCCTGCCCATCCCAGTCTACGAGACTTAACTGTTCTTACTATATCTGGTTTCCTATAAAGGTCATGTAGCTCAATGTTATGAAGTCTTCTCCATTCGGCTGTCTGTTCATCTCTCATTGGGCGAAACATTTTCCTAAAAACTTTATTCTCAAATATTAATAATTACTATACAAATGCTGAAAATATATCTTAACTTAAATTCCCCATTCGTTCTACAAATTCTACTCCCCTCAAATCAAGGTTAATTTTATTTTCGACTTCATTCTTGATCTACCTACTGGGCGCTTTCCTTCTGCTTTCCCTGTAACGAGTTTCCAAACCCCTGTTCCATTCCCCAATCGTGCCACATATCCTGGTCATTGCAGTCTACGAGACTTAACTCTTCTTATTGTATCTGGTTTCCCATAAAGATCACGTTGCTTATTGTTATGTAGTCTTCTGCACTCGCCTGTCCCCCATCCAGGCTGGGATTCCTTTAGGGAATCCATTGCAAAGGCTCACTCACAGGAACATGTTCCTAAGGACATGGAATGTTAGGACATTATATATAATAGTGAGGCATTAGAAATATTACAATATTCTTCTTCTTCTTCACTTCACGGGCTAGGAAAAATGCCTGTTCCGCCTCACAGTTGTTCTGTCCATCTTTTCACTGGCCTTCCTACATTCCTTGAACCTCTTGGCTTGTAGTTAAATGCTGCTTTTGGTAATCTTGTCACGTTCATTCTTTCTACATGTCTAAACCATTTTTCTCTATATCCTTTGATTTTATCATTTAATGGATATATATTTAACTCTGTTCTTATATCTTCACTCTTTAACCGATCCATTCTTGTGCAGCCTTTTGTTCTTCTAAGCAAGTTAATTTCTACGCTTTGTATTCTACTTTGTAATTTTTTGGTCATTACCCAAGTTTCACTCCCATAAAGTAATGCAGGATCTGCCAATGTTTTATAAAACTTCAATCTAGTATCTCAGCTTGTTTTGTTCTTTAATGTTTTATGTATAGTTACACATATCATTTGAAATCTTAACAGTTTCACATTTACGTCTCTTTCAGTTTTTGTGTTTCTAGTAAAATTACAACCCAAATAATTAAAATTTTTTACTTGTCTATTATGATTTTTGACCTTATAAGTTCACTTCTCCAAAATGCCATTATTTTCGTTTTTTCCTTTGATATTTTAAAATTATATTCTTATATCACAATATTAATTCACAATATTAACATATATATATCTTTAAAGAAAGGGCTCGGAATCTGCGTGAACTAAGGATTATGCCTCAGAAAGTCGAATTTATAGTCCGATTTTAATAATCTGCGGAGATTTATATAACTAGCAAATGCCCAGCTTGGACTTCTACGCCAAAATACACCCATTTTGTGTTTTTACTCTTACTTTAAGGGAGGAAAGGAGATTACGAGTATTTGAGAATAAAGTTCTTAGGAAAATTTATGGACCAAAGAGAGATGAACAGACAGGTGAATGGAGAACTACATGGTCTTTACAGGAAGCCAGATAAAATAAGCGATCTTGGTTGAAAATTCAATGTGCTATGGTCATACAGCACGACAATGTCATGAAGGTCTCGTGGAAGCATATGGGGAGGCGGCATTACCATACAGGACTGCTCGGACACACACGGCACATCCTGTAGCTGATCTATACCCTCGCTGGGAGTGGGGAGTGCTTTTCCATCTACCACATTCATTGAACTTAAGCCCTGTGATTATGATTTGGTCCCTAAAATGAAGGAACCACTGCGTGACATTCGATTCCAGACTGTTCCTGAGATTCTGCGAATTCCACATCGCTGACAACGAGTTGTAGACAATGCAGGGTACTACACTGAAGGATTGTAGAAGTTTTACAGGTCTGTCACTTGCATACTAGTAATAAATAAATAGTTGCCACTATTAAAGTTACAACCTAAGTATATAAAATTTCATGAAGTTTGATATGGCATAGTTTAGTAGTGGCTTGTTAACATATCGTTCAAGATAAAAAAAAACTGATGTCAACAAAAATATGCATATTGCGATATCAATTGACCAAGATTAAAAAAAATGAAGCCTGACTACTTTATCACATGAACGAGTTATCACGCAGGCTATGAGAAGTGTCACAGACTTACAGTTCTGCATCATGTACAGAACCTTCTTTATGACATTTTTTAACCCACAGTAACACATTGTTCCTAGAAGTAGCATTGAAACTCTGAAAATTTTGATGAACAGATGTAACTGAGTTTGTTCTTACTGCCTGAATTCGTTCCAGTATAGGCCAATACTCCATCACACTGTATTGTCAGTTGATAACCACTACTGTCAACTGTGTTACTACCTTCTAAAACAAACACTAAAAACATCAAACAACAATGTCATCTAAAACTCCATAAAAACTCCCCAAGTTGTCTTTCGACATTCCTGGTGTTCTCTCCTGGCATGGCGTACTTGTAACCCACTTCTGAGGTTGAAGCGCCTGGAAGGCGGGGTTACGTTGCCCCGATGATATGATGGGTGATGATGATGATAGTGGTGCTCCAGGAGAATCCCTAATCCTAAGCTTAATCTAAGATGAATATGAATGATGAATGTGCGATGGCCATATGATTTCGGGGACCGTTTGGGCCTTAAAGTTTTTCGGACATTTGTCATACAGGTGAGGGAAAATCCCGATAAAAACCTCACCCAAAAAAATTGTCCCGAGCGGGGATTGAACCCGGGCCCGCTGCATGACAAGGCAGCTCGCTACCTCGAGACCACAGCGTTGGACCATATAATATATTTTACCATGCAAATCGCGCTAAAATTAGTTAAAAACCCATCAGGTGTTTATGCCTCAGCCTTTATATAGATATTCTATACTATAGTAATTCTACCCGAGGGCAGGTCTTTCACTGCAATCATAGCATTTCCATTCTATGCTTTGCAGCTTTACTAGGGAATTATAGGTGTGGTAGCTACCAGTTGCTTTTCACACCGGTGAAGGATGATGATGATAAGGACGATGACGACCGGATGATTTTCGGGGACCGTTGGCCCTAAGCTTCCTGACATTTGTCTTACAGGTGAGGAAAAACCCCGAAGAAAACCTCACACAGGAACCTGTTCCAACGGGGAATCGAACCCGGGCCCGCTGGGTAACAAGGCAGCCGCTACCTCGAGAATGCAGCGGTGGACACACACACACACACACACACACACACACACACACACACACACACACACACAGACAAGCACGCACGCACGCACACACACACACATATATATATATATATATATATATATATATGACATGAAAAGAAAAATAAATACCTGAGTCGGGATTTGAACTGAAGAAGGATTATTGTTGGGGTAAAGAGGTGAAGAGGTGTAGATTGGATTTAGTGGCACTAGGAATACGGAAGGAGTTCTCCATGTGTGAGAACTTGGGTTGCTCAGGTTGGAATACCGGTAGGCATGAGTTCTTATCTAGGGATTCCAGGAGGACTTCGTCGGGCAGAATTAATGTGTAAAGAAGGTCTGGTAAAAGTAGTTTATTCTTGTATTTTATAAACTGCAAGTAATTGTATATAAGAAGTGACTTTATTTAACTTTCAGAACGAAGTGTTTTTGAGAAGTGACTTTACGCAATTTTATACGGGAAGTGATTTTATGTAATTTTATACGAGAAGTGACGAGGAGAAGCCTCTCTCGCCTATTAGGTAAACTAGTTACTCCCACTACCTCGATCTCGTGGACCTGAGATCAGTGCTTAGGCACATATAACGAAACATATAATTGGTTAATGCACCTTCCTATTTTAATCCTGGGGGTGTTACAAATTTATCATTGGCGATTTACGCCTTCAGAGGTTGGACCTTTTTTTCCGTGCTGGCTTCACGTACAGTCGGGTCACAAACATTAGCTAGGCTTGGGTTTTTTCCTAGGCTTCAGACGCTAGAAAATTGCCATATTCCCACCTTTTTGCGAGCGTTGTCAGGGTAAAACCCCCGCTTGTACATTTAGCTAATGGGTTATGGTTATCACGATAAATCAGTTAACTGCAGGCTTATTACCCATCCAAGTGATTTGTGCAGGCGGAAAATATGTTAATTAACAAACTGTCTCTTTCTACCCCTTACTATGTTGCCACTTCCTATCCTTTTAATTATGTTGTTTGATTGGCAGGTAGAGAGCTGACAAATACTATGTATTTTAATGATCCGTCGTTCTGCGTGGTCAGTGGCAGAATGACTAACTTGACAACCCTGTTACTTTTGGGGTTACGCCTAGGAATGAGCTGTCCCTTCCTTGCCCTTCTCATTGCATGTTGCCACTTGTGATTTATTGTGAGGCTGGTAATGGAGATACGACAAATACTGTGATTTTAAATGATCCGACCGCTTGAGCGTTCAGTGCTTAAATGACTAATTTGACAAACATGTTAAGATCTTTCACACGTGTTTAGGGATTCTCCCCCCACATTTGAAGTTGAAAAATTTCAATTCGTGAACTGATGTACAGTTTTCTCCTACATCCCTTCCACAGATTCAGTAGATCGGCGACACTAGCGCTAAAACTCTTCCCCTCCGCCCGTGAACAGTTAACTTGGATGTGTAATAGAAGATATTTCTACTCAATCTGTCGAGCAAAGGATTTTGTCATTACTGAGTTATTATCATGTGTCAGCCACTTCCGTCTTAACAAAAGAAAGGGTGACATTACCTGAGTTGTCAGTACCCTACTTAATAACTAGCAATTTCATTACATTGATACTGACTTCTTTGGATCATTTTATATGACCTTTGCTCCCACATAATCAGGTTCCACTCGCTTCCCTGATCAATTTGAATATAAATATGACCTAAGTCCAGTAACTGCTTCGTTTAATGATAGGCTATAATTGTATCTGATTATTATTGCCGATATGGATTTATTTATAGATTTACTCAGGAGGCTGAGTGAATGATTTGCCACAGAACCCGAGATATCTAACTCTGTAAGTTAGCGCTCTAACCAAATGAGCCATTCAGGAATTCTAGAACAAACATTTAATTTTCTTGTATATATATATATATATATATATATATAATTCTCAATTCACGAGAGACAGCGGGATATCGGTCTAACTGCCATCTAGTGGCTACTATAACAAGTAAGCATTTTAAAGAGAAATTTTACTTTATAATAGTAACGCTAGTATATTTAGATGTTATAACAATTTTTTTACATGGCAATGAAGGCCAATTATGACATGAAAAGAAAAATAAACTCCTGAGTCGTTATTTCAACCCGGACCTCTAACTCTATACGTTAGCGCTCTAAATTGAGTCACTCAGAAATCCTAACACAAACATATATATATATATATATATATATATATAGTGTGTGTGGCCAGGGTCATAATAGGTATTTATTAGAAGATATGATCAATAGAAAAACAAATTTAAAAAATATTTTCACGATAATGTCAATAGACCCATTTCTTCCAAATTAGTTAAAAAATGGTGAGCATAAGCCACTAAATATAGTATACCATTTCAACACATTGTGATGCAATACAATTTCTTTTTTTACTAAACTAGGTGTCTCTCTGTTGTGTATAAACTTCCTTTTCACCACGTCTGTATTTTTATTTCTTTGCATTCAATTCTAGCTTGCTGATTCATTATATCTTTAGAATATTTTATGCAGGCTGAATACAAATTGCTACCCTTCCCACTTCACATTGCGGCTCTGAAAATGATGGCTTTGCGTAATTTTATTTATACACTTTGGTAGATGTGTTTTTGCATAAAAGAGTTTTCATCATCTCTCTCTCTCTCTCTCTCTCTGTCTCTCTCTCTCTGTCTCTCTCTCTACCCTCTTTGCGTGAAAGGTCTAAAGCAAATAATTATGAGAAATACGATGGTAAAATTATATTCACCAATATTCTTCATTCTATTATCTCTTGATATATTGTTGTTCAACTGTTAAAGAAAATTAAAATTCGATATGGAGTTCGTGTTAAGATGGATTTTGTTACACTAATAATAATAATAATAATAATAATAATAATAATAATAATAATAATAATAATAATAATAATAACAACAACAACAACAACAACAACGTCCAGCGCTGTGGTTTCGTAACGCAGCAGGTTAGGGTTCGATCCCCGATCGGGACTAGTTTCCCGAGTGATTTTTTTGTTTTTGTTGTTTTTTTTTTTGGGTTTTTCCTTACCTGTAAGACTACTGTTACGAAACTTTAAAGCCAAAACGGTTCGCGAACATCATCTATCATAATCATCGTTATATTAGCCAGGTTTTGTATGAATGTGTGTGTTAATGGTGTGTTTCATTTTAATTTTGTGTTGTCTTGGAGGAGGCGCTGACATTGAGCTGATCTCTCAATGTGGGGAACCCTCCATGTCCTTGCGTGGTTAAAAAATTGTGTGATCCTTAGTTTAATTCCCCTCTCCCGACAGGTTGTGCCACAATATGGTCAGGGTGACTTATGGCATTTAAAATTACCTATAAGTTTGAGGTTAAATTATGTTCATCAAATGGAATGGAATAAATATGTAGTGTAGATATTTGGATAATTTGTTTGTTACATAAAATAAACAACTTAACACTTATATTGATCAGTCACAGAATTAGTAATTTTATAAAAAAGTGTTTTATAATGAGTGCTGACATCATTTCCATTAATTATTCTATCAACTTTTTTCTGTAGAATAAAGAGTTTTTTTTTAATAATTAAGTTTGCCCTAAAACAAAATTCCACAGTTCAAATATATATATATTTAATTATTTGAACTGTGGAATTACATATATACATGATTGAGAAAGTTTTCTTGGGTTTTCCGCGTCATGGATTCAAGGTCGGCCTCTTGCCACTGTTTCCGACGTTTTGGCATGATCCCACATGCCATTATCTAGGGATGATAGGCAGGGATTATCATAATCCCTGTGATAGGTTCCAGTCACAGGTTTATTTAGGTCTTATATAATCAAACACATTAAGTTTTTACTGTGGTCCGTTTCAGAAACCGTACACCCATCCAAGGTTTAGGTCTTTTTTACACGCTTTATATGAGCTTGACCTGTATCTATCTATCTATCCATCTATCTAATATGTAATGGAATCTTTCAACGCGATTTTTACTCACTTAAAATCATTGGATCGACTTGAAACTTTGTATACGTTTAAAGGACCCGTGATAATACAATAATTTCATATTTTGCTTCTAAACTCCTGGCTAGAATCATCAGAAAAAAAATGAAAACTGGTATAATAGGTTGCGGACTTGTCGACTTTTTAGTCAATCGTTGTATGAGCTCAGTTAGTAGAGCGGTGAACTCTGGTGGTATATAATTTCAGTAATCCATAGGTCGCTGGTTCGAATCCGGCTGGGAGGATTTTTTTTAGAAGAGTATTACTTTTAGCTCATGCTACCATAGTATCGAATTTAAAGATATTTACATTTTTATCTTATTCTGTAAAATATTAAAACTAAAAAATAAAAAATGAATAATAGTTTTAAAAAACTAATACAACACGCTTTATTAGAAAACCGAACTAAAAAATTAAGAATAATTTAAATTTCCAACACGCTTGGGATAAAACTAAAGTGGTAAATCGAACACCCCAATCTCTCCACACATATACAATTTCCAAAATAGCGGTTCTCATCAAACAAAAAAAATAATTTTACCATCAAAAGCGTGGGGTGGCTTTTTGAGATTTTTCCATTTTCTTCTTATGATACTTTACTTTTACCAATATGATGTTTATTCTCAAATATATTAATTGATATTCCAGGGAATATGTGGTACGATAAAACGATCACTAAATAACAAAACAACAAGAGAGACCCAATTGAAATTTTATAAAACATTGGCAGTACCGGTACTGCTCTATGGTTCAGAAGCCTGGGTACATAAAAAACAAGATCTAAATAGGATAACGGCGGCAGAAATGAAATTTTTGAGATCTGTTAAAGGGCGCACTAAGGAAGACAGAATCAAGAACACAGAAATAAGACAGGAACTTGAAATATTTGCAATAACTGATAAAATAGATACATACAGACAAAAATGGAAGCAACACATAGACAGAATGAATGAAGATAGATATCCAAAACAAATAACAAAATACAAACCTAAAAGGCACCCGAGATGTGGGTAGATCTAGAAAGAGATGGGCTGAAGTCGGAACGGGTCAACAAACCTAATCCATGAATGTAGATGATGATGATGATGATTAATTGATATAGAGCACCCCACGATTTTGATGGTAAAATTATTTTCTTTCTGTTGATAACTCTAGTTTTATTCTATATGTGTTGGAGATGATTTTTTCGTTGACCACTTTAATTTTATCCCAAGCGTGTTGGAAATTAAAATTATTCTTAATTTTTTAGTTCGGTTTTCTAACAAAGCGTGTTGTATTAGTTTTTTAAAACTATTATTTATTAGTTAAAAACACCTTCAGTTTTCACTGTGGACCCCATCCAAAGTTTAGGTCTTATATAGTTAAACACCTTCAGTTTTATATATATATATATATAAAACAAATTGTTTAAAAATATTTTCTGCTAAGCTTTAGGTAAGGGCTGCCAACATAAACTATTGATTAATTTGCTGGCAATTTTGTCAATATAGGATTTACATCCCAAATCAGAGTGAAGAGAAATAACCTAGAATCTTGACATAAGTATCTTACTGGCACTATCGAACCCGTAGGTTCATAGCCGCGCACACATCAGCTCTTCATACATTTCTAACCTGAGCTAATTTATTCCAAGCAATCCCTGTATAATCTACTTCCCTCAAATCATGATTAATTCTATTGCAACACCTCAAATTTTGGTCCGTCTTCTCGACGCCTACCCTCTGGTTTTCTTACAAGAAGTTTCCATGCCTCTCTATCATTTCCCATTAGTGCCACATGTCCTGTCTACCGCAGCCTACGAGACTTAACTGTTCTTTTTATATCTGGTTTCCCATGAAGATCATGTAACTCACTATTGAGTAGTCTTCTCCATTCGCCTATCTGTTCATCTCTCTTTGGTTCAAAATTGTTCATAAGAACTTTATTCTCGAATACTCCTAATCTTTTCTCCTCCCTTAAAGTAAGAGTCCATGTTTGGCATCCGCATAATATAACTGGGAGAATAATAGTTTTATATATTTTCAGTTTAACGTTTTTTGAGGGAAGTTGGGACAAGAGTGCCTGTAATGCATAATATCACGCATTTCCAGAATTGAGCCTATGTTGAATTTCTTTTTTCATCTCATTCTTATTTTTAATTAATGTTCGTAGGTATAAGCTGTTAGTTTATGCTGATGATGTAGTACTACTGGCCGATAGCGAGGAGATACTAAAGGCCAACACGCACACACTATTGAGTAACACTAAGAAATTAGGACTGGAAGTAAATATCAGTAAAACTAAATATATGGTCACACGTAGAAATACATTATATAATGGAAATGGACAGCTAATGACAAATGAGGGAAATTTTGAGGAATTGGCTGAATTCAAATACCTAGGAACAATAATCACAAATAGGAATGAGATACACAAAGAAATTAAACATAGGCTCAATTCTGGAAATGCATGCTATTATGCATTGCAGAGACTTTTGATGTCCCAACTCCTTTCAAAAAACGTTAAGCTGAAAATATATAAAACTATTGTTCTACCAGTTATATTATATGGGTGCGAAACATGGACTCTTACTTTAAGGGAGGAAAGGAGATTACGAGTATTTGAGAATAAAGTTCTTAGGAAAATTTTTGGACCAAAGAGAGATGAACAGACAGGTGAATGGAGAAGACTACATAACAATGAACTACATGGTCTTTATAGGAAGCCAGATATAATGAGAACAGTTAAGTCCCGTAGACTGCGATGGGCAGGACATGTTGCGCGTATGGGGAATGAAAGACGTGCATGGAAAGTTCTTGTAGGAAAGCCAGAGGAAAACGCCCAGTTGGTAGACCAAAAATGAGGTGGGAGAACAACATTAACTATGATTTGAGGGAAGTAGATTATACAGGGAATGATTGGAAAGCATTAGCTCAGGATAGGGATGTATGGAGAGCTTATGTCCGCGCGGCCATGAACCTACGGGTTCGATAGTGCCAGTGAGTAAGTAAGTAAGTAAGGTATTTGAATTATCACTTCTTCAAAATTTCCCTCATTTGTCACTAACTGTCCATTTCCATTAGAAATTTGACATTTCACCTAGAAATCCTGTTAATCCATGAGATGGTGTTTCATTGATATTTGTTTTGTTCTTTGCAGTTTACCCAGAACATTTGTAAATTGCTTTAGTTCCCATTTCTGGCTTTATAAAATATTAATTTTTATAGTAGAAAGAATTTTAATTTTTTTAAAAGGCGTGCGGTGTTATAAATTTACCGGCGGCAAGGCAACTAGGCCTCTAATATTTTTTTCACAATCCCTGGCTGCTTTTTATGTCGTCGGTGCCTCAGTGATTTTCATTTATAGCTTACGGTCTTCGCGAGAGTCATAAAAAGTTAAAAGTAAAATTAACGTGTTTTAAAATATATAGTCGCTTCCGTGCCACCATGTTTGTAGCACCATAATTCTTATTATAGGTGTCGTTTATCTTGAAGGTTCAAGGGGTAAAGAAATTCATTATAAATAAGCAAACCGTTCTCTTAGTTTTATATAGCCAACCTTCATTTATTGTAATACAAGTCTGGAAAATGCAATATCACAATTGAGACGCATAGGATAATAACGGCAGATCCCAACCAAAGTTCATTTTGAGATAAATGCAATTTTCTGTTTCTTTCCAAAACGTGGAAAGTAGTTAATATTTTGACTTGATATTTTCTGGGCATTTAAATTAAGGAATTTCACGTCTATGTGCAAATTCTTGAACCATTGTGATTAATAGATTTCCTGATTTTGTGTTTTTATTAGAACAAAAAATATACAAAACAGAAAAAAAATGGTGTAAAATTGACTTTTCCTTCATTTAACATCTTGAAATACATAATCCAGCTCAATTTGAAAATCTTCACATTTTTCGTCATCAACAACACCATCATGACGAAGACTTTTATAAAAATCATGATAGATGGGTGGTATATATTTCAATAATTTCATCAGGTCATTGTATTTAGCTTTCTTTATCTTTCTCTGTTCACTGTACTTCTGCTGTAACTTAAACAATGAAACATGAACGTGTAATGGACATAAAGTTAAACACTCATAGTTGGGATGTCATTTTTACACTGAGAATGTGTTCGTTTTAACTATGGACAAATTTTAAAGGTGAAAAAATGAGACCTTTAGCATAACCCAACTCGTTTGATACTTTATCACATGATAGGTAGATGGCAGTTGTGCACAGCCATGCTTCTATCTCAAAATTAGCTGTCAGTTGGGATCTGCCGTTATTATTCTGAGCGCCTGAATTGGTTAGTCCTTAAATTCGTAATGTATCCTTTTGGATACTTCAGTTGATTTAATTAATTTAATATTTTAAATAAAATATAAGAAAACAAACAAAAAGAAACCACCTAAATGTGTGTAATTATACAATATACCTAATAATAATAGTTACACAAGATTCCGTTTTCACTGCGGTCCGCCACATTCAAATAACTAACAGAAGAAAGTAATGTTTTGCCTATTTAAGGGGTTAATGTTATAAGTTACAAGCCTGAAGATCAAGGGTTCAGGATCCGATGAGGTTAGAATTTTAAAGTGCCTTAAATATCTGGTGTCTCGCGACGTAGCCGAGTGGTTTAAGGCATGATGGACCGGCGCAAAGCATACTCCCAAAATGAAAGACAGTTAAGACATTTTCGACTTCTAGTAGATAATCGTACAGCTTCGGGACTTGCGCTGGTTCGAGTCCCCATGGAAAATACTTTTTTTTTTCATGCAATTTCGCACAGTATGGAACTGGTGCCAATTTAACTTCGAGAGGAATTTGGATAGATACAATAAGTAGCAGCTCCAGGTTGACAAATCCAGCTATAACGGCTGGGAGAACCGACAGCTGACCACATGTCACCCCTACACTGGCAGGATGATCGTCTACCTCTGTGATAACACATGTGGACCAGCAGCCGGCTGGTAAGCCAAGGACCTTCTAGGTCTGTCGCGCCATGGAGTTTTTTTTAAACATCTGGTAACACCATGACACTAGGATCATATAATCTGGGGGTAGAAAAGGTCATCAGGCAGTGCTCACAAGCCGACTGACATTTCTTGTCGATTGTCTAGAATCTCCTACTACCGCAATAGTTCTTAAGGACTGTACTAGGAAAAGTTTAGTTTTTCATGCATACATTCCGTTACATAGCACTAGAAACTTGGACTGGAAGTAAATACATTGATCAAGATTGTCCATATGATTAATTTAAAACGGCTTGCGAAGTTCTCGCTTTTGTAATGCGATTTTCCAATATTTTTTTCAAAATAATTTTAAGCTGTCGTTCTACGTCTTGGACGTTTTCCCTCTGGTTTTCCTATAATAAGCTTCCATGCCCCTTTTTTATTCCCCTTTCATGCCATATGTACTGCCCATCGTAGTCTACAAGACTTAACTTTTCTTATTATATCTGGTTTCCTATAAAGATCATGTATCTCAATGTTATTTAGTCTTCTCCATTCGCCTGTATGTTCATTTCTCTTTGATTCAAATTTTTTTCTTAAGAATTTTATTCTCAAATACAAAATTATACTCGTAATCGTATCTTCTCCTTTAAAGAAAGTGTCCATGTTTCGCATCCATATAATATAACTGGGAGAATAACAGTTTTATATGTCTTCAGTTTAACGTTTTTCTTAGAGAAACTAGGAAGACAAGAGTCCCTGTTATTCATAATAGCACGCATGTCCAGAATTGAGCTTATGTTTAATTTCTTTGTGCATCTCATTCCTATTTGTAACTATTGTTCCTATATAGGCTATTTGAATTCAGTCACTTCTTCAAAATTTCGCTCATTTATCATTAACTGTTCATTTCCATTAGGCCTATATAATGTATTTTATGTGTTAACATACAGTATATTTAGTTTTATTGATGTTTATTTCAAGCCTCAATTTATTAGTGTTACTCAATACAGGTTTAACTCTGTCATTATTGACACAAGGGATGTTTTCACAGCAATTTCTCTATAATAATATGATCATAATCATCATCTTCATGGTTTGTACCTTTAGGTCCGTTTTGCTCACTATGGGACCTAACTCTCTCTAAAAAATGTCAAATTAAAAAAATATATACAAAACGCTATTCTTCCTGTGATACTATTGTGCATGTGAAACATTGTCTCTTATTGAGAGAGAGGAGAAAAATTACGAGAATTTGATAGTAATGCGATTAGAAAAGAGAGAGAGAGAGAGAGAGAGAGAGAGAGAGAGAGAGAGAGAGAGAGAGAGAGAGAGAAAGAAAGAAAGAGAGAGAGAGAGAAACAGAGAGAGAGAGAAATAGAGAGAAAGAGAGATGGATAGAGAGAGAGAGACAGAGAGAGAGAGAACAGAACCTATAAAAATAGTTAATTTTCGTAGACTGCGATGGCTAGGACGTGTTGGACTATGGAAACTTGAAGACTGGTACAATCGAACCCGGAGCTTCATTCCCGCGCAGACATAAGCTGTCCATACATTCCTACCCTGAACCAATGTTTTCCAAAATTTTCCTTTATAATTCACCCTCCTCAAGATTAATGTTATTCCCCACATTTTTATTGGTTCACCTATTGGATGCTTCTCCTCTGTTTTCCTATAGGCTATGTACCTAGGTATCTATCTACCTATTGTCTAACCGTCATGTGCAGATATACATATGCTTTATTTATGAAATTCATGAGGAGAATAGTAATATACACAACGCAAGATCATAAAACAAATTCTGAAATATTTAACTTAATTCCAAGCGCGACAGGCCTAGAAGGCCCTTGGCCTACCAGCCGGCTGCTGGCCTCTCATCCACACCTGTTAATCACAGAGGTAGACGATCATCTAGCCAGTGTAGGGCTGACATGTGGTCAGCATGTCGGGTTCCCCAGTCGTTATAGCTGGTCTTTTCAACCTGGAGTCCCTACTTATTGTAGCTACCCAAATGTCTCACGATGCTGGGTGAGCACCGGTCTCATACTGGCCGACATTCCATTACAAAATTTCTTCCCCCATGGGGACTCGAGCCAGCGCAAGTACCATAGCTCTGCGCCAAGGCTTCTTGCTTTAACTCTAAAATATTTTCAGAACTTTAAATTGAACCCATTCTTGATAAAAAATACAAAGTTACAAAAACAAACGGGGACTAAACGTTGGAAAAAATTAAGGATTCATTCCAAAAACCAGACAAGTTCAAAAATGTATTTTTTGAGATAAATACATCTTCTAGCTCTCCAAAGCCAGCTCTATGTATAAATATTATTTATGTCTCCAAAAAAGCTGACAGGTGTAGTCATATACGAGTGTGAAATATTGGGGATTCTACGTAAATAAAACTAGTTCAATGCGTTTCCACTAAAATCATTGCCACTGCTATGAGGAGGGTGAAATCACACACAGAAGATGAACCTTGAGAGGAAATTGCTGATGATGAAAACAATGACAAATCTGATGGTTGTATAGACAACACTGGTCAACATGATTTTTGTCTCATGAGTACCAATAGTTGTACTTAATGCAGTTTTTTTATCGCGTTTTCAAATATGTATTCGGAATTTCGCCATCGCCCACAGTTTTTTATTACAATTTCAATTAATGGATTTAAAGAATTATTTTTTAAATAAACGTTTTATCGTCCATTTGTCCATTGTAAAATAAAACGGGGAACACTTTCATCAGGAGATTTCAGCTATGTAAAAGATATATCAAGGCAAATGGAATCCTAATATGCTGGCTGATTATTGTTGGACCATCAAGAGGGATGCTCCACAGGCGAAATATAGCAGAAAATCGTCATTTCTTACTTTCTAGGTGAGTCCGAATGTTCGAATATTCTGTAGTTACTAATGTAGAAAATATTAAAGTGTTTGAAATTATCCTGTCTCTCGTAAACCTTGCATGATGGAGAAAAACCGATATCATATTTGAATTCAGCAGAAAAAATACCACCAGAATCACATATTTTTCTTTCTGAGACAAACAATCTTTTTTTTGTTGCTCACTGAAATTAAATACATAGTATGTTAGCATGCAATGATGTTCTGTTTGATCAGCATTGACATAATAAAATATTAGATTTCAGATTTTTTTTTCATTTGGCATTTAACTAAGCTTTCAGCAAAAAAAAAAAAACACACACACACAGGTCCAAAGATTAAAAAAAAAAATTGAACTATCCTCTTGAAAAATAAATTTTGTTTATGTGCGATACAAAGCTGTTAGTGAGTCAATACTAGGCCTAAAAACAATTTTCAATTCAATAGGCACATTTGAAGTTACACAGTTGAACATTTTACTTTTTCGACTTGTCTGATTTTTGGAATGAACCCTCCAATTACTGAGAAAGACTGCCTAATTTAATATTAAAGTACAATCCACTTACGAAACGAAACTAGTATTGACCAGTTAAAAGAGTACTGGATGGATAATGAGATTGGAACAGGCCACCAGATCTCTATCCATAACTGTCTAATCATCTATCTCATATGTATGTTTTATCTATTATCCATTTATGAAAACCGTTAACAACATTAAAACTTACGACAGTAGATTTCTTATTTAATTTACTCAGTAAAACATTTTCCAGTAATTATTTTCTTTTTTTGTTCTACAAAACTTAGTGTCTATATCTTCCTCTTTTTTAACCACCTTATAAAAAAGTTATAAAAACTGTGTTATCTTTATAAGTAACATTAAAAGTTAGATTAAACATCTGGTGGATGTTTCTGCAGAAGATGCTTGTATAGTATTTACAGTTTATGTACAAAGTTATTTCCAGAATGTTCTTTTCCACTGTTTAATGTAACATTTACCCAGAGATAATTTACATTTATTATTAAGTGTTAGTTATCGGAGTCTGGCTTGAAACAGCTACTGCCAACTGCACATAATCTCAATTAATCCTCTAGCTAACTTTTTTTTATTCTCTCTGTCTACACTCGCTGTTTGCTTTGCTTCGTCCCACATTATCTCTCTTCAACGGAGTCGTTTCACTAATGTCCTTCTGCTTGTAATATACGTTAATAACCTACTGGCACTATCGAACATGTAGGTTCATGGCCGCGGGGACGTAAACTCTCCATACATCCCTATCCTCAGCTAATGTTTTCCAATAATTCCTGTATATTATAAGTTACTTTCCTCAAATATAATGGTTAATGTTATTCTCGCACTTCATTCTTGGTCTACCAACTGGGTGTTTTCCCTCTGGTATTACTACAAGAAGCCACCATGCCACTCTTTCATTCCCCATTCGTGCCACATATCCTGTCCATCGCAGTCTACGACACTTACTTTTGTTTTTATTTTATCTGCTTTTCTATAAAGATCATGTAGCTCACTGTTATGTAATCTTCTCCATTCGTTCGTCATGTTCATCTCTCTTTGGTCCAAAAAATTACCTAAGAATTTTATTCTCAAATACTCGTAATCTTTTCTCCTCCCTTAAAGCAAGAGTCCATGTTCGCATCCATGAAATATAACTGGGAGAGTAACAGTTTTATGCATTTTCAGTTTATCTTATTTTTTTAGATAAGTTGTTCGATCCTCGATCGGGATAAGCTTCCTGGGTGATGGATTTTTTTTTGGGGGGGGGGGAGGTTTCCTGACCTGTAAAAAAAGTCATGAAACTTTAAGGCCCAAACGATCCCCGGACATCATATAGCCATCATAATCATCATTATATTCGCCATGTTTAATATAAATGTGTTTGTGTGAATTATGTGTTTTCGTCTTAATGTTGTGTTGTTCTCGGAGGAGGCCCTGACATAGAGCTCATCAGTCATTCGGGGAGCCCCTCCATATCCTCGTGTGGTTAAAAATGTATATGTGTAATCCATAGTTTAAAATCCCTCTCCGGACAGGCCGTGTCACTGTAAGCCCCGGGTGGCGTGAGGCATGTAAAAAGTACCTTCCTATAAGGTGAAAGGTTAAACTAAGTTAATATGTGTGTGTGTGTGTGTGTGTGTGTGCGACTGTGTGTGTATTTCTTTGTTTGCCCCTTATGCGTTTAAACAATTCATCCGATTGCGACGAAAATTTGTACATAAAAGTTTTCTGGTACGGCGAGTGTTTAGCTGTTATCTATTATACTCTAAAACCATTATGTGTAGAACTTAACCTAAAAACTAAAATTTTAAAATCTCTCTAGCGGTCGCATTTTCTCTCACAACGAAATTCAGTATATCCTATTACAATAAACCGAAATATGTAATATCCGAAACTCAATGAAATGAGACTATTAGATGCGGAGGTTTAACTGAAATTTGAAAATTAAAACTGACTATGGCAACCGCCATGTTTGGTTCGTCGCAATGTGTAACTATTACTCGACCGCATTAACGTTTTAGCCGGTGAGGGGAAGCAATGGCGCTAGTGTTGAAGAGGGGGAAAGTGTCTCCTTCCACCGTTGGTACAAGCGAATGAGTGGACAAGTGGTATAATCAGTGGCAAAATATAGCGGTGAACCTACTTGAAATAGGAGATGAAGTTAATGAAAGATCAGCGGAGGTTGTATGTCTACAGTTTTCTGGATAATGTGACGTACAGAGAAATTAAATCAGCACTGATTTCGAACAACTGTCTGGCAAGGTTAAAGTGTATATACTGTTAATATAGGTCACTAACAACTGACTATACACGACTGATGGATAATAAACATTTTCATCCCAACCTGAGACAAGGGTCTACTACCTCCAACCCATACTCACCCATACTACATTCTTTTAGTTCCCAATTTTCCGCATTGAAAGTTAACATTGTCGAGTAATATGTGTATATAGATTGTCAAGTACGGCGTACTGTAAAACCATTAAGCGTAGAATTTCACCTGAAACGAAAATTTAAATATTTTTTGCACGGTAGTGAGTTCTGTCATACTCACAGCAATGGCGACCATGATTAAAAGTTCAATTTTCTAAATTTTGGGGTTGCCAACCTATAAATAACTAAATAACTATACTGTAATGTTACAAATCATCTACCTAGGGCGGGAAATAAAACCACTGTCCTTTTATATATATTACGTACGATGTATACACAAAAATATATCCAACAAGTAGTGTTAATACACATTATACAAAACAAATCACTGCATTTAAAATGAACTGAACTTTATTTGAAACAATATAAAACAATAAATTCGTACTTTCAGCCATTTTATGACTGACTGAGGTCATGGCATGCTGTAGTCTCAACTAAATTATTTTCGGTATTTAGCGAATATATACATTGGCCAGACTGCTAAAGCCAGTCAGTTGTTTATAATGAACGCAAATATTTCAAACAAAGATGTCATTTTACTCATCATCATCCTCTTATCGTGTCCTCCTTTCGGAAGGTCGATTCCAAATACGCCTCCAACCATCTCTATCTTCCCATGCTTTGCTTTTTTTTTAGTTCTTCCCAGTCGTATCCTCTCTCTTGTAGACTTTTCTTCACTTGGTTAATCCATGTTTCTCGTGGTCGTTTTCCTTGTATCTTGAGATTTAATAGTCTTTGTGATAGTATCCCCTTTTCCATTCTTTTTAAATGTCCAAAACCATTTTAGTCTACTTTCTTTCTATGTCTGTTCTAGTTTTTCTACATTTAATGTCTCCTGATATTGTCATCCTTATTCTATCTCTCCTCGTTTTATGTACCAAATGTACCATTATTTTACTATTATTTATTATTTTGAAAAGAGTATCGTGCAAAAAATAATGTACAACACACGTTTGTGAAGTGTTTTACAAAATCTCGAAAATTAAAATCCTCACTATCGCTCGGTTTTTAATAATTTCCTCAATTCTGTAAAAATCACTTCGCAACCTAACATTGTAATATAATATAAATT
Source organism: Diploptera punctata (assembly GCA_030220185.1). Lineage (NCBI taxonomy): Eukaryota > Metazoa > Arthropoda > Insecta > Blattodea > Blaberidae > Diploptera > Diploptera punctata. The sequence continues at coordinate 1,289,994 of JASPKZ010008863.1, forward strand.
TATTTAGGCGTAGCAATGCTCTCCGGGCATTAGCTAGTTTCTTTCATAAAACTAGATGCTTCTAGATTCAAAGTAGATTACGTTCACTAGAAGTTGGCAGAACTCTGACACTAATTAACGTAAATCGAATCACTGCCGCTCTGGTTAACTTCTAGCAGCTACTAGTTTCGTGGAATACTATAAAACTACGTTTGTTAAAAGGTGACATTTTAAAAAGGAACAAATTAAAGTGTGTTATCTACACACGAGATGCAGTGGCCATGTTATTACACCTGATTAACTACAAACAACCAATTACCGCAGTCAGCGGATATGACGGCAATAATAACATTAGTAGAATCACGGCAGTCCATAATTCCTAGCTAAATTGCCACTACTCTCATCGAATCAATATTAGGCAACATGCAATATACTAATTACTGCACTCACGGCTTCTAATTCCATTCAATAATAATAATAATAATAAAATAATAATAATAATAATAATAATAATAATAATAATAATAATAATAATAATAATAATAATAATAATAATGATAATAATAATAATAATACTAATAATAATAACAATAATAATAAAAGTCCATCGCTGTGGTCGCCTTGTCATGCAGCGAGCCCGGATTCGATTCCCGGTCGGGACAGGCTCCAGGGTGAGGTTTTTTCGGGACTTTTCCTCACCTGTAAGACAAATGTCAGGAAGCTTAGGGCTCAACGGTCCCCGAAAATCACCCGCTCATCATCCTTATCATTATCACCATTATCCTTCACCGGTGTGGAAAGCAACGGGAAGCTACCACGCCTATAATTCCCTAGTAAAGCTGCAAAGCATAGCATGAAAATGCTATGATTGCAGTGAAAGACCTGCCATCAGGCAGAATTACTATGGATGGAATAATAATAATAATAATAATAATAATAATAATAATAATATAATAATAATAATAAAGTCTACCGCTGTGGTCTCGAGGTATCGTGCTGCCTTGTCACGCAGCGGGCCCGGGTACGATTCTCGGTCGGAACAGGCTCCTGAGTGATTTTTTCGGGGTGTTTCCTCACCTGTAAGACAGATGTCAAGAAGCTTAGGGCCAACGGTCCCCGAGTCATCCAACCATCATCATCATCATCATCATCATCATCATCATCATCATCATCATCATCATTATCATCAACGTTCACCGGTGCGGGAAGCTACCACACCTATAATTCCCTAGTAAAGCTGCAAAGCTTAGCATGAAAATGTTATGATTGCAGTGAAAGACCTTGCCCTCGGGCAGAATTATTATGGAATGGAATAATAATAATGATAATTACTATTATCTATTGCGGATTTTCTCCTCATTACAGTAGTTATCCTTTAGCCAAAATGTATATTGCTCCGTCACAGATTTTTATCATCAGCAACTTCTTCTTTGATGTCTGCTAATAACGTTTCTTCTCACTTCATCCATCGACTGTTCCCTGGGTTTCTCCTCCTCCTGCCTTCAGCATTCCAATCCATCATCATTCTTGGGATTCTATTATTCTCCATCCTCTTCAGATGTCCATACCATTTCAATTTTAGTTCTTTTATTGTTTCTGTAGTATTATGTTTGATATTCATTATTTCTCTAATTTTCTGGTTCCGTATTTTCTCCTTTCTCGATTTTCTTGATGCCCTTCGCCAAAAATTCATCTCTGTTGTCAATTTTTTATTGCTTGCTGTCTACCTAAAGCCCAGGTCTACGCACCACACGACATAACACTTTCTTTTAACGATTTCAATGTTAATGTATTGGTTTTATTTATAATATGTTCACTCCAAATCACTGAATATGACATTATAATAACTTTTCATCCTTCACTAATTATTTTAATAATATTAATACTAATAAAAATAATATTTTTATATTCAGTTTTTTAATGTTAACACATCTTTCTGTGCCCAAAGTTTTGTTTTCCTTCTCCACTCGTCTCTCTCCATCCAATCCATGTCCTCCAGTTCTCTTGTTCTCATTCCAGTTCTTATTTCATGCATCCTCGAGTTTCGAGATCTGCCTTTCCTCCTTCTTCTTCTAGGAGTATACAATTCAATGTTTTTCTGAGTAACCTTCCTTCTTGCATTCGTCATTCATGCCCATACAAATTCAATTGCTTATATCTTATATATTCTACTATTTAATATCTAATATTCATTTTTTGTCGTATGACAGTATTTTTTTCTAATTTTGAACATCTTGCTGCTCTCCTCAAGGAATCCATTTCCATCGACATAAGATTTTGTTCTAAGTTTTTGTTGAATTTCCAAACTTCAGCTCCATATGTAAAAGTACTTCTCTAATATTAAATCTTCGGTATACTGCTTCACATCCCATATAAAATGTTTCTTTTCTAAATTTATAGTATTCGACCTATAACTTTTTGAACATAAATTCCATATCTTCATATTCTTGAGCAATTATCTGGTCATCCGCAAATAACAGATATATATATATATATATATATATATATATATATATATTGTATCTGTAGATCCTTCTTCAATTGGTACTCACATTCCTGAACATTTTTTGCTCCAGTTTGACAGTGCTATATGTATATATCTTAAATAATGTGAGTGATGTGCTACAACCTTGGCGAAGGCCTTTTATTACTTTAATTTCTTCTGATACACATTTTCCAATTTTAATTCCAGATACTGCATTTTTATACAAATGTTTTATCTTCTTCTTCTTCACTTCCTGGTTTAGGCAAGAGTTGCCTGTTCCGTCTTCACTAATAGATCTAAGACCATCTCTTCCGAGGACGTCCGACATCTCTTCTTCCTCTTGGAAAATAATGGAAGATTTTATTTGGTAATCTAATTTCTTCCATTCTTTCTACATGTTCTTTCCACTATATCTTGTTGTTAAATATCTTTTTTTTATGGAGTAGATCTGCAGTTCTTCACGGATATCCTCGTTTCTTATCTGGTCCATTCTAGTGCAGCCTTTTACTCTTCTTAAAAATTTCATCTCGGCTGCTTGGATTTTACTTTCTTGTTTGGTAGTGGTAATCCAAGATTCACTCCCATACAAAAGGACAGGGACAGCCATTGTTTTATAGAATTTTAATTTTGTTTGTTTATGGGCTTTATTATTCAATGTTCTATTTATTGTACCACAAATAGCTTGAAACTGATGTGTTTTGTGTTCAATATCTTTATCATACCCATAGCTGATGTCACATCCTAAATATTTAAAGTGGGATACTTGTTCAATAATTTCGTCTCTAATTACTATTTTTGCACGCAGAGTATTTCTTCCACAAAATGCCATTACTTTTGTTTTACTTATTGAAATTTTAAAATTATAATCGCTACATATTGCATTTAGTTTGTAAGCAGCCAATTGTAACAGATCTTCATCATTATATAGTACGACTAAATCATCGGCGAAAATTAAGTTATTAATACTTAAGTTATTGTTCAATCTAAGGCCTTTGTCCATTATAATTTTCCATTGTTTCATAATGTCGTCGATATATATATTAAAAAGAGTGGGCGATAGACTACACCCTTGTCTAACTCCTTGATTTATTAAAATTTCTTCTGACCTTTTTCCCATCAGTTTTTATCACTACTTTAGTTTCTTCATATAAGCCTTGGAACTGTTTTTATTAGATGGTGTGGATATCCTCGTTCCTTCATTATTTCCCATAGTATAGATCTATTTACTCTGTCAAAGGCTTTTTTCAAAATCAATGAACAACAAATATGTTAGCAGGTTAAATTATCTTCTCTTTTCAATTAGTCTCTTTACAATAAACACATTATCACTACAGGATGTTTTATTGCATTAATAATTGTATTGTTTATGTCCATATATTCTAATCCTTCCCACAACTTTTGTAAAGGTAACTTACGGTGTTACGTGCTTTATCTAAATCCACAAATGTGAAATGAACTTGTTGCTTGTTATTATTAGCAATAATTATTTATAGTAATAATAACAATAAGAATAACAACAAAAACAAAGATAATAAGTTATGAGGGAGAAAATGAAGAATGAGTATACTATTCTATATGATATTAAAACTCAAGCAATTAAGATGGTACGGTCAATTCCAGCGAATGGAAGACGACCGACTACCGAAATGTGTTTTTGGAATGGAAACCTGAGGGAAAACAAGGCGGAGGAAGACCTAAAACGTCCTGGAGTCAGGGAATATATTTATACATGAAAGATAAACTTCTACAATCAGCAGGTTGGAAGGACCGACAAAACTGACTATTAGGAATCGGAAGACGTCAAAGGTATTAAACAACCGATATAATAATAATAATAATAATAATAATAATAATAATAATAATAATAATAATAATAATAATAATAATGCACCAATTAGATTTTTACACAAATTTAAAATGACATGATAAAGTTATGCATCAATAAATGTTGTTATTTATTTAGCAGGTTTCAAAATGTTTCACATCTTCCTGCCCCAAATTAATCTACTGTCATTCTCCTCCACATCTGTCCATTCCTTTTTCCCTCACGTGCTCAAAACATCATCAATACACTTATTTTTGGCCGTCCTCTCCTTCTTCTACCAAGTGGCACCCGTTCTAATAGTCTTATTAGCTATCTGTCTTGCGTCATTCTTTTTATACAACCATACCATTTTCCAATTTTTTAAAAATTAATAACATTAAAGCTCGTCAATAGCTACTAAAAGAGAGAGATAGATAGAGACAGAGATAGAAATAGAGATAGACAGGGGGAGGGAAGGACGGGAGAGAGAACGAGAGGAGAGAGAAAGAGAGAGAACAGAGAGAAAGAAGAGTGAACGAGAGAAAGAGAGTGAACGACGAGAAGAAATGAGAGAATTGAGGGAAAGAAAACGAGAGGAAGAGAGAGAACGAGGGAAAGAACGAGAGGAAGAGAGAGAACGAGGGAAAGAACGAGAGGAAGAGAGAGAATGAGAGAGGGAGAACGAGAGAATCGAGAGAGAACGAGAAGAGAGAGCGAGAGAAAGAGAGAGAACGAGGGAAAGGGAGAGAACGAGGGAAAGAGAGAGAACGAGAGAAAGAGAGAGAACGAGAGGAAGAGAGATAACGAGAGGAAGAGGGAGAGATCGAGAGAGAGAGAGGGAGAGATGAAGAGAGAAGAGAACGAAGGAGGAGGGATGAAAACGGGGGGAGGGAGAAGATAGATGGAAAGAGAGAACGAGAGAGAGGGAGAGAGAAAGAGAAGTAGAAATAGAGGTAGAGAGAGAGAGAGAGAGGAGGGGCGAGGGAAGGAGGGGTGGGAGAGAGAGAGAGAGAGAGAGAGAGAGAGAGAGAGAGAGAGAGAGAGAGAGAGAGAGAGAGAGAGAGAGGAGAGAGAGAGAGAACGAGAAAGAGAGAGATATAGAGAAAGATATGGAGATATATATCTGGAGAGAGATAGGGAGAATTAGAGAGAGATAGAGATAGAGATTGATAGAGAGAGGGGATAGAGAGAGAGAGAGAGAGAGAGAGGGAGGGAGAGAAGGAGGGAGAAAAAATGGTTGACAATCAGATGAGAAAATGGTACTTAACTGTTTTTGTCTTAGCCTACTTATATATAGATAATCACTCTTACACTCTGTATGCATTCTGTATAGCTGCACAACCGACCATAAATTCAATCAGGTGAAACATTCTTTAGTTTATGCAATTCCTGCGTGACAAACGCATTTTGATTACGAGTTATTTTTTACCTCGTTTCACAGTCGACTGCCTTTTAAAAATGACCAACACTTTAGTATGGTCACATAAAGGATTGAGGTGTACGCGTTAAACGGCGACAGAGGAATAGCTTGTTGGTTTGAACAAAACCGTTCCTGTAAACAGTAATTGCTTTAGCGGTTGTGATCCCGTATAAAACGCATCTCAATGGAGCCGGTCATTACTGGCCTTCCCCAGTGGACTAAAGTGGCCAATTTACTGAGGATGGTGCATTATAAAGCACATACAATCACAAGTACCAATCTAACTGTCTCTATTTCTGCAATTCTTACAATACACTTGTTCAAACATACCTATTACAGTTTTTATCGCTATTTAAGCTCATCGTTTAAAAGTACTTACACAGGCAGCCATTAGATTCTATATTTAGCTTGTTTTTTCACTATCGTCAACATTACACGCCTTTTTCAAACAGATTTAATAGTTCATCAATGGTAAAAAGATTTTTAAAAATAGCTTCATTATATTCCATCCAAACCTTCCATAGCAAAAGTACAACATACAAAATTAAGATTAGACGTGTGCAAACAAGTCCACAGCTGTGGTGCCTCGATTGCAATAATTAATAATAATATTATTATTAAGTCCGTCCGAGTTTCTTAATAATTTCAATAAGTAAAACAAAAGTAATAGCATTTTGTGTGCAAAAATAGTAATTAGAGACGAAATTATTGAACAAGTATCCCACTTTAAATATTTAGGATGTGACATCAGCTGTGGGTATGATAAAGATATTGAACACAAAACACATCAGTTTCAAGCTATTTGTGGTACAATAAATAGAACATTGAATAATAAAGCCCATAAACAAACAAAATTACAATTTTATAAAACAATGGCTGTCCCTGTCCTTTTGTAAGGGAGTGAATCTTGAATTACCACTACCAAAACAAGAAAGTAAAATCCAAGCAGCCGAAATGAAATTTTTAAGAAGAGTAAAAGGCTGTACTAGAATGGACCAGATAAGAAACGAGGATATCCGTGAAGAACTGCAGATGTACTACATAAAAGAAAATATATTTAACAACAAGATACAGTGGAAAGAACATGTAGAAAGAATGGAAGAAAGTAGATTACCAAATAAAATCTTCCATTATTTTCCAAGAGGAAAAAGAGATGTAGGACGTCCTCGGAAGAGATGGTCTTAGATTTATTAGTGAAGACGGAAAAGGCAACTCTTGCCTAAACCAGGAAGTGAAGAAGAAGAATATTATTATTTATTTATTTATTCAATGCCCAAGGTTGTTATGTCGACATTTGTGGTGATCTCTCCTGGCATTGGAGTAATTGTAACCCACTTCTGAAGTTGGGCCGCCTAGAAGGCGGAGTAATGCTGCCCCGATGATACGATGGGTGATGGTGATAGTGGCGCGCCAGGAGAGTCATCATCATCATCATCATCATCAACAATCACGGATTAAGCCCATGTGGCTTGTTCCGGTCTCATAGATTCTCATTCAAAAGTTGGATCTTCGGTCTACCAACATTCCTGCGTCCTTTTGGTTTGTATTCAAGTATAATTTTGGGAATGCGATCGTCTTCCATTCTTTGAACATGCTCTTTTCATTTTTTTCTAGATTATTTTATTCTATCTAAGAGTTTAAAGATATATACCTCATTTCTAATATCTTCAATTTTTCTCTTATCTAGAAGTTTGCAACCAGCCACACTTCTCAGAAATCTAATTTCGGCTGCTTCTATGATATTCTCTTCTCTTTTAGTTAAAACCCAAAATTCACTACCATACAATAGAGTCCTTAATCCTAAATTTAACCTAAATTCCAGACCATGGGCAACCACAGGAATAATGAATTACCTTTACAGGAAAAAAACAGAAGCCTTTGCAGATGACCAGATGTTAATAACAAAAACAGAGGATGAAGTACAAAGAATGCTATATAAACTAAATGAAATATCAAAAAATGCAACATGGAAATATCATCAGAAAAATCTGAAGCAATGGTATTCAAGGGCGCTCATCCAGTTCGGACAAAGATAATATTAGAAAATAAACCAATAGAACAAGTGGTAAGATATAACTTCCTAGGTTGCGAAATATCATACACAGTGGAAACAGATATAAATAACAAACTAAATAAGTTTAATTATATAACAGGAACACTAAAAAGAACTTCGAAAAATAAAGCCAGGAAAGACTCTATAATGAAATTATACAAGACAATGGCAGTGCCTATTATTAATTATGGATCCGAAACATGGACAGTGACAACACAACAATCTGCCAGAATACAAGCTGCTGAAATGAGATTCCTCAGACGAATAGCAGGATATCAAAGAAAAATACATAACACAGAAATAAGACAACAACTGAAAGTAGAGTCATCAATAGAGAAATACAGAACAAACTGGAAAGAACACTTGGCAAGGATGACTGATAATAGAATACCAAAAGCAGCATACAGCTATTCACCACGAGGAAGAAGAAGTTTGGGAATACTAAAGAAAAGATGGAAACAGCAGCAATTTGGAGCCGGAACAGGCTAGTAAATAAGCCTAAACCGTGAAGAAGAAGAAGAATAAGAAGACCTTTAAAGGAAAATTCCTATGGTTTGACCGGGAATCGAAGCCGGGACCTCATGGACAGTAGTCAGAAACGCTGACCACTAGCCCATGAGGCTGGTCATAATAATAATAATAATAATAATAATAATAATAATAATAATAATAATAATAATAATAATAATACAATTCATTCATTGAGAATTTTCCTCATCATTGAGGGTTTTCTCCAACCAATCTTAATAATTAGAATAAGTTTTAAAAATACATATGACTGCTGACTTATAGATTATCAATTTGTAATACATATTCATAAATTTCATTTAATCAACGTTCTCGATCGTTCTCTGTCCTCTGTATCTTGATTCGTTACACCAAATTTCATCATTGAATGTTAAATGGTATTCTCCCAGGTGCTTCTTGGTCTTCCCTTTCTTCTCCATCTTTCAATCTTCCATAAATGGACGGCCATTGTTAGTCTTCCATCCTGCATTCTTCTTACGTGTCCACACCACATTAGCCTTCTGTGTTCAATCTCATCCATGATACTTCTTTCTGCATTCATTCATTTTCGAATTTCTGTATTTCTAATTCTTTCCAGTTCAGATTTTCTGGAAGCTCTTCTCCAAAAATCCATTTCAACTGCAGTTATTCTGCTGGCATGTTGTTGTGTCATTGTCCAAACTCTCGATTCATCTAACGTTATACTTTCTAGTATGGACTTACAAATATTAGTTGTTTTGTTCTGTTAATGGTGTTTTTACTCCATAATAAAGAGTTTAATATTCCTATGGTTTTTCTTCCATTTCTTTATATGATGACCCATCTTTCTCTAATTAATAATAATAATAATAATAATAATAACAATAATTATAATAATAATAATAATAATAATAATAAATGTATTTATTTTATCTTGAGTTAAGCCTTAAGGCCTTGTCTACCACTCAACCAGATTAAAGAAATAAAATTACTCTTACATTTAAATTACTACACGGTACATCTACAATACAATTATTATTCACTGTATATTTTGATGTACTGTAGATTTAACGAATTTAATGAATAAAGTTAAGCTGTTTACTGAAAAACTATTATTTAAATATAGTTAACCGATATCTTAAAATATTTATACATTTAATATAAATGGAATGTTTGAAAACAAATCAGAAATGTGTGGTTATGTTTCATTAGTTTTTTCCACTGCAACTTCATCATATTATTTATTGCCAAATAGGATCACAATATTGTAAGAATTCACCTACTGGAGAAAAAATTAAACACATCAAATTGTATATTATATGTTACAACCAACATTATAGGTTATTAATTTATTTTTTTAGTAAAAAAACCCAGTAAAATCATTGTTTAAAAACACAATTATTGAACACACAATGTGTAGTTCGAAGGAATCTGTTCATTATTTATTATATTCATTGTATTTGTTGGAGAGTCAGTTACTCTGACCTGTTCAGAATATTAAAAAGGAGGAGCTTTATTTATCATACTTACTTACTCACTGGAACTATCGAACCCGTAGGTTCATGGCCGCGCGAACATAAGCTTTCTATACATCCCTATCCTGAGTTAATGCCTTCCAATCATTCCTTGTATAATCTACTTCCCTCAAATCATAGTTAATGTTGTTCTCCCACCTCATTCTTGGTCTACCAACTGGGCGTTTTCCCTCTGGCTTTCTCTCAAGAAGCTTCCATGCACGTCTTTCATTCCCCATACGCGCAACATGTCCTGCCCATCGCCCACAAAAGAGAATTCGATAAAGGGCGAGGTGAAACACGACTGTCGTTGGTTGTAAAATAAAATTAATTGAAACGTGATTGGTCATTGACTCCCATTTGGGCCATGAGTCAAACAGTCGTTAAAACTTCGAAATATATAAGGACGTTGGCAACATGGAATTACCATATTTTTCGAGAGGTTTAGTCGGAGATTTTATGAGAGAAGTGTCACATAGGACAAACGTGAACGCTCTCATATTTATTAAATAATGGCACAGATTCCAGAAATTTCTCATACCTCATTGATAACAACATAAGAATCTACAGCACCGTAAACTGAGTTTAAAAAAATACATTCTTTCGACATAATATAGCATTATCGTAAACAAGCAACAACATTTTTTGTTGACTAAAGCCGTGATCCACAGCTCTTCATACTACATTGCGTTTTTATACAGCCTTTTCATATAACACGCTCGTAGTTTTCGATACTATGTCACGTTACTATGCAGCTCTAAAGAAATCTATTATCTTTGGCCTGTCATACATTTCATAAGTTGGGTTGATTACATTTTTTAGGTTATTTATTTGACAGGTCAAAAAAAAAAAAGAAAAAAAAGAAAGGCGAAGGAATTTTCTTTCTCTATGCCAGAATTAAGTTACGATGGTTATTCTGTATTATTAATTTTTCTTCATTTTTTATTATAGTTACGAACAGGAGTTAAGTTTAACCTTCTCCCTTCTCTTCACCGTCATCCCTCATACAACACACTTATACAGGGTGATTCAGAATAAGTATTACAGACTTCTGGAGGCTGTAGAGGGAACATAGTAGGGAGTTTTCATGAGGAACCCATGTTCGGAAACGTACCATTTCGATGTAAAATAAGTTTTATAATCGAAACACAATGGGTTGATATCGTGTGCCTTGTGTTTCAGAATAAATATTACAGCCTTCTAGGGGTCGTACTACACCGGTCGAGTCGGAGGGAGATTTTGCATGAATTCTGGCGGCAGCAGAAATTTTATTGAACACATACTAGGTCTTGTGGGGGTGCATGTGTGAAAACATGCGTTGCAGGTACACTTTATGCAACGAACAACAGGGTCGCCACGTGGAACCACACTTTTAGTACAAATCCTAGAAGTGTGTAATATTTAAGACATACGATATAATCGCATTGTGTCTCGATTTTCGAACTTATTTTACATCGAAATTGTAAGTTTCCGGACATGGGTTCCTTATCAAAACTTTATCTATAAAGTCCCCTCTTCAACCCATAGCAGTCTGTAATATTTATTCTGAATCGCCATGTACTATCAACATTTCTAACATTAATTGTAATCACAAATGAGGTTATGTAATAAATTGTTTTAAAATAATAATATATTACCTTTTTTCAACTGTCTTCCTCAATTATAATTTATTCTTATTAAAAAAAACTTCGTAAAATGATTAGATCATGAAGGTCTCTCATAACCATGTTTCATCTTCGGCATGCTAATTACACTGGTCAACATGATTTTGTCTCATGAGTACCAATAGTTGTACTTAATGCAGTTTTTTATCGTGTTTTCATATATGTATTCGGAATTTCTCCATCACCCACAGTTGTTTTTATTTCAATTTCAATTAAAGGATTTAAATAATATTTTTTAAGAAACGTTTTTTCGTCCATTTGTCCATTGTAAAATAAAAACAAATGAGCTAACTCAAATGGTTTCAGCTATGGAAAAGAGATTTTGATGCACTCGAAAATCCGAAAAAATGCACGAATTTTTCGAAAAATGGCTTAAAAAATCGAAAATTTATATATAAAGGCAAATGGAATCCTAATATGCTGGCCGATTATTGTTGGACCATCAAGAGGGATGCTCCACAGGCGAAATATAGCAGAAAATTGTCATTTCTTACTTTCTAGGCGAGTCCGAATGTTCGAATATTGTGTAGTTACGAATGTAGAAAATATTAAAGTGTTTGAAATTATAAATGCCTGTCTCTCGGAAACCTCGCGTGATGGAGAAAAACCGATATCATATTTGAATTCAGGAGAAAAAATGCTATCAGAATCACATATTTTTCTTTCTGAGACAAAAAAAAAAGTTTATTTTTTGTTGCTCAGTGTTATACGCCGACAACAGTATCAATTAGCATGCCGAAGATGAAATACGTTTTTGAAAGGCCTTCATGATTTAATGATTCAATAATTTAATACTTACTTACTCACTCATTGGCACTATCGAACCCGTAGGTTCATGGCCGAGCGGACATAAGCTCTCCATACATCCCTATCCTGAGCTAATGCTTTCCAATCATTCCCTGTATAATTTACTTTCCTCAAATCATAGTTAATGTTATTCTCCCACCTCATTCTTGGTCTGCCAACTGGGCGTTTTCCCTCTGGCTTTCCTACAAGAAGCTTCCATGCATGTCTTTCATTCCCCATACGTGCAACATGTCCTGCCCATCGCAGTCTACGAGACTTAACTGTTCTTATTATATCTGGCTTCCTATAAAGACCATATTCAATAATTTAATATAAAAATAAATTATAATTCACGAAAAGATACTATATTATTATTTAAAACACTTATATACATACGTAATGGCTTAACATCCCAATGCTGGGGCTTAACCTCTCCTTTATTAGGAGTTACTAGACCAAGTTAATTTAGTTATGCTTATTTCCCAAAGATGTCATGAATGGTATCCGGTCAACATACCGATCCAATGAGACATCAAGTAGGCAACTAGGTATTAACTAGGATGGAATAGGTCGGTAAATTTTGCGCAGAGGCCTCTTTATTCAGGCTGAACGATCTTTTACGAGCCTGAAAACCATCAGACTCATGAATCACGGCTTTAAGTCCCTCCCGGATGACTTGCTCCTTGGATTTTTCCATCCTAAAAAATTAATCGACTCCGTCCGGGTTTGAACCCGCGACCCTCGGGAACAGAGGCAAGGTATATAACCAGTTGTCCACCGCGGCCAACACCACACACAAACACTTAAACATAATTTGATCCTATACTCCTTTCTGTAAAAGCATACATTTTCAAACTGATATATTTTTTTGCAAATGCCCCAGGTTGTCTTTCGACAATCCTGGTGTTCTCTCCTGGCATGGCGTACTTGTAACCCACTTCTGAGGTTGGGACGCCTGGAAGGCGGAATTACGTCGCCCCGATGATATGATGGATGATGATAGTGGTGCGCCAGGAGAGCCCCCAAACCTAAGCTTAATCTAAGATGAATATGAATGTTGATGATTGCGATGGACATATGATTTCGGGGACCGTTTAGGCCTTAAAGTTATCCTGACATTTGTCTTACAGGTGAGAAAAAACTCCGATAAAAACCTCACCCAGAAAACTTGTCCCGACCGGGGATCGAATCCGGGCCCGTTGCGCTACCTCGAGACCAAAGCGATGGAGACAATATGAACAATAAAAACAATAAAATTGGTAATTGAGATCTCAATCGCCCTCAACTATTCAGTGCTGTTAAATATTATAGTACAAACTATTCTCAACTCATATCCAACTTAGGGTCGGGTCGAGGGATGAGATGAATGTCCCTGTGAATGATAAGGGTGCCGGCCGACCACGCCTGTTACACTGTCACGGGGCAGATGAACGAAATGGTCATTGACTACCATTTGGGACATGAGTTAAATATTTAACATTTTCCAATACTGTTATTTTAACACAGTTCCAATAATGGATCATATTATAATACTATATAATGATATTGTGAAAAGAAAAATTAATACCTGAACCAGGAATCAAACCGTGGACCTCTAGTTCTCCAGACTAGTTACAGCCCACTACACCATTCAACACCTGGCACAAACACCAACAATTCTTTCCACATATACAAATCTATAATTCTCGTTTCGTCCGCTGTCAGGTAGATAACACTGCCATCACCAACAGCCGGCTTCGTTTAGAAGTATCTATATTTGAGAATTTTACACCACCACTTTTATAAGTAGTAAACGATGTTATTTAACATTTTCAAATACTGTTATTTTAACACAGTTCCAATAATAGATCATATTATAATATTATAATGATATTGTGAAAAGAAAAATTAATGTCTGAACCAGGAATCGAACCGTGGACCTCTAGTTCTCCAGACTAGTGTGCAGTCCACTACACCATTCTAGACACAAACATTAACAATTCTTTCCACATATACAAATACACAATTCTCGTTTCGTCCGCTGTCAGTAGGTGTCACTATCATCGCGAAAGGCCGGCTTCGTTTAGAAGTATCAATCTAAATTACTTCTAGATAAAGGAATACTAAAATAAGTTCATGATGATGATGAAATACAAGAAATGGTAAACTCACCTCTGCCAGCCGGTGAGAGCAATTCCTCTGAACCCGCCCTTGAACTTGGGGCCTTCAGAGCTCATCACTTCCAGCCATCTGAGGTTATTTTCAAGGTGACGCTTCACATTCGGGATATAGAGTGTTTCTCCAAACGCGCCCTTAAAAGCGCTTGCTGACCAAACATAAGGAAAAACTGCTGCAAACTTATCCCAAACCATACTCGGGACGAAGCGGTACACATCTTCCGCGTAGACCCACACCTGTAAGAGGAAAGCATGAATATTAGCACTATATGATTCAATTAAGAGGGAGAAGTTATATAGTATCCTGCTGGAGTTTGGAATTCCTAAAAAGTTAGTTAGACTTATACGAATGTGTCTAAATGGCTCAAAGAGTAGGGTGCGTGTAGGCAAACAGTTTTCAGACACTTTTGAAATCCAGAATGGGTTGAAGCAAGGAGATGCACTATCTCCTCTACTATTTAATTTTGTACTAGAGCATGCCATTAAATCTTTAGAGAATGAGGAAGGCTTACAACTGAATGGTATTAATAAGCTGTTAGTTTATGCTGATGATGTAGTACTACTGGCCGATAGCGAGGAGATACTAAAGGCCAACACGCACACACTATTGAGTAACACTAAGAAATTAGGACTGGAAGTAAATATCAGTAAAACTAAATATATGACCACACGTAGAAATTCAGCAGGCCTATATAATGGAAATGGACAGCTAATGACAAATGAGGGAAATTTTGAGGAAGTGGCTGAATTCAAATACCTAGGAACAATAATCACAAATAGAAATGAGATGCACAAAGAAATTAAACATAGGCTCAATTCTGGAAATGCATGCTATTATGCATTGCAGAGACTTTTGATGTCCCAACTCCTTTCAAAAAACGTTAAGCTGAAAATATATAAAACTATTATTCTACCAGTTATATTATATGGGTGCGAAACATGGACTCTTACTTTAAGGGAGGAAAGGAGATTACAAGTATTTGAGAATAAAGTTCTTAGAAAAATTTTTGGACCAAAGAGAGATGAACAGACAGGTGATTGGAGAAGATTACATAACAATGAACTACTTGGTCTTTATAGGAAGCCAGATATAATAAGAACAGTTAAGTCTCGTAGACTGCGATGGGCAGGACATGTTGCGCGTATGGGGAATGGAAGACGTGCATGGAAGCTTCTTGTAGGAAAGCCAGAGGGAAAACGCCCAGTTGGTAGACCAAGAATGAGGTGGGAGAACAACATTAATTATGATTTGAGGGAAGTAGATTATACAGGGAATGATTGGAAAGCATTAGCTCAGGATAGGGATGTATGGAGAGCTTATGTCCGCGCGGCCATGAACCTACGGGTTCGATAGTGCCAGTGAGTAAGTAAGTAAGTATAGTCCAAGTATTTTCATTAACCAGTTCAAGGTCATACTGGAGTGTCAATCCCCTTCAGAGTTTCATGATGCATTGTGAGACAATCTCGAACAACGCAACTCTTTATCCCATAACTTATTAACTCACTGGCACTTTCGAACCCGTAGGTTCTTGACCGCACGGACAAAAGCTCTCCATATATCCCTATCCTGAGCTAATGTTTTCCAATCATTCCCTGTATAATTTACTTCCTTCAAATCAAAGTCAATGTTATTACTAGTAAAATTCATATCTACTTTCAAGTTAATGTTATTCTCCCACCTCATTCTTGGTCTACCAACTGGACGTTTTCCTTCTGGTTTTTCTGCAACAATTTATAATTGGATTCAATGTGGCAGCTGCTGTTGATCGACAGAACGAATGCAAGTAGAATGAATGTGGATATACAGGAAATGGCTGAACTTTACAACAGGTAACATGTCTTTTTTATTACTTCATAAACTCCTGTAAAATTTTATTCTTAGGGTTTCATTTTTCAAATTATTTCCCGCCATTTACAATTATTTTTTACTTATTTTCTAACGAATATTTGAATATATTTTTCACGATATTGAACTACATGAAGATGTGGCAGCCGTATTGATTTTAACGAATATTCGGTGTTCCAGTGCAGCCAACATACAGTCTGTACTAATTAACTTACACTATATAAAATCAGAATGCACACGTTAGAGAATTTAAATTGCGTTAGGTTAGCTTTTAGGTTGGTCTTTCTCAGGTTAGAGTACTTAAATTGTGTTAGATTAGCTTTTAGGTTGGTTGGCAACGCGAGTTGAAATATCGTGTATATGTTGGCTGCATCCCGTGATTCCATAGTGTAAACCGCTTCGCGTCTGTTGGCGCATGCGCATGATGTATTGTTGGAGCTTAGAAAAAAATTCTTGTCACATGTTGTAAATTATTTCCCAGGACATTTTTTTTAATGTTTAGGGAAGCCTAAAATGTGAATAAGAAATAGGTTACAAGTTTGATTGCACCGTTTGATGATTATATTATTAGGCTACAGGGAATATGATATTACTTTTGGAAAGTCAAGATCATGAGGAAAACCCATGGGAAAGAAGAACTGAACAAGTGAAGAGAAATATAGGCCTACATGACATGGAATACGATTGGGAAAAATTAAAAAATAAGTCTGTGATACAGGAAATGCATAAACTAACCGAATTCCTCAGCACGTAGAATTTATGGACCCATTTTGTATGTTTTTCGGAGTACATATTTATTTTGTTAAATTGGAGAAACTCGATTTCTGATGCCAGCCTATTTAAAAGCGTCCGACTGTAGTGAAAACAAATCATGCATAACCTTAGGTTATTACCTATTTGCATATTGTTGTAAATTTCACATACATTTAAATAACATTTATCGATTCACTTTTCCCTATTGCTTTATTCTTCTTCTTCTGTTCTGTGATTATACGAATCCGCTACTTTATTAAAAATACTAAATAAATTAAACTAACGCTTCTTATAGGATACAATGCCAATTTAAGGGTTAATTAAAATTATATAGTATACATACGACGAACCCATATGGCGTTTGCTAGAGACAAATTTTAATTTCGGGTTTCAGGTATACTCCCCCTTCTAATGGTCGAATTTCGCCTATCTTTTTTAAATACCTTCCTCGGTTTATTTTAATAGCACATACCGAGTTTCATCGTGAAGCATCGAAAACTGTGACCGCTAGAGCGATATTTAAATTTCCGTTTCATTTCAGTTGAACAGTTATTTCAAATCTGACCGGGTCGATGAAGGAGCAAGTCCTCTGGGAGGGATTTTAAGTTGTGGGTTCCGAATCTGAAGATTATCAGGCTCGTAAAATATCCTTAAGCCTGAATAAAGAGGCCTCTAAGCAAAATTTACCGATCACTTCATTCTACAGTAGTAATACGATAGTTGCTCACTAATATCTCATGTTGACCGCATACCATTCATGACATCTTTAGGAAAATAAGTGCAACTAAATTAACTTGGTCTAGTAGGCCTAACTCCTAAGAAAGGAGAGGCTAATGCCCAACACTGGGCCGTTAAAGCCATTGTAGATAATGATTAATTTTTCTGAAATGTTTAAATCTTAAAGTCCGTACCTGATCTATCAGTTATCTTCAAATAAAACAAATTTGCTTAAAAACTTCGTGAAACATTAAAAAATGTAGGCCTTTCAGAAAACAGTGATCCCATCATCAGTATTTAAAATGATTTATTTTTCTGCAAGTAAAACGAACATTTGAAGCTAACGTAAAACGTGATATCTGCTTATGTTCTGTTTTTTCAAACTAACAAACGAACTAACTAACTCACTCACTGGCATTATCGAACCCGCAGATTCATGGCCTCGCGGTCAAAAGTTCCCCATACATCCCTATCCTGAGCTAGTATTTTCCAAACATCCGTGTATAATCTACTTCCTTCAAAACACGGTTAACATTCTCCCATCTCATTCTTAGTCTATCAATTGAACGTTTCTCCTCAGGTTTTTCTACAAGGAGCATTCATTGTTCCTCTTTCATTTCCCATTCGTGTCACATGACCTGCCCATCGCAGTCTACGAGCCTTAACTGTTCTTTATATATAGAGAACACTAAAACACCAGTGAGCTATATAAATATCACGCAGCTCACTGTTGTCTCCATTCGCCTGTCTGTTCATCTCTCTTTGGTTCAACATTTTTATTAAGCTCTTTATTCTCAAATACTCGTAATATTTTCTCCTTCCTTAAAGTAAGAGTCCATGTTTCGGATCTATATAACTGCGAGAATAAGTTTTATATATTTTTAGTGTAACGTTTTTTTTAAAACAAATTGGGACGACAAGAGTCCCTGAAATGCATATCATACATTTCCAGAATTGAGCCTATGTTTAATTTCTTTGTGCACCTCATTTCTATTTGTAATTATTGTTTAGATATATGAATTCAACAACTTCTTCATCAAAATTTCCCTCATTTGTCATTAACTGTCAATTTCCGACAGTTTTTCTCGGTGAGGTTTTTATCGGGGTTTTTCCTCACCTGTAAGACAAATGTCAGGAAAACTTTAAGGCCCAATCGGTCCCCGAAATCATATGGCCATCGCAATCATCAACATTCATATTCATCTTATATTAATCTTAGGATTAGGGACTCTCCTGGCGCACCACTATTATCATCACCCATCATATCTTCGGGGAAACATAACCCCGCCTTCCAGGCGCTCCAACCTCAGAAGTGGATTATAACTACGCCATGCCAGGAAAGAACACCAGTAATGCCGAAAGATAACCTGGGGCATTTGCAAAAAAAAAAATATTTTTTTCTTTTCTATGTGTGAACATATATTTAGTTGTATTGATGTTTACTTCCAGTCTCTTTTTCTAGACACCGCCTCGATTATAAATTTGCTATGGTGTTTAATTTTGTTAATGTTTGTTACAAACTGATAGTCTGTAAGTCCGTAATCATTTATGTATTTTTTAAAACTCATGTTCATTATAAAGATTGGTTGGAGAAAATCCTCAATGATGAGGAAAATTCTCAAAATGAATGAATGATTAATTGCTGGGAACAGACAATGGGCAGACTATCTAACATGTAATTTGAATACATTTTTAATAAGGCAAGCTTACTAATGTGTCAATTACTTATGTGACAAGTACACAAGATACGACACTAGATGCATCATAAGAACTGTACGCAATTAGAATCAAATTACATACCCGCAGTTAACAAGGGCTTGCCTTGAATGTAATGTTTTATGTTACCTTTTCGTTTCACGCGAAATTATAATTAAGGATAATGCATACATGTGTAAAGCACACGTAACCCTTATTATAAGTATCGATTATCGAAATGATATAACGAGATTGTAACATACAACATGCCTGCTGATCATTTCAAACTTACCGTTTCTTAGAGTCACGGACTCGACGTCATTTGATCAACCGGTTAATAATATTTTCTTTATTATTGCCTCACTCTGATGGTTAACAGTTTATATAAAAGCGGGTGCCGCGCGGCAATGCTTGACATGCGGTGTTGTCACGTTTCTCATAGCGCTATGGGCGTTTATTACACAAGGACAGAAGACATTGATTATTTATGTTATTATTATTTAATTTTTATATTATTATTTTGTATTGTTTAACTTTTAAAATTAAAATGATATGAGTATTTATTTATTAAATAATTTAATTCAAATACGTATTATATAGCTTGTTGGTCTACATAAATGTAATATTCATACAAAACCATGCTGAAAATATTATTATTATTATTAATTATTATTCCTCTTCTTCTACTACAAGGTTTAGGCTATGCAGCCTGTTCCGGCGAAGTTAAAAGTGGAGTCCATCTTCTACGTGGTCGGCCAACATCTCTTGTTCCTCTGGGATTATACAGGAAGGTTCTTTTTGGTATTCTTTCGTTGTTCATTCTCATTAAGTGTTTTTTTTCTTATTATTTTCGCTGATTTTATCTTCAATGTTATATATATTTAATTCTTCTCGTATAGTTTCATTCCTTATTCTATCCGCTCTTGTGCATGCTTTCACATTACGTAAAAACAGCATTTCCGCAGTCTGTATCCTGCTTTTATCCCTTGATTTCATTATCCAATTTTCACTTCCATACAACAACAAAGCAACAGCCATTGTTTTATATAATTTAAGTTTCGTATCTTTCCTTGTTTTCGACCTAAGGTTCTTTTTATGGTTCCACAAATAGCCTGAAATTTATTTACTTTATTTTCTATATCTTTACTTTCTCTATAAGTTATATCACATCCTAAATATTGGAAATGTGATACTTGTTCTATTATTTTGTTATCCAGTACAATTTTTGATCTAATTCCATATTTACCAATAAATGCCATTACTTTTGACTTATTTATTGATATTTTACAATGATATCTATTGGATTATTATTATTATTATTAGCCGCGGTGGACTAGTAATTATGCTCCTTGCCTCTCATCCCGAGGATCGCGGGTTCGAACCCGACCGGAGTCGATGGATTTTTTTAAGATGGAAAAATCCAAGGAGCAAGTCCTCCAGGAGGGACTTTAAGCCGGGGTCCCGAGTCTGAAGATTTTCAGGCTCGTAAAAGATCCTTAAGCCTGAATGAAAAGGCCTCTAAGCAAAATTTACCGATTTTCCCGTCCTAGTACTACCTTGGTTCCTAGATGTCAGTATGAGGCGGAACGCTGACCACGGACCACTCAAACGACATCTATATGAAAACAAGTGTAACTAAATTCGTATAGTTCAAATTCTTTCCTGTAGGGGGAGAGCGCCAACATTTCTGTTAAGGGAAACATGGGCTTACAAGATACAAGAACATTATTATTAACTGTTCCATCTGAAATATTTTCCCATGGCCGCCACCTGTTGAAATCACTTATATATTAAACTAATATAATATGTAGATATAGTATTATTATTCGAGCTACATATCGCAATAAATCACTGATAATTATGCCAATAATTACGGTATACAATTTTATAACTGGATCGAATGTTCCACATAATTCCAAGTTTTAATTGAAATGAGTGAAGAATAGCAATGTGGCAACATCGTGGTAGTCGCGGCATTCGAGATCTTTGTATTTTAATAGCATATAACAGCTGCGGGGAAACAAAGCGTGCCGCTTGTTAAGCTCATAGTGAGGCGATAATACCAATCAATTTATTTATTTATTTATTTATTTTACCTGATGGAGTTAAGACCGCCACAGCGGTGGACTAAATTTCAACATATTTGTGGAATATTCAGACCAACACTGAGGAGTGAAGTTAGAAAGGAAGCGCAGCTAAGATTTACTCAACAATAGCACACTACCAATGACAACTTAAGGAAGGGAGGCCTGGGTCCCGATGGAAAAAGACAAAAGTTAAATTCAGGCAGCGGGAATAAGCTTCCTACAGGCGGTGTAGGTTGTACAAGAGAAGAACATAGAAATGAGAATATTAGAGAGGAACAAAAAGTACAACCACTTCTTCAACAAATAGAATAACACAGGAACAATTGGATAGAGCATCTGCAAAGAATAACAGAGGATCGGATACCAAAGATGGCACTGATATATAATCCTGGAGAACGAAGATCGGTGGGAAGACAAAGAAAACGCTGAGCTGAACAAATGCGAGATAGGAATAGGTAAAGACCTAATCCGTGAAAGAAGTGGATGATGAAGTTAAAATGTAAAACAAAAAAAGTGATTCATATGACGAGAAATATTATTTCAAACTAGTAAATGTGCAATAACTGTTACCACAGTCTGAAAGACTAAAGAAGAGACAGGGCTCTATGTTGTAATTTGTAATTTACTACCCATAACTGCGCTTTCAACTTCGGTAATAAAAGCGTTTATTGTACTTTATAACTCTGTCGGGCGAGTCGGAAAAAAAATAACGTCTGTACTAGAAATGTCATGTTATGATGCAGCTGATTAACTGCTAGTGTTTCCACTCGTAGTTTTAATTGTTCGGTTAACTGTAAGACAAAAACATTAAAACAAGAGTAACTACATTCATCTGTTCTTTATATTCCATACAAGCCGCATCATATTGCTCCAATTTTTATGAAGAAGAAAATAAAATGTCCGTCACGCAGGAAATGCGTAAACTAAGTTTATTAGGATCAATGTGAAATATACCTTATATAATTACAGAGTGTCCCAAATTGATGTATACACTCTTTGAAACGTTATTTCTCAACAACGAAATGAGACACAAATACAATTTTTGTTGTGTATGATCCAGAAGGCACTGGAAAAGCATGTTTATCGATCTTCACGTCTTTATAAACAACAATGGCGGCGAGATTATAATTCTATGAACGTAAGTGGATACTGAAGTGTTATTGGAAAGTGGAGAATGTTGTTGAAGTGCAACGACGTTGGATTGTTGAATTTGTGACACCACCACCAACAAGGGTAACAATAACTAGAATCCGAGATAAGTTTGAAGACGATGGAACGGTGCAAGATGTGTTGAAAGGTCGGTGCGGAAGAAAGAGACGTTCTACTGATAACGAGAGTACTGTTGCAGTCTTCAAACTTGTCTCGGATTCTTGTTATTGTTACTCTTGGTGGTGGTGGTGTCCCAAATTCAACCATCCAACGTCGTTGCACTTCAACAACATTTTCCACTTTCCAAGAACACTTCAGTATACACTTACGTTCACCGAATGATAATCTCGCCTCCATTGTTGTTTATAAAGACGTGAAGATCGATGCACGTGTTACTATGCTTTTCCAGTGCCCTGTCGATCAAACACAACAAAAATTGTATTTCTGTCTCATTTCGTTGCTAAAAAATAACGTTTCGAAGAGTGTATACTCTGTATATTTGGAATTAGTCTGTTCCTTCGAAATTAGGTCATAATTCTTTAAAGAGTAAGCTAATTAATTCCATTTCTACACCATTTATTACATAATCTAAATAATAAATACAATTTCATCTTTCAACATTCAAGCAATTAGTTCATTTTAATTTTTTTACATGAAGAGTGCCCACAAAGATCTGCTACCGAAACAATGAAGCTTAAGTCGTAAACTACTTGAGATAGAGTCGTATGGTTTTTTAAACGTATTCTACATCTCTCAAAGTTTTGTTTACATTTGTTGCAGATTGTGATTTAAACGACAATGACGACACCACAGGAAAAGGCCGAATGTGTATGGTGGTATGCTGAGTCTTGTAAATCACCAGTAACTGTTTAGCGAAATTTCCGCCTGCAATATGGACGAGATCCTCCATCAAAATCATCCATAATTAGATGGGCTGAGAAATTTCTAGCGACTGGCAGTGTAATGGAATTACTACGGAATAGACGACCAGGTGTGCGCCAAGAAACTATCGACGATGTGCAACTTGCATTTCAATGCAGTCCTCAAAAATCGGTTCGTTGTGCTTCACGGGAACTGCATTTACCAAAATCAACAATTCATAAAGTCCTCCATCAAGCGGATACATCTTCAGGCCTATAAAGTGCAAATTAAGCAAGCGTTGCTTCCAACTGACTTTCCGCAGCGTGCTGAATTTTCTGATTCCATGCTGAACGCAATTGACGAAGACAATGAGCACCTGCAGAAGGTGATGTTCTCTGATGAAGCGACATTCTTTGTGACTGGACATGTTAACCGCCATAACGTTCGGATATAGGTTCTGAACGCCCTCACAACACTGGTGAACATGTTCGTGGTAACCCAAAACTCAACATTAGACGTGCTCTTATGCTCGATAGAGTAATCGGTCAATTTTTCTTTGCGGAGAAGACGGTTAAAGGTGTATTATGACATGCTTAATGAATTCCTACTCAGGTTTTGGAACTGCATCCAACTATAATGTTTCAACAAGTCGGAGCACCTCCTCTGAAGATGATTGGGACCTTTTGGATAGGCATTTACCTGGAGATGGATTGACCGTGATGGAATAATCGCCTGGCCACCGCATTCCTCTAATATCACCCCATCAGACTTCTTCCTTTGGGGATACGTCAAGGATCGAATTTACGAAACCCGTGTTCTAAATATTCACACACTCCTTAGACGGATTGTTGCGAGTGTACAAACAGTTGATGTCGATATGTTACAACGTGTATGAACGCAGTTGGAATATCGACTCGACATCCCGAGGGCAAGTAGAGGGACACATGTTGAAGTCTTGTAAAAACAAAACAAAACTTTGGGAGATGTAGAATACGTTGCAAAAAACCGCATGTCTCTATCTCAAATAACTTTACAGGCTAAGTTTCATTGTTTTGGTAGCAAGACTTTGTGGAAACCCTGTTTTTGACCCTTAGGTGTATTAATCTCATTTTTACTACAGCTGCCACTTTTATGGGATATGTTAAATTCCTCAGCAAGTGGAATTTAGGGTCTCAATTTTCTGGCTTGTTCCGCGACCTAACTGAGTGGTTGAGGCAAGATGTCTTGGCGCAGAGCTACGGGACGCGCGCTGGTTAGAGCCTATACAGGGGAAGAAATTTTCTCATGGTATTTCGGCCAGTATGGAACCGGTGCTATCCAGCATCATGAGGAATTTGGGTAGCTACAATATATGGGGACCCGACTATCTTTGTTGTATACTGTAATATTGAAAGTCTCAAAATAGCAATATTTTGTGATATTATTCACTGTTTCTCACATTTAGTAAGTAATACCGCCCTAAAAATGTTCGGAAGAATTTGTTTTAGAAGGTGGAATTGGGAAGTACTCGAACAACCACCAAATTCATCGGACTCGAACATTTATGATTATAACTTATTCACAAAGATCAAATAACCTCTACAAGGCATTCTATTTCATTGAAGAGTTGATATCCAGAAAGATCGATCAGATGGGAGGGATGTCCAAAAACGGTGCTGCAGATGAAGTGTACAGTATTTAAAGGATTTGACAACGTATAATTGACTTGAGAAGAGACTATAAATAAAGTCCATAATGTCAAAAATAACCTATATACATTTTTTTGTGATGTTACCTTCAGCTGAAGAAAAGTAACGCATAGGGGTACTCAGTTTTTAACGGCCGGTCACATTGTGTGTCTAAAACTGTACATACATTGAACAAATATTTATACAGACAAAATCTTGATAACTTGAGCTCTCCTTACAGCGCAGACTTAATAATTACAAGGTTTATACCCGTAGAAACGTAACCGGGAGAAGATAAAAAGGAAATTGGAGATGGTTTCTGCATGCAGAGCTTTGTAATAGAAACTTGTAAGGGAAACTCATTAGAACGTACTTCAAAAACCATTTTCTTTCTTCTCCTCGTCTGACAGATTAATGCCCACAGCTAACATTTTTAACGAGGACAATCACTTTCCAAAAAAATAATAATCCTTCCGCATTAAATATTCTCACTTGATTATTAGACTATTTAAAATAATATCACAAATGTGCCTAACTACGTTGTCGTGAGGAGTTATAATTTTCATATCAGTATTTGAAACAATTTAGTAAATTAATCCTTCCAAAGTAATTCTGCCCGAAGGCAGGTCCTTCACTGCAATCATAGCATTTTCATGCTATGCTTGCAGCTTTACTAGGGAATTGTGTAGGTGTGGTAGCTTCCCGTTGCTTTCCACACCGGTGAGGATGATGATGATGATGATAAGGATGATGGCCATATGATTTCGGGGACCGTTTGGGCCTTAAAGTTTTCATGACATTTGTCTTACAGGTGAGGAAAAACCCCGATAAAAACCTCACCCAGAAAAACTGCCCCGACCGGGGATCGAACCCGGGCCCGCTGCGTGACAAGGCAGCACGCTACCTCGAGACCACAGCGGTGGACGTATTTTTCATGTTCTTTTAAAATATCATCATCAACATCATCATCATCATCCATGAATTAAGCCTGTTGGCTCGTTCCGGTTTCATGAAAGCTAGAATTGTTAAAATTGTTCAGACCATTTCTGTGTGGGCGTCCAACATTTCTCCTTCCGTGCGGTTTTTTAAATATATTTTATTATATTCATTAAAAATTCAGTTGAAACTCAAATTACACTGGTCAACATGATTATTGTCTCATGAGTACCAATAGTTGTACTTAATGCAGATTTCTATCGTGTTTTCAAATATGTATTCGGAATTTCTCCATCACCCACAGTTTTGCTAACTCAGGAGATTTCAGCTATGGAAAAGAGATATCAAGGTAAATTGAATCCTAATATGCTGGCCGATTATTGTTGAACCATCAAGAGGGATGCTCCACAGGCGAAATATATAAGAAAATCGTCATTTCTTACTTTCTATGTGAGTCCGAATGTTCGAATATTGTGTAGTTACGAATGTAGAAAATATTAAAGTGTTTGAAATGATAAATTCCTGTCTCTCGGAAACCTCGCGTGATGGAGAAAAACCGATATCATATTTGAAATCAGGAGAAAAATACTATCATAATCACATATTTTTCTTTCTGAAACAAAACAAGTTTATTTTTCTGTTGCTCAGTGTTATTATTTAATTCGAATTGCCTTTTTACGACTTTTTTTCAGTTTTTAGGTATTTTTTTTAGGATATATAGGCATTTCATAGGTCCTCAGCTTCCGAGCCTCTTTAAAACATAAATAACATCTCTATCGAAACGAAAACACTGTAAGCGGAGTTTTTGAACACCTGTAGAACGAGTTAATACACAGCTTCTATATTCCCAAGCAATACATCAATTTACAAAACAGAATGTATGATATTAGTAAAGGCCCCAGTTCATAATTAACTGTAGGATATGTATTAGAGAATGATATATTGGGTTGGATGTTAAATCAGTTCTATACATTGCAATGGGAGGGAAGAAATTTTACGTGAACTACCATTATCCAGATATAATTTATGAGCTATTAGTAACACGGGAAGCGTGCAAGTGCTGATTAATTGACAAATATTACAGATAAGCAAGATGGCGATACCGCGCTAATTTAATAACTACCAACATTAAGAAAGATATGGATTTCACGCTGTTAATAGCTGTAACTATTGCCAGTGCGAAATAGAAACTAATATATGTAATTAAATCCTCAAACACGCTACACTTTTCCCATGAGTGGATGTCGGATTTTTAGGCTCCAAAATATATTATTTACATATTTTCTATCTATAATTGCGTGCCCAATGTTGAGCCATAGCCTCTCCCTTATTAGGAGCCACTAGACCAAGTTAATTTAGTTACCTTATTTGACCACGGATGTCATGAATGGCATGCGGTCTACACACACCGACTCTAGCAAACAAGTAAGGTATTACGAGGACGTTGAGCTTGGTAAATTTTGCTTAGATGACTTTTTATTCGGGCTCAAGGATCTTAACAAGCCTGAAAATCTTCAGACTCGGGACCCACGGCTTAATGTTCCTCCCAGAGTTCTTGCTCCTTGGATTTTTTGGTCCTAAAAATCCATCGACTCCGGCCAGGTTTGAACCAGCGACCGTCGGGACCAGAGGCAAGGGGCATAAAAACTATTTTATTTAATCAATTGAGTTGGTGTTTACTTGATGAAAATCCATATTTATTAATTAAATAAAAATAAAACTACGTTTTATTTTTATTTAATTAATAACTATTTTATTTATTTAGCCTGGTTGAATTAAGTATAATATGAAAATTAATACCGAGAAAAAAAAAGTAATGGCCTTTCGTGGAAAACACCTTGTATATAGCAAAATTTATCATTAATTCATTTTGAGAATTTTCCTCATTATTGAGGGTTTTCTCCAATCAATCTTAGTCATTAACATGAATTAATATATATATATATATATATATATATATATATATATGTTATAATTAAATGTTTAACATTGAGCAATGCAAGCTTAATATGGAATGATAAGAAAAATAAATGCCTGGACGGGATTCGAACCCGGATCTCTGAGTCTCGGTCTTCACCGCCATCTAGCAGCTGACTATATCAAGTAAGCAAATTAAAGAGAATATTTTTTCTCGCGACATCTAGTAATAATGGAGAGTATAATACATATATAAGAAAAATAAGTGTTTGAATAAGATTCGCCTGGTAGTGTAATGGATATCACACTGAGGTACAGACTCAGAGATCCGGGTTCGAATCCCGTCCAGGCATTTATTTTTCTTATCATTCCATATATATATATATATATTATATATATATATATATGTTATAATTAAATGTTTAACATTGAGCAATGCAAGCTTAATATGGAATGATAAGAAAAATAAATGCCTGGACGGGATTCGAACCCGGATCTCTGAGTCTGTACCTCAGTGTGATATCCATTACACTACCAGGCGAATCCAATTCAAACACTTATTTTTCTTATATATGTATTATACTCTCCATTATTACTAGATGTCGCGAGAACTCGGTCTTCACCGCCATCTAGCAGCTGACTATATCAAGTAAGCAAATTAAAGAGAATATTTTTTCTCGCGACATCTAGTAATAATGGAGAGTATAATACATATATAAGAAAAATAAGTGTTTGAATTGGATTCGCCTGGTAGTGTAATGGATATCACACTGAGGTACAGACTCAGAGATCCGGGTTCGAATCCCGTCCAGGCATTTATTTTTCTTATCATTCCATATATATATATATATATATATGACTACGGACTTTTAGGCTATCGGTTTGCAACAAATATTCATAAATATTTGTACAGATTAAAAAATACTGGAAATAGTGAATTCATTTACTTATCCTGCATATACGTTAGTACATTTGAAAGAAGAAGATATATCAAATACAATTATTCAT
Organism: Diploptera punctata; assembly: GCA_030220185.1. Lineage (NCBI taxonomy): Eukaryota > Metazoa > Arthropoda > Insecta > Blattodea > Blaberidae > Diploptera > Diploptera punctata. Next base: position 1,318,977 of record JASPKZ010008863.1, read on the forward strand.
TTTAATTAAACCATGAGAATAATAAATTCAGTAATGAAACCTTTACTAGTCCAGAGAGATATCAGAGTGGCAAGACCAACACTTTATTACGGCAGTGCGGTGTGGAATCAGAGTAAAGGAGGAGACCAGGATATCTTCTAGTGAAATAAGATATACATCAGGGTACACCAAGGATATTTTAATTACTCTAGCTAGAGATTCAGTTTTTAGGGTAAATTGTTTCGGGATTTTCTTTTGCAACTATTCTTTTATTACTTCGTTGGTTTGTACACAAACGAAATGATGATGTCTTGAAGGAACTACGTTTAGAACAGTCATTGAGAACATACAAGAATATCAGAACAGGATGAATCATTTGCGATGAATAAGTTCAGACAGAATTTGCCAAGTCATGCTTGGTTATTGTTCAACACGTACGAAATCTCTGGGCAGTCGGAGGAAGCACTGATACAAAGTTCATCAGTGATACAGTAACAGGACTATAGGCCTAAGCCTGGATGAAGAATAATTAAGGTCATGTGGACTTCTATTCCACTCACCAGGGCAAAAATACTTTGCATTAGAATACAGCAATCAGATGTAACTCTAATATTAAATATATCTTTCTGTATAAATATAAATGTTTGTTTGTTCAAAATCTTAAATCTTCGAAAGTTCTTCACCGATTGCTTTGCAATTTTGAAACAACGTTGCATTCGAATACACGCGTGTTTTTATGCAGATCTCGCACAAGTGACAGGTAAAAACATGATTTTTTTCGAAAAACGGAAAAAAAGTTTCATCTGTCGGACTAACAGCAATACACATTATACTATATAATCTTTCCGTTTAACTGGACGGTGCAATAGCAACGCGTGGCCGAGTACTGCTATTACAAAACGGTAATTTGACCAATAAAGTAACATTTACAAGAGTAAATACTAATAAAATTCCGTTGAAGTAAGTAGTCACAAAATATAATGTTAAAATAAATGCCTAGAAGGTGCCATCGTCCTCAACTTGTTTAAAATCTATTAAAAACTGTAGGCCTTTCAGAAATCGTCTTCCATTTTCAGCAGAAGGATATAAGCTCCTGATATATAATCGATTCGAATGGGGGGACTATTTTACCTCGGAAATATTTTATCTCAGTGGAACCCATGTTCGCGTTTCTTGATGGTTGCAATTTTACGACGAAAAGATAGTCATTCTTATGAACAAGATATTATAGTTTGATGCCTTTGACAGAGGATGCAACTAGCTATTACTAAGGGCCAACACGCACACTCCATTGGGTAACATTAAGGGATTGGGACTGGAAGTAAACATTAATATAACTAAATATATGTTCACATATAGAAATAGGCTACTATACAGTATATAATGGAAATACATAATTAATGACAAAAGAGGACAATTTTGTAGAAGTGGCTGAATTCAAATATCTTGGAACAATAATTGCAAATAGGAATGAAATGCAAAAATAAATTAAATATAGGGTCAATTCTAGAAATGGATGCTCTATGTATTACAGGAACATTTGTCCTCCCAACATCTTTCAAAAAACGTTAGACTGAAATATATAAAACTGTTATTCCCCCAGTTATATTATATGTATGCGAAACATGCACTCTTACTTTAAGGGAGGAGGAAATATTACGAGTATTTGAAAATAAACTTGTTCATAAAATATTTGGACCAAAGAGAGATGAACAACAGACAGGAGAATGGAGAAGATTTCGTAAAAATGAGCTACATGATCTTAATAGGAAACCACATATAAGAAGAACAGTCAAGTATCGTAGACTGCGAGGGGCAGGAATTGTGGTACGAATGGGGAATGAAAGAGTATGGAAGTTTCATGTAAGAAACCGGAGGGAAAACACCCAGTTGATAGACCAAGAATAAGGTCGGAGAATAACATTAATCATGATTTGAGGGATGTAGATTATACAGGGGACGACTGGAATACATTAGCTCAGATAAGAATGTGCGAAGAGCGTACGTCCGCGCGGCCATTTACCTTCGGGTTCGATAGTGCCAGTTCGTTTTTACATGTTGTTGTAAGCCCATGTTTTTCCCTTAACAAGAGATTTAGGCGCTCTCCCCTATAGGAAAGAATTTGAACCATACTAATTTAGTTACACTTGTTTTCGTATAGATGTCCTTTGAGTGGTCCGTGGTCAGCGTTCCGCCTCATACTAACATCTAGGAAACCAAGGTAGTACTAGGACGGGAAAATTCGGTAAATTTTGCTTAGAGGCCTTTCATTCAGGCTTAAGGATCTTTTACGAGCCTGAAAATCTTCAGACTCGGGCCCACGGCTTAAAGTCCCTCCCGGAGGACTTGCTCCTTGGATTTTTCCGTCCTAATAGATGTCCTTTGAGTGGTCCGTGGTCTGCGTTCCGCCTGATACTAACATCTAGGAAACCAAGGTAGTACTAGGACGGGAAAATTCGGTAAATTTTGCTTAGAGGCCTTTCATTCAGGCTTAAGGATCTTTTACTAGCCTGAAAATCTTCAGACTCGGGCCCACGGCTTAAAGTCCCTCCCGGAGGACTTGCTCCTTGGATTTTTCCGTCCTAAAAAATCCATCGACCCCAGCCGGGTTTGAACCCGCGACCCTCGGGCCCAGAGACAAGGAGCATAACCACTAGTCCACTGCGGCCAATAGTTTTTACATATTTTATTAAATGGGTGAAGGCTCTAAGAATATTATACTTACTTACTTACTCACTGGCACTATCGAACCCGTAGGTTCATGGCCGCGCGGACATAAGCTCTCCTTACATCCCTATCCAGAGCTAATGCTTTACAATCATTCCCTGTATAATCTACTTCCCTCAAATCATAGTTAATGTTGTTCTCCCACCTCATTCTTGGTCTACCAACTGGGCGTTTTCCCTCTGGCTTTCCTTATAGGCCACTTTAATTTGTTTGTAATAGAACTAAATTGTCAGATGAAAATAGGCCTAGTATACAAAACACAATTGATATTTTGTAAAGCATTGACGCAGGAGCAGAAACGTTTATATTTAAGAATTCGCGGCTTCGTCATAAAATTTGCATCATGGCTCTAGATGTCACATGAAGGTCTTCGTGAACTCGTGTTTTATGGTGCAGTAAGAACGTCAACGAGACACAGACTCTGAAATCTACTGTCTCAATTAGATTTAAATATTCGTACAGAACCTGTCGTCACTGAACTAATCCTGGCTCGTTCATATGAATGAACAATTGTTTCAGAGACCATTATATAATGTAGGCTTCATTAATCTCCATTCTAAAACCGATAAAGATCCAACACTGCTGATTCGTGTGGTGTTATTTAAGGAAAATCTACTGGTGGATTTGCCCTACATTTTGACATAGCACGTGAAAACTGAAGTTTCTACCTGCTGCCCAAAGTGGTATATAGACTATTAATATATTTTTAAGTACTTACATTCCATAATATTGTAGAATATGAACAAATTCATATGTAACAAAGAATTGCTATTTATTTTTACGCGAGAGTGCGTTTTGTCATACTTACAGCAATGGCGACAATAATTGATTGTTAAACTTCCTACATTTCGGAGTTGCCAACCTAAATAACTATACAGTAACATTGCATATTGAATTCAAATATCTAGGAACGATAATCACAAATAGGAATGAGATGCACAAAGAAATTAAACATAGGCTCAATTCTGGAAATGCGTGCAATTATGCAATACAGAGACTCTTGACTCCTTTTAAAAAACGTTAAACTGAAAATACATGAAACTATTATTCTATCAGTTATATTGTACGGATGCGAAACGTGGACTCTTACTTTAAGGGGGAAAGGAGATTACGAGTGTTTGAGAATTTCTTAGGAAAATTTTTTGACTAAAGAGAGATGAACAGGCAGGTGAATGGAGAAGACTACTAACAGTGAACTGCATGGTCTTTATAGGAAGCCAGATATAATAAGAACAATTAAATCTCGTAAACTGCGATAGTCAGGACATGTGGTACGAATGGGGAATGAAATATGTGTATGGAAGCTTCTTGTAGGAAAACCTGAGGGAAAACGCCCAGTTGGTAGACCAAGAATGAGGTGGAAGAATAACTAACTATGATTTGAGGGAAGTGAATTATACAGGAAATGATTGGAAAGCATTAGCTCAGGATAGGGATGTATGGAGAGCTTATGTCTGTGCCATGAACCTACGGGTTCGATAGTTGCAGTGAGTTAGTTAATATAACATTTAAAACAGGTGTGACGTCATATGAGTGTAATGGTCAAATCAACACATTAAATCTTGCTTAATAGCAAGAATCTGTACCAACTAATCTAGTTTGTTATGTGTAGTACAACGGTTCAACAAACGCCACGTCATCACTAGCCAATGGTATTCGAGGAATCCACCTGCATGTAAACTCAACCTAGCCTGTTCCGCACTACACAGTTATCATCGCGCGGGTATTTTATTTAATTGGGCATAGGGCCTACAGTATATGCAAGTGTGTGTGTGTGTGTATATATATATATATATGTATATATACATATATATAATTGATAATGGCATGTGGGATCATGCCGAAACGTCGGAGTCAGTGGCCAGGGGCCGAACTTGAATCCAAGACGCGGAAAACCCAAAAAAACTTTCTTATTCATAAATATATATATGACGCATTTCTGGATTAATTAGTGTTTTTTGGTCATTCTCATTTGGTAAAATACAAATAATTTTATAATAAAAAATAATATCCTCAACTCGTGTCCAACTCAGGGTCGGGTCGAGGGATGCGATGAGATGAATCCCTCATATAGAGCTGTGAATGACAAGGGTACCGGCTGACCACGCCTGACGCACCAACGAAATGAAACGAAATTGATGAGACGGGTATGGAGAAATTGTGGAATTAAATTGCGAGAGGTGAAAACGGGAGAAAACCCCGAGAGAAACCAACCCAAGCTCCATTTGTCCACCATGAAATCCATATGGAGTGACTGAGACTCTATCTCGGGACCGCAGCGGTGAGAGGCGAGCGTCTAATCTCTGCGCCACTGAGCCGGCACAAATAATTTCAATTTAAGATATTGTACTTTATAGAGTGAAATAATTTTAAGCAGATTTAAAGAAAAAACAATATTCGAGTAAAATCTGATAAGGAACTTGTACTAAGTTTGAGCATTTTTAAAGAAATGGTGTAATTTGAGGTAATATGCAATTTAATGAATCATGTATTAGCCTGCAATGTTGTTGCTTGTAACTTCAGTTGTAATATTTAACGATAGTTTTGCGTGTATTCTCTATACCTCCTTCCTATGTTCTACCAAAGATTGTAGACCTACCTTCCACACTCTCTCATTAATTCTATTTTTAAAATACCACCAAATTATGCATGATAAATGAGGTTGCAAATATAAAAATCATCGCCTGTAATTAATATCTAGAAATGGTTAAAGAACAATTTTTTATCACGAACGAGTTTATTATAGGCCCTACTGAATAAAGTAAAAAAAAAATGTCCTGTGGATTTTATACCACATCCATTCAAATAAAAAACGAAAAATAAATATATGAATCAAAATACCTGCCGTGAAAGTCTACAATTTTACGAAAAATAAACAGTTTATTGATGCAGTGTCGCTCGCGGTGGACTAGTGGTTATGCTCCTTGTCTCTAGTTCCGAGGGTAGCGGGTTCAAACCCAGCTGGGCTCGATGGATTTTTTTAGGATGAAAAAATCCAAGGAGCAAATCCTCCGGGCGGGACTTTAAGACATGAATCCCGAGTCTGAAGATTTTCAGGTTCGTAAAAGATCCTTAAGCCTGAATAAAGAGGCCTCTAAGCAAAATTTACCAACAACAACGCCCTAGTAATACCTTAGTTGCCTGTTAGATGTCTCATTGGGTCGGTGTGTTGACCATCCATGACATCTATGAGCAGATAAGGTAACTAAAATAAAGTTCGTCTAGTAACTCCTTACAAAGGAGAGGCTATGGCTCAAGAATGGGTTACATCATTATAGATTTTTATTATTATTATAGGTCCACCGCTGTGGTCTCGAGGTAGCGTGCTGCCTTGTCACGCAGCGGGCCCGGGTTCGATCCCCGGTCAGGGCAGTTTTTCTGGGTGAGGTTTTTATCGGGGTTTTTCCTCACCTGTAAGACAAATGTCAGGAAAACTTTAAGGCCCAAACGGTCCCCGAAATCATATGGCCATTATCATCATTATCATCTTTATCATTATCATCATCACCGGTGTGGAAAGCAACGGGAAGCTACCACACCTACAATTCCCTAGTAAAGCTGCAAGCATAGCATGAAAATGCCATGATTGCAGTGAAGGACCTGCCTTCGGGCAGAATTACTATGCATGGATTATTATTATTATTATTTTATTATTGATAGTTAAACTCCACGGCGCAACGGACCTAGAAGGCCCTTGACTACCAGCCAGCTGCTGGCCTCACACCCACTTGTGTTAATCACAGAGGTAGACGATCATCCAACCAGTGTAGGAGTGACATATGGTCAGCATGTCGGGTCCACAGTCGTTATTTCTTGTTTTATCAACCTGGAGCCGATACTTAATATAGCTACTCAAATCCTTATGATGCTGGGTGGGATATTGGTCCCATACTGGGCAAAATTCCACGAGAAAATTTATTTCCCCATGGAGACTCGAACCAGCGCAAGTCATATAGCTCTGCGTCAAGGCATCTTGCCTTAAACACTCAACTATGACGCAGAATTGTGAATAATTACCAGAGAGAGAGAGAGAGAGAGAGAGAGAGAGAGAGAGAGAGAGAGAGAGAGAGAGAGAGAGAGAGAGACAGAAAAAAAACAATTTTTCTATACGTGTGTATGCCACTGAACTTTTCCTAAACCACTGGACCAATTTTGATGAAATTTTGTGTGCGTGTCTGAGTGGATACCTGGATGATTTAGATTCACAATTGGACGCTATAAAACCATTAGGTGTAGGAGTTCACTTGAAGTGAAAATTTAAAAATCACTGTAGCGGTCACAATTTTCGATGTTTCACAGCGAAACTCAATATATCCTATTGAAATAAATCGAGGTAGGTATTGTCCAAAAATGAGCGAAATCCGACAATTAGAAGTGGAGGTTTACTAGCTAAAATCCAAAATTAAAAACTATCAACCACCATGTTTGGTTCATCTGAGTGTATACCATACAATTTAATTAACCTTTAATATTTAATTTATTTAGGCGTAGCAACGCACGCCGGGTATTAGCTAGTATGTGCATATATATATATAATGTCGATTTTTTCCTAAGAAAATGTGAGAAATTCATTAAAATGAAGTAACAAATTGAACTGAAGGTAATCTAAAATCAGCATATTAACGTAAATTATGTAATAGTTATTACTCAAACAGTGAAGCCAACTTATCACAAAAAACACGCTAAGAAATGAAGAATTAATTAACAATATGTTTTTAAAAAAAGTACATTATTTTTTAAATATTTTTCTGAAATAAATGGTTGTGTCATTACATCAAATACATCTTATCCAAGATATTTTTTCCAACTTTTGTTTTATTGTAAAATAAGTGAACGCTAAACTAATCTGCCCATTTTCTCACACTAACTTGCCCAACTAATCTGGTATACACTAGCTTGCTCATTTTTTCACCCTAACTTGCCCTCTGATGTAGATGGACTCCTGAAATAGAATTCCCTTATATGTGAGTAAACATGTTGGCAACTGGCTCTAGCGGAAACTAGTGTTATCACGTTAGCCAACATGACGCTAAAAGTCACTTGCTCTACTATCGAATATTCTCAGGTGGCATCCTGGCACAGAATAGTCGAAGTTTTCCACAAATTGAGTAAACTAAAAACATTCCTCAGCAAGTTCAAAATGATGGCCCAGTTTTGCTGGTTTACGGTATAATATTCCTTTTGTTAATTAAATTCTATGTATCCAGCTTAGATGCAAGAAAATAAAAATGGCGGCCGCTAGAGTTTCAAGTAAACCCTCACTACTAATGAACGGATTTCACTTATTTTTGGAGAGCATCTTACTTGTTTTGTTTCAGTGACATATATCAGGTTTCGACGCGAAAATAAAATGTTTGCTTGAGAGAGACAGGAGCAGAATCAAAGCAACGGAAATGCAATTTCTCAGAAGAAATTTCGATCCTTTAGATCGAAAAAATAACGAAAAAACATTAAAACAATTAGAAGTAGAATAAGTAGAATAAAAAGTAAACAGACATAAATTAAACTGGCTAGACCATATAAAAACGAATGGATAATTCAAGAATTCCAAAAAATTATGATGCAATATAAACCCAAAGGATATCGGCTTAATTCGAGACGGATGATGGTGATGAATGCCCACTGATTCACTACAATCCATCCGAATAATATGTCATATGTACAACGTCTTTGAAATGGTATTTTTTTCCATGAAAGTAAATAAATCGAAACATTAGGAGTGGGGGTTTATTTAATCATCACCATCATCATCATCATCATCATGGATTAGACCTTAAGGTCTATTCCGATCTCATGCTAGAATTGGTCTGTCCATCTTTTGCTGGGTCTTCCAACATGTCTTCGTCCTAATGGCTTTGTAATGAAGAATCTGTTTCGGAATTCTATTGTTAACCAATCTAGTGATATGGTTCATCCATTCATCTCAATATTGTGCAATTCTATCTAATAGTTTGAATATATTTAGTTCAATACTAGTAAAATTCATATCAAATTCCGTTGAGGTGAAGTCATATGATGAAAGTTAAAAATTAAATTGTACAAACAGTTGAAGTATCCCCGTACACAACAACAACAAGTAGCGGAAGCTCAACCTGCAGAAGATGGAAGATAACTTCCGAAAGCGCTCCAGTTAATTTTATATACAATATTTTAACCAAGTCGAGGACGACGGCACCTACCAACAGGTACAATTTAATTTTTAACTTTCATCATATTTAGTTCACTTCGTATATTTTCGTTTTGTTTCGATCTGTTATTGTATAGCCAGCCAGTGGGGTTTTCTTTAAAAACAGATATTTAAAAATCGCTCTAGCGGCCTCCATATTTGTTTTTGTGAAACGAAACGCCATGTAACATTTTAATTAGAAAAGTAATACTACGTTTTTTGATGAGAACTCTGAAATAGTTTTGTGTAAAATGCGAGAGGAGAATTGACTTACCATGGGTTCTACAAGTTCTCCTATGCGGAATTCTTCGAGACTTTGGGGTGAGAGATGACGCAACATGTCGTCCCAGATGATGGGGGTCACCGAGCCGTAGCGGTTGCGCACGAAACTGGCGACGCGGGCCACATGCGACAGGAAGAGCGTCTCTCTCATCTGAGTGCGGCATCTTCTGCATTCCCCCATCTGGAACACTTCGTCACATCCGATGTGAAGAAATCGAGCGCCTTGGTGCAGTTCCATTACCTGTAATAAAGCCGCAATCAATACAATTACCTACAATTATTGCAACAAAATAACTGAAAAATGTAACATGAACAACAAAATCAATAATGACAATATAATAATAATCATAATAATACTAATAATAATAATACTAATAATAAAATAAACTAATTCACTGGCACTATCAAATCCGTAGATTCAAGGCCGCGCGGACATAAGCTCTCCATTTATCTATATTCTGAACTATGTTTTCTATCATCCCCTCTATAATCTACTTCCCTCAAATCATGGTTAATGTTACTATTCCACCTCTTTTTGGCCCATTTACTGGGCGATTTAACCCTGTTTTTTCTACAAGATCTGGTAGATCAGTGAAACACCAGTTTTGAATCCTGCCGATAATGGGACAAGTCCCGAAAGCGCTACAGTTAAATGATTAATTAAGTTGAGGAGACGGACCTTTCAGGTGAATATTCCATAATTATATATTAATTTTGAATAATACCTCAACGGAACACATCATGAATATTATAAAAGTTCTTATACCTTCATGCAGTGACATCCATTTTCTAAACTACCCCGTTACATGGTTTCAAATTTGCACACAATCGAATATTCACAGATGGCACTGGCCTATAATAATAGGCAAAATGAGTTTTAGGCTTACCTGCTCGATCATCTTCTCGACGAAGTCCATAGAGGCGTTAAGAGAGGGACACAGCGCCTGTGGAGATTCTGGAACCTCTCTGAGATGCGAGAAATCCTGATGTTTCAGCGCAAATTCCACGTGACCAAACGTCTGCACCAGCGGTATGACTTCTAGTTCTGAACCTCTGGCGGCTCCTAAAATCTCTTCTACGTCCCGTCTGGAGTAGCAGTTCCCTGCTGCTAGAGGCGATAATGATCCCGTGAATGGAAACATGTCTTCCCACTCCAGAAGAACTCCAGTCGCTCCCAGCTGTCGCATCAGCGGAAATAATCTCTTCAAGAAGCTCACCTGTTCATAATATGAATAACTCAATACTAAAGATCACAGAAAAAAAACAATGAATGTCACAAAATAAAGAAAATAAAGATAATCCTGACATCTAGTGTTTTTTTTATCTTTGAATTGGGGCACAGAATAATTTAACAGAGGAATTCACACTGAATAAAGGCCTTAAGCAGGGATGCAGTTTGTCACCAATTCGTTTTAACATTTATTTAGACCAGGCTCTTAACTTATGTTATAAAAAAATGTTCTGAAATGGGTATTCCTATAGGAGGAAAAGTACTGCATTCATTGTTGTTTGCAGATGATCAAATAATTTTTGCAGGGGATGAAGATGATATGAAATATATGATAAATAAACTAATGGAAGAATATAAAAAATGGGGACTGAATATAAATTTACAGAAAACAGAATATATGTGTTTGAGAAAGGATGTGGATGACCTCATATTCCAAACAGGGAAAATAAAAAAAAAGTGATTTTTTTAAATATCTTGGGTCAATAATTACAAGTTTAGGTACCTGTGAGAGAGATGTACAGACTAAAATTGCAATGGCAAAAAATGCAACTAAAACATTACATGGAATAATTTGGAATAAAAATACTACAAAGGAAACTAAAATGAAAATTTATAAGAGCTTAATGCAGAATATTTTGTCATATGGAAGTGAAACTTGGTCTTTGACGGAATTACAAAATAATAAAATTAGACCAGTTGAATTTGATTATTTTAGAAGAAGCCTCCAAAAAACAAGACAGGATAAAATAAGAAATGAATTCCTTTGGAGAGAAATGAATGCCACCACATCTGCTGTTAAGAGGATTGAAAATCAAACGCTTAAATGATATGGCCACGTAAAAAGAATGGAAAATGAAAGATGGCCAAAAATATATATATCAATGGTCACCCCCTGGAAGAAATAAACGTGGCACACCAAGATGGAAATGGAAAACCTACGTTAGAACTATAATGAATGATAGGAATTTGGAAGAGGGAGATTGGAATGATAGAGATAAATGGAAACTGAAGACGACAAACCTATAAGTGGGGAAAAGCCGAAGAAGAAGAAGAAGTGAATTCGGAACACAATGCGTTTTGAAAGAAATCCTTCAATGTAGTTGAGGACGATTGAGAACTCAGGTACATGTTAGAGCCAGAGATTTAACTAACTAAAGTCCAGCCACTGAATCTCCGGCTCTGACGTTTAGGTTATACGAAGTGTAAAGGGAGAAACTCGCCCTCTACTGCCAATAAGGGAATAGTTCAAGTGGGAGTGAACGTCTACTACAACGAATCACTGTTCTTGACGCCGCTATAGCGCGCTAAGCAAGGTTTGAAATTACTGAGATGTGGTCAGCTGTATTTATATTAACCGCATATATAAAGTGGTCCCTCCCACTGAATATCCATATCGGCAACACTGTCGTGAAAACGTCAAAGCCGGAGACCCAATGGCTGGACTATTACTCACTGGCTCTATCGAACTCGTAGGTTCATGGCCGCGCGGACATAAGCTCTCCATACATCCTATCCTGAGCTAATGTTTTTAAATCATCCCCTGTATAATCTACTTCCTTCAAATCATAGTTAATGCCACTCTCCCACCTCATTCTTGGTCTACCAACTGAGCGTATTCTCTCTGGTTTTCCTACGAGAAGCTTCCATGCACATCTTTCATTCCCCATCGCAGTCTACGAGACTTAACTGTTCTTATTATATCTGGCTTCCTCTACATATCGTGTATACTATATCACTATTATGTAGTTTTCTCCATCCACTTGTCTGTTCATCTCTTTTCGACCCAAACATTTTCCTAAAAAATTATTCTCAAATTCTCGTATCTTCTTTCCTCCCTTAAAGTAAGAGTCCACGTTTCGCATCCATATAATATAACTGGGAGAATAACTATTTTATACATTTTCAGTTTAACGTTTTTTGAAAGGTGTTGGGACAAGAGTCACTGTAATGCATAATAGCATGCATTTCCAGAAATGAGCCTATGTTTAATTTCTTTGTGCATCTCATTCCTATTTGTAATTATAGAGCAAGAGAATTAGGATATTTAAATCTTAAATTAAAAGGAATAATTCTTCACCATCATCAGCAGCATCAAGGATTAGATCTGCTGGTCTCTTCCGATCTCATGCTGGAATTGGCCTGTCCATCTTTTTACTGGGTCTTCCTACATTTCTTCCTCCTACTGGTTTGTAATGAAGAATCTGTTTCCGAATTCTATTGTTATTCATTCTATTGACGTGGTCCATCAATTTATCTCGGTATTATGCAATTTTTTCTAATAATTCTCTTCGTATATTTTCATTTCGTTTTCGATGTTATTGTATAGCCAGCCACACTCAAAGGAATGATATATTACTATAATTTTTTTCCCAATGCCACCAGGATGTCTTTTATGACATTTCTGGCTTTCTCCTCTGATATTGGCGGAGTTGTAATCAATTTATTAGGTTGTGGCATCTTGAAGGCGGAGTTACCCCGATGATGTGATGGGTGATAAATGGTAATGAAGCGCCTGGAGAGTCCGTAACCTAAACTTAACCTAAATTCCAGACCATGGGCAACCACAGGAACTATACCCTTTAAGAAAAAAAATCCTATGTTTTGATATTCAGAAACGCTTACCACTAGCTCATGAGGCTGGCCTTACTTAAAAGTACGTATTACAAGTTTTTAACTTTGTGAAGAATCTAAATATTTCTTATAGGCCTAAATTTGTTTGTTGCATAAAAATTGTGATTCCAATAATTGAATTTTTTCTTAAAATATTTCTTAGATCATCATCTTTATTAGGAATTTTTGTACAATGCAGTAGATTTCCTACAACGCATCGTAAATTTCATCCCTCCATAAATCCTTTTTCTCTGCATCACTCTCTGTTAATCCCTTCGACACCATACTCCTATGCACTCCATAAAAGCACTGTTAATTTGGTCTCCCTTTTCTTCTGTGCCCTCCGCTTCAAATTTTAATACCATCTTAGGTATTTTTTAGATAAAAATCTAAATAATCACTTATACAATTTATCTTAAACATTATAAAGTATATTTATTAAAAATATTGTTTATTGAACTGTTAATATATATATATATATATATATATATTAAATTTTAATTGTTTAAATAGATAAACTAATATTTATTTTAATTGGGCAGAGATAGTAATTAAATCTTTCATATGACCAATTAGACTATCTTCTGCAATGATTAGGTATCGACCAATAGGATTATAGCATTTGATCATGTGACTTAGTTAATATCTGGAAATATCTGTATGATAAATTATCCATTACACTGCTGAAGTTGACAGAGAAGCGCGAAGGCTTATCGGAGAAGGTCATGAACAACTTGAATCCCCAGCGTCGCGTTTATTCTTTAAATATAAAGAACTAATAAACGTAATAAAGTGAAGAGTAATCTACATATTTATTAATCACAAAACATTTATTGAGAAATCGTGTGGTGAAGTGAAATATCCCGCAAACACAACATATTTAAGTTGGAAGAAAAAGGATTGTTAAACGGGAGGCTACCACACCTATAATTCCCTAGTAAAGCTGCAAAGCATAACATCAAAATGCTATGATTGCAGTGAAAGATCTGCCCTCGGGCAGAATTACTATATATAATAGAATAGAACGAAATAATAAAAATGGAACATTAATCAAATATAAGTTTTATTTTTACAAGTAAATTATTGTAAGCCTATGTTTTTCCCTTTACAGAGATTTAGACGCTCTCCCCTACAGGGAAGAATTTGAACCATACTAATTTAGTTACACTTGTTTTCGTATAGATGTCATTTTGAGTGGTCCGTGTCAGCGCACCGCCTCGTACTGACATCTAGGAAACCAAGGTAGTACTAGGACGGAGAAATTCGGTAAATTTTGCTTAGAGGCTTTTTCAAAATATTTATCTTTCTCATAGAAGGAAATCTTAATGCAAACCCAAAAGCTAAATAGCAAACATTTACAACCGATTGCAAATAAAGGATATCTATCGACACCAGGAAAAATGAGTAAACGTCTGATTAGGTAGGCCGACATATAATTTTTGTCATAAATATGAAATAAAGTAAGTTCGTAATTATTGGTACTATCTTACATTGTATTCAGTGGTTATTTCCCATAAAATAGGATGTTGTCTAAGAACAGTTCAGTCATATGCGGGTAAAAGTATTACCCGTTTAAGGAATAAGCGCAGTTGTGGACGGAGGTCACTGCAGTCGTGTTTATGCAGGAATAGACCACGTGACACTGCTATCTACGAGTGCAAAGGGGAATGGGACGTGGGACGCTAACAGTGTACACTGCCTTATATGACGTCACGTGTACCAACAAACAGAGCTTCCTGATTCTTCCGCCTGCAGAGATACTTTGAATGAGTAATAGTACCATAGTTCCCCCAATACACGGAGTCGGCGGAGAATACCTTATGCAAGTTTGTTTACAGTACAACAGGAACTTAGCTTGGAATCAGTATAGTAAAATATTAAAAAAAAACATTGTAGGTCTTTTGGGACCAGTCCCATCCTCAGTAGAAGGTATTTTTAACGAAACAACCTTCTGCAGATGATATAACTGATACCGAAAGTCCTACAATGTTTTAAACGTTTTACTAATTGAGGAGACTGGATTATAAAGTACTTAATTTTACAATTTTATATTTTAATTTTTATATTGTGAATCACATTGTAAAAAAACAAAATAATATTTCGGATACAATATTGAATGATTTTTAATAAGAATTTTAATGTTTTTAATTATACTAAACTTTTTGCCTAAAAGTTGTACTTGTAAAACACCATAGTGCGACAGATCTAGAAGGCCCTTGACTTACCAACCGGCTGCTGTCTTACGTACACATGTGTTAATCACAGAGGTGGACGATCATCCAGCCAATGTAGGGGTGACAATTGGTCAGCATGTCGGGTCCCCCAACCGTTATAGCTTGGTTTTCACAACCTAGAACCACTACTTAATGTAGCTACCCAAATTCCTGAACATGCTGGGTGGGCACCGGTCCTATACTGGCCGAAATTCCATGAGAAAATTTTTATCTCATGGAGACCTTAGCTCTGCGACAAGGCATCTTGCTTTAATTACTCGGCTACGATTTCCTGGTATTTTTCACATAAACTGAATGCTATCAGTTATTTTAGTTAACTCAAAAAAATTTTGTCTGTTTGTTTTTTACACTTGGTCATTTTTCATTTTGACTGAATCATTTACATATTTACCTTGGGTGGAGCTCCTTTAAGATCAAAATGCACCAGTCTCTGCTCTGGGACGTACGGTCGTCTGGGATCCAAATTTACGTAAGGAATTCCCATCTGGTAGAGCCCCTGTTGATCATAGCTGTTATACTGAAGTACAGGTTGTACAGCTGGCGTTGACACTTCTACGACCGCCCTCTGCCCTTCACCATTGTACTGTTCCATAGCTTGTTTCCTCGCTCCGACCTCTTCCCTAGCCGGCTGCTCCTCCGGTATCCTCACCATGGACAATATCGCTTTCGAGAAGAACTGATTTTTTTGCGCGGCCAAATCATTAGGAGCTAATGTCACAACTTCTGCTTTCGGGTCCGATTGAACGAACTTAACACTCTCACCAACAATCCCATTTTGTTTTAACGAATTCCTATCTTCTTCAATGTCATTTCCGTCACCTTCAGGATCAGGAAGACGATGGAGATTAAATTTATCTACACTAGATTCTTGATGGTTTCGTAAGGTTCTCTGAAGAGGGCTTTTGTCGTCTCCGCTGGTGGGTTCCTGCTGACCGTCTTCTGCTTTCTTTTCTGCGGCCATGGGTGCAGGGTCCGCTCTGGAAGCCGCATTGTACTGTAGACATAATATTAGAAGGACAAGACCTGCTGCGACGCCAAGTAGTGTTGATTTCCTTCGCCAAGCTGTTAGACCGAGGCGTCCAGCATACGACGCCGCCAGCCCCATTATGCTAATCTATCTGAAAAATAATAAGAAAAACAATACGTCAATATCAATCACACGACGATCATCCTGGTACAAACTAACTAATTCACTGGCAATAACGAACCGTAGGTTCATGGCCACGTGGACGTATGCAGAGCTTATGTCAGCGCAGCATTAAACCTACGGGTCCGATAGTACCAACGAGTAAGTTAATAATATATTTATAAATAAGAAAACATATGAGACTAGTAGAAATATTAAGACTAAAACAACAACAGTACTATAAATTATATAAATGTAATATAGGGGGCTAAGTACATACATAAGGACTTTATTAGACTAAAACTAAGATACATACAATGCTATTTATAAATATGGCTCGCACGCGCAGAAAGCCGTACGTGCTGTTGGCAGTCCGTTACCATAAGTTGATGTTAGGTAATAATATACTTAAAAAAACACAATAATATTACAATTATATAACAATACAATTACATGATACATTAACTTACTTATGTAGAATTATGAAGAATTAATGGTATTGCAATTTGTTAACATATTTATTTATTTATGAATGAGTGTCGTTCTTTATTTTCCGCGTTTTGTCCAGAAATCTACCCAAGTTTATCCAATTTTCTGGGCTTACCAATTACTCGTAGCATGCCAATCTTTCAGGATTTGAATTTAGAAATTTTTCCGGTAATAACTGACGCCTCCAATATTCCAAATCGTTACATTTTCCTAATATGTTTATCTCGTCTTCAAAGCTCCCGCACATTGGACATATTCGCATATCGTGATCGTCGCTAATTTTTAAAAATGTCCATGCTCCTAACCTGAACCAAGCAAGCCCTGATCTCTCTTTAAATCCTAGATTCAGTATATAAGATTCGGCTAAGTATAAAACTATAGTATTAATTTGAAAAAAAAACACAAAAGGGCGAAATATTAATTTTAATAAAAAAACATTCAAGGCATCACATGTAACAAATTCTATATACATTTTTAGAGAATTCCGAAAAAAATGAAACTATTGAGATCGTTCTCATGAAAACATTTTTGAAACATTTTTACAGGCCTTCGCCGAACCTATTTACTAACACCGAAAATAACGACGATCAAAATTTATATATATATATATATATATATATATATATATATATATATATATATAGGCGTTTATTATTATTTTCATATCATATTAGGCCTTCATTGCTAAATGTCAAAATTTAATTATAACATCGATATAAAGAAGCGTCACTGCTATAAAGTAAAAAATCCCTCTATAATTTGCCATGAGAGGGCAATGAGACCGAGTTCCCGCTACCTCTCATGGTAGAGAATATATATATAGGTATATATATATATATATATATACATATATATATATATATATAAAGGAAAGATAAATGTTTGTGCTAGGATGCCTGGATAGCGTAACTGGTAGCGCACTAACGTACCAAGTTAAAGGTCCTGGGTTCAAATCCCGGTTCAGGCGTTTATTTTTCTTTATATATATATATATATATCGTATATATAGTCCACCGCTGTGGTCTCGGGGTAGCGTGCTGCCTTGTCACGCAGCGGGCCCGGGTTCGATCCCGGTCGGGACAGTTTTTCTGGGTGAGTTTTTTATCGGGATTTTTCCTCACCTGTAAGACAAATGTCAGGAAAACTTTAAGGTCCAAAGGCCCCCCGAAATCATATGGCCATCGCAATCATCATCATCCATATTCATCTTGGGTTAAACTTAGGATTAGGGACTCTCCTGGCGCACCATTATCATCATCATCATCATCATTATCACCCATCATATCATCGGGGCAACGTAACCCTGCCTTCCAGGCGCCCCAACCCCAGAAGTGGGTTACAAGTACGCCATGCCAGGAGAGAAACCAGGAATGTCGAAAGACAACCTGGGACATTTAAATATATATATATATATATATATATATGTATATGTGTGTGTGTGTTTCCGTTAATTCTCAACGGGCAGAACATTTTGTTACATCCAAACCAAACTTGGCATAAACAAATTGATTAAAAGAATTAATTGTTCTTATTACATACGGTTTCCTATATAGATCATGTAGCTGATTGTTATGTTCGTTAACGAGCAAAATCAGACATAAGGGTCGGTTTCACCAACAGAGGTAACTGTATTACGCCAGTTTAAGCTGTGCATTATACATGGGGAAAACTGGCGTAATACAATTGCCTCTGTTGGTGAAATTGTCCCTTAGGTGCAGGATATCACCTGAAAAGAAAATTTAGAAACAGCTCTAACGGTCGCAATTTTTACTATTGCGCAACGAAACTCAGTATATGCTATTAAAATAAACGAAAGAAGGCAAATTGAAAGAATTCAGCGAAATGCGACAATTAGAAGTAGATATTTGGTATCATTCTGAGTAATATGGCTAATTATTTCATTTATATGTTCATTTAAAGAACGCACAAAATGTTGTCTCTGAAATGTTTATATTTCAACATGGTGCCATCGATTGTTGGTATCTATTGATTAGTGCTAGATAATAATCTTACCTTTTCAGACTATTAGAAAAAGGTGGAGCTATGTTTATCACGTAAGGATAAGCTGACGAAGAGATGTCGATAATTTAGTGAATCGTGACCGTTATTTTTTAAAAACAACATTCACTGAAACAATATCATCTACAATTTGGGGATATGAGTGAAATAGTCTTTGCAATCTATCAGGACCTACAATGACTCTAAGAACGAAGAGTCCCCCTAATATATAATAGCATGCATTTCCATAATTGAGCCTGTGTTTAATTTCTTTCTGCACCTCATTCCTATTTGTAATTAGTGTTCCTAGGTACTTCAATCCAACCACTTCTTCAAAATTTACCTCATTTGTCATTTATTGTCCATTTCCATTATATAATGTATTTCTATGTGTAATAGTATATTACGATGCAAGGTTGGGAAGTGGTTTTTACAGAAGCGAGGAAAATGTTTAAAAACCGAGCTATCGCTCGGTTTTTAATTTCCGAGATTCTCTAAAACACTTCTCGAAATTGCGTTGTACATTATTTTTTGCGCGATGGGGTTTTCAAAATAATAAATAACAGTAAAATAATAACACCTTTGTTGGAAATATTTGCGTTCATTATAAACAACTGACTAACGTTAAGAGTGTGGACAATCGAGATTCTGTAAAATAGTTCTCGAACGTGCGTTGTACGTTATTTTTTGCGCGATGGTGTTTTCAAAATAATAAATAATAATATATTTGTTGGAAATATGTGCGTTCATTATAAACAACTGACTGGCGTTAACATTGTGGGCATTGTTTATTATATGAAATTACAGGAGGCCGTGATAGTCTACCAATGAGTGATAAAATGACGGCAAGTACGTATTTAATGCTTCATATTGTTTCAAATGAAGTTCAGTTCATTTAAAATGCAATGATTTGTTTCGTATAATGTACATTAACACTACCTTTTGGATATTTTTTTGTATATACACTGTACGTAGTATACATAGAGGGCAGTGGTTTTATTTCCCACACGTGGTTTGTAATATGTAATATTACAGACAAGGATATAAATTAAACGAAATAGCAAATAAATTCAATATGACAATCTCTGAAAGTAAATCGAAAGTAATCGCATTCAATGGGAAAGACCATATGAGGTGTAAAATCAGTATTAATAACAGTATAATACAACAGGTGAACAATTTTAATTATTTAGGATGCAACGTATCATACTGCCAGAAGGAAGATATTAATATTAAATTAAATAGATTTTACAGAATGTGTGGCACCAACAAACGAACACTGAAAAATAAAACTTGGAGGAGCACACAACTAAAATTTTACAAAATTATGGCAGCGCCTGTCTTATCATATGCAAGTGAAAATTGGACTCTTAACCGTTCAGACAGAAGGAAAATAGAAACTGCAGAAATGAAGTTCCTACGTTCAGTAGCGGGTGTGACAATTTTGGACAAGAAAAGAAGTGAGGATATTAGGAAGGACTTAAATATTTTCAATTTAATAAATAGAATTGACAACATGAGAAACAACTGGTATGAACATGTCAAGAGAATGGCTACAAATAGAATCCCTCAGCTGTTACTAAAGTACAAACCAATAGGGCATAGAAATGTTGGACGCCCACTTACTAGATGGGAGGATACATTAAATCCCACTTGATGTGAAAACAGGTCAAAAGGCCTAATTTCATGAAGCAGAAGAAGAAGAAGAAGAAGTTATTTTATTACAGTATAGTTATTTAGGTTGGCAACCCCGAAATGTAGGAAGTTGAACTTTCAATCATGATGTAAGTAGGACAAAACGCACTATCGCGCAGAAATATATCTTTAGTTTTATTGATGTTTACTTCCAGTCCCAATTTCTTCTTCTTCTTCTTCTACAAGGTTTAGGCTATGCAGCCTGTTCCGGCGAAGTTAAAAGTGGAGTCCATCTTCTACGTGGTCGGCCAACATCTCTTGTTCCTCTGGGATTGTACAGGAAGGTTCTTTTTGGTATTCTTTCGTTGTTCATTCTCATTAAGTGTTCTGTCCATTTCTTATTATTTTCGCTGATTTTATCTTCAATTTTATATATATTTAATTCTTCTCGTATAGTTTCATTCCTTATTCTATCCGCTCTTGTGCATGCTTTCACATTACGCAAAAATAGCATTTCCGCAGCCTGTATCCTGCTTTTATCCCTTGATTTCATTATCCAATTTTCACTTCCATACAACAACAAAGGAACAGCCATTGTTTTATATAATTTAAGTTTCGTATCTTTCCTTGTTTTCCGACCTAAGGTTTTTTTTATGGTTCCACAAATGGCCTGAAATTTATTTACTTTATTTTCTATATCTTTATTTTCTATATCTTTATTTTCTCTATAAGTTATATCACATCCTAAATATTGGAAATGTCCCAATTTTGTTAGTATTATTTAATAGTGTAACGTGCTGTTCATTAGTATCGCCTCTCTATCGTCTAATAATACTACATAATCATGACAAGAAACATTTATTAATTGTAATCTTCATCTTCACAGCCGTTCATAAATTATACTTTACTTATTTACTTGATTTTAACCTCTCACTTAATAGTTAATAGAATTTTGACATGACCCACATTCGGACCTTAGGGTGACACGATCTGTGGGGTAGCGATTTTAATCTCTAGATCACACAATAATTACTATTTTATAACACATAAAGGCACATAGAGCTTCTCTGGATGAGTAATGAACTCAATGCTGTGGCCATCTCCGAGACAACTCGAGTATTTAATTACCTAATAATACAATGTCATTTAGGCAATGACAGAAATTTAGATAAACACACTAAAATACGATTCAATTATTTATGCTGCACAATTAAACGCACTTTATTGAATAAGACTAGAAAATAAACTATTTTGAAGTTTTACAAAGTATTGGCAGTTCCATCTCTTATCTATGGATGTGAAACCTGGACATTAACAAAGGCAGATAGTAAACAAATAGAGGCTGATGAAATGAAGATGTTGAGAGCAATAGCAGGATACCAAAGGACCGACAAAAAGAAAAACGAAGATATAAGAATAGAACAATATATTTAATCCCTGTGAAAGAATTAAATATTATCAAAATGTGTATCTTCAGCACGTATTACGAATGAATGAACAGCGCATACCAAGAAGAATGTATAATTATAAACCAAAAGGGAGAAGAATGTTGGGAAGACCATTGAATAGATGCAAGGACCAATTCGACCTATAGTGATCATCGGAACAGGCCATTGGGCTTAATCCTTGTTGTTGTTGATGATGATGATAAATGGAGGTCATTTTGAACGATTTCGGTAGTTGTTTCTTGTATAGATGATGAAAGTTACAGAAAATAATATATTTGTATTTTCGGTTAAATAACTTAGGCTGCACTCTTTATATATATATATTTTTCCCCCTCACGTAATTATTCAGAAACCACGACAATAAGTTGTGCGGTCTTCGGTTTTTTAATATATGTAGACATACTTGTGCTTTACTATGGCCATTTTTGTTAATGAGATATACATGATTTTTTATTACGATCTGTTTTTAGTCCTCTTCATAAACATCTCCTGTTAAGTTAGGATGAAAATAAAAGTAACATAAAACAGTGGAGTATCAGTTGCCGAAGAAACTTATGAAACAAGTGAAGGAAGGAGAGCGTGTGAGAGACGAGAATCTGTGAGTGATTTGTGTCGCACTGGGAAAACATTTTACACAGTTTCAAATTTGGTGGTGTAAAACCATAGAGCGAATTGGAGTAGTTTCTCATGTCTCTTGGTGGGTTAAGATCATTCTAACAAATTTCCTTATAACATCTTGTCTTCTTTTTCATTACACAAAGTGCACCAATTACCTTCATTACCTCAGTTACAAGTTCTAATTCTATTTCCATTCACACTATGTGGTACAGATCATACTAACACTCACATCAATTATTTAAAATAATAATAATAATAATAATAATAATAATAATAAAAATACTACTACTACTAATATTACTATTATCGCCTCACTATGGTTGTCCGTTTATATAAAAGCGGGTGCCGCGCGACAATGCTTGGCAATGATTAACATGCGGAATTATTATAGTGGCGGTAGTACGCATCTTTGTATTTAATTATATATAACAGCTGCGGGGAACAAAGCGAGCCGCTGGACAACCATCATGGTCAGGCTAGAATACTATCACCACCGCCACCGCCATCGCCACCACCACCACCTACTACGACTACGACTACTACTGCTACTGCTACTGCTACTACTACTACTACTACTACTACTACTACTACTAATAATAATAATCTTCTTCTTCTTCACGGTTTAGGCTTATTTTCAAGCCTGTTCCGGCTCCAAATTGCTGCTCTTTCCATCTTTTCCTTGGTCTTCCCAAACTTCTTCTTCCTCGTGGTGAATAGTTGTATGCTGCTTTTGGTATTATATTCTCAGTCATCCTTGCCAAGTGTTCTTTCCAGTTTGTTCTGTTTTTATCTACTGTTGTGTTTAATTCCTTTACTTTTAGTTGTCTTATTTCTGTGTTATGTTTTTTTTGTCTGTTTTACTACTACTACTACTACTACTACTACTACTACTACTACTACTACTACTACTACTACTACTACTAATAATAATAATAATACTTTGGAATATGGTACACTAGTTCACAATTTGTCATTACTAAAATTACTTCAGAATTTTATTAGGCTGTCTCATAAGTAATGCCGATTTTTAATTTAATGTTGTGTGTCTGTTAGGGACCCCATACTGCACAAATTACCATGGCAAAGATTAAGAACCTGGGAGGAATCCCACAAATTTTGATATATCCCACACCTTGCGCTTTGAGATTACCATCTGTTTCGATCCATTACCTATTCCTTGCGTAATATTTCGAAAACAATGAAAATGTGGAAGTGGATTTCAACGAATTATTAGCATAAAAATCGAGAGACTGGTACCGTCGCCGATAATAAACCTCCCTGAAAGATGGTTCAAGATAAAAAAAAAATCTGATGGTATCTACTTCGAAGAGCAGTTAAATTTCTTGTCAGAAATCCAAATAAAATTGTATTTACTAAAAAATTACTTAAGAAAAGGGCTACCGGATACTGCACCGAACTCTTCAAGTGCAGGACGAGCTAACTATTGAAACGATGTAAACAACACTTGCATGGACGAGGGACGGGAGCAATTCCTTGGTTTAGGCTAGGGACATGGAAATTTCTAAAAATTAACGACGATCACGATATGCGAATATGTCCAATGTGTGGGAACTTTGAAGACGAGATACATATATTAGGAAAATTTGATGATTTAGAATATTGGAGACGTCAGTTATTACCGGAAAGATTTATAAATTCAAATCGGGAAAGATTGGCATGCTACGAGTTATTGGTAAATCCAGAAAATTGGATAAACTTGGGTACATTTCTGGACAAAACGCGGAAGATAAGAAGAACACTCATTCATGAATACATATATGTTATCAAAATGCAGTACCATTAATTCTTAATAACTATACATAACTTAATTAATGTATAATGCTATTGTATTATTATGTAATTGTAATATTATTGTGTTTTCTTTATGTAATTGTAATGTTATTGTTTTCTTTTTTGCTTTCTTTATACTATTACCAATTATTACTTTATTGTAACGGACTGTCAACAGCACGTACGGCTTACTGCCCGTGCGTCCCATATTTGTAAATAATATTGTAAATATCTTACTTTTTGTCTAATAAAGTCCTAATAATAATAATAATAATAATAATAATAATAATAATAATAATAATAATAATAATAACACACCGTCAACACGGGAACAGGTAGCCTATAGTTAGGTGCTGCAAAAATTGTATAATGCAGCAAACAATTACAATTTTACAATAAAGTATATAAACGATTATGCAGTATTGTCGATGCTAGCAAACACAGAGAAACAAACATAAACAAAACAATGCACAGTTTATAAGTTGTATAATACGTGTATCAGAACTTAAAAAGAATGTCATCCCTGAACGTATTACACAGTTCTATGGTAAGTGAACGATACTGGGCATACTACTCCCCACCTCTCTCACTACTCCGGGCAGTGCCTATGATATAACGTTTATTTTAATTTTATTATATTTTGTTATTTAATATAATCCATTAGGTCTGCTTAAAATACATTAGAATTTGTCAAACACTTTGTTTTGGAAGCTACTGTCAGATGTTGGATATTGTTTAATTATTACGGTTTTACCAGCCTCATGGGCTAGTGGTCAGCGTTTCTGAATACAGTTCATCAAGTCTCCGGTTCGATTCCCGGTCATACCATAGGAATATTTCCTTAAAGGAAATTATTCAAGTGGTCTAGAATTTAGATAAAGTTTAGGTTAACAACTCTCCTGGCATTTCATTACATTTATCATCCATCATACCATCGGGGTAACGTAACTCCGCCATCCAGATGCTCCAACCTAAGAAATTAATTACAATTCCGCCAAATGCCAAGGGAGAAAGATCCAGAAATGTCATGAAAGATAACGTTGGAATCAGTGGCCAGAGACCGACCTTGAATACGTGACACGGAAAACCCAAGAAAACGTTCTTAAACGCACGCACGCACGCACACACACACACACACACACACACACACACACACACACACACATATAGACCTATATATTCAAACCATACTGACGTAAAGCGTAAAATCAATTCGCCTCTTTCATGCACTCTGAATTTGATTGTTTTTCCCAATACAAATTAAATTATATCAATAACTAAGTAAGTAACTCATTGGCTCTATCGAACCTGTAGGTTCATGGCCGCGCGGAAATGAGCTCTCCATACATCCCTATACTGAGATAACGTTTTACAATCATGCCCTGTATAATCTACTTCTCTCAAATCATGGATATTATTCTTCCACCTCATTCTTTGTCTACCAACTGAGAGTTTTCCCTCTGGTTTTCTTACCAAAAGCTTCCATGCACCTCTTTCAACCACCATACGTAACACATGCCCCGTCCATCGCAACCTAAGAGACTTAACTGTTCTATTATATCTGGCTTCCTATACATATCATGCAGCTTACTATAATGCAGTTTTCTCCATTCACCTAATATCTCTTTTTGGCCCAAACAATTATAACAATAACGTCTCTAAAACTTGTAATAACTTTAAGTGTACTTACAAAAATACGAGTTTTAAAAACATTAAACAGATTGAGAAGCAATCAATTGAGTTCGTGTTTACTTGATGAAAATCCATATTTATTAATTAAATAAAACTTACAGTTTTATTTGATTTTCATATTTATCAGTTACAGCTGTTTTCGGTACACTGTACCTTCTTCAGACATGTTAACAAATTATGAATTGTATTATTATAGTACATATCAACTGATCAAAGCAACAATACAACTTTTTTTTTTTAATTTAACAAAGGCGATTCATTCAAATCAAGTTGAGAATTTAACAATTTATTACTACTTTTCAGTTTATTTATTTCTACAACCTCCAAAAGATCCAACTTCTTACGATTCTAAATCACACCGGGGCAAATGCTTTAGCAGGAACCCGGGGTTCTCCTATCCAGGGCATCCAGGAGAACCAGCCGCAGGGCTGATTTACTTTCAGACCCTTATCACAAAAATGTAAAATTTCAAAATTTGGATCGAAACAATGATTAAATTGGAATAGGTGGTTAGCATATTTTGAATATTCTAAATTTCTGTTATATGCTCTTATGTGTTCCTTTATACGAGAGATAAAAGGTCTACCAGTTTGTCCTATATAGACATTGTCACATGTGCCACACTTCAATTTATATACACCTGATAAATTTTATTTATTTTATTTTGGTTTTATTGTTTTTATTATATTTTGTAAAGTTTTATTAGATTTAAATGCCACATTAATTTTCAACTTTTTAAAGAGTAAGTTTTATTTTTATTTAATTAATAGATTGAGAAGTGTTTAAGTCAGGTTTTAAAAATCCATTACAATAATCAATTTCTACCAGTTATATTATATGGGTGCGAAACATGGACTCTTACTTTAAGGGAGGAAAGGAGATTACAAGTATTTGAGAACGAAGTACTTAGGAAAATTTTGGACCAAAGAGTGATGAACAGACAGGTGAATGGAGAAGACTGCTTAACAATGAACTACATGATCTTTATAGGAAGATATAATAAGAAAAGTTAAGTCTCATAGACTGCCATAGACAGGACATGTTGCACTTATGGGGAATGAAAGACTTGCATGGAAGCTTCTTGTACGAAAGCCAGAGGGAAAACGCCCAGTTGGTAGACCAAGAATGAGGTGGGAGAATAGCATTAACTATGATTTGAGGGAAGTAGAATATACAGGAAATGATTTGAAAGGATTATCTCAGGATATGGATGTATGGAGAGCTTATGTCCGCGCGGCCATGAACCTACGGGTTCGATAGTGCCAGTGAGTAAGTAAGTATAATCAAGTTTTAATATATTCCTGCTACAAGATACCTTCATAAGGAAAGCATGCAAGTTAATGCAAGTGCAGGGAATGGTATTGTAATTCAGTTTTATTACCTTGTAATTAGGCATTAAGAGGTACAGTATAATACTGATATTTGAAATTGTGTATCTGCACAAACGAGCATTACATGCTCTCATTATCCACAACGCATGCAAACTAAGTGATACAAACTTTGTAACAAAATACTAGGGCATCCGATAAGTAATGCAATATTGTTGCAAATCAGAATTCCGGGTAGTGGCCATTGCAAACTTGTAGTATGTTGTTGAGCAATCATTGTTGTATAAATCTTCGAAATAGTTTGTGAGTCCACCGCTGTGGTCTCGGGGTAGCGTGCTGCCTTGTCACGCAGCGGACCCGGGTTCGATCCCCGGTCAGCCCCAGTTGTTCTGGGTGCAGGTTTTTATCGGGGTTTTTCCTCGCCTGTAAGACAAATATTGTAGGAAAAACTTTAAGGCTCAAAACGGTAAAAGAAAGAATATGGCCATCGCAGTCATCATCATTCATATTCATCTTAGGTTAAGCTTAGGATTAGGGACTCTCCTGGCGCATCGTTATCATCATCATCATCACCCATCATATCATCGGGGCAACGTAACCCCGCATTCCAGGCGCCCCAACCTCAGAAGTGGGTTACAAGTACGCCATGCCAGGAGAGAGACCAGGGATGTCGAAAGACAAACCTGGGGCATTTGAAAAAAAAAAGTAATATTTTGTGAATACACTTATTGTTTCTCACATTTAGTATGTACTACCGTCCTAAAAAAAAGATGTTTAGTAGAATTGTTTGCAAGATGGAATTAGAAAGTTCTCGGACACCCACCAAATTCACCAGACAAGAACCCTTGTGACTACGGGATGAATAATAAAATATGGCTATACGTTTGATCGCGTTGTGTGATGAAAATATTACCATTACAGGAAATATGAAATTACCGTTGGAAAGGCAATTATTCAAATTACAACAATGGATTAAAACAAAAGTGTTGAACTTACGCTATTAGTCAAAATAGCGTTGAATATGCAACAGCAAATTACAATTGCTGCATGGCAATAACATATGCTAATGATCGTAAGGTCGCAAGACGGGCAAGACGTGAGTTTAATGTAGCACTGCAGCCGTCGACTGTGGGGAAGTGGAGAAAACGACTGCTGGAAACGAGAAGGATGCAGAAAATCAAACCTCCTGGAAGGCCTCGCATTAGCACGGATGCAGAGACAACGAAGAGAATTGTGGAGGCGTTAGATGCTAGCCCACAAAAAACAACCCGCCAAGCTGCACGTGAGCGGTGATTTGTTTTGTTTTGTTCTATTGTTGTAATTTGATGGATTCCCTTTCCAATTATAACATATTTCCTTTAATAATAATATTTTCGTCACAAAATACGATCAAACGTATAGCCATATTTCTGAATCACTCTGTATATTCTCAAAGATTAAAAATCTCTACGAGACATTCCATTTCAATCAAGAGTATATATCAAGAAAACTCTAGATCGCTTAGATGAGAGAAATATCTAGAAATGGTGCTGCAGATGGAATGCGCCATAATCTAAGGATTTGGCAATGCATAGTTTACTTAGAAATTGAATATAAATGAAGTTCGAAATGTTAATTACCAAACTAATTTTTTGTGATGTTATAGCAGCGTTGTCATTACTTATCGAATTTCCTAGTATTTTTTACTTGCAAATGCCCAAGGTTGTCTTTCGACATTCCAGGTGTTTTCACCTGGCATGGTGTACTTGTAACCTACTTCTGAGGTTGGGGCGCCTGGAAGGCGGGGTTACGTTGCCCCGATGACATGATGGGTGATGATGATAGTGGTGCGCCAGGAGAGTCCCTAATCCTAAGCTAAATCTAAGATGAATATGAATGATGATGATTGCGTTTGGGCCTTAAAGTTTTTCTGACATTTGTCTTACAGGTGAGGAAAAACGTCCCGACCGGGGATCGAACCCGGGCCCGCTGCGTGACAAGGCAGCACGCTCCCTCGAGACCACAGCGATGGACTAAGGAGACTAAAGCCACCAAGAAAATATGGCGCGGCACCAGGCTACAACGGTTTCAGCCAATAGCAAAATTAGTAACAAGGGCGGCCTGGTAGTGCCTAGCAGCAGCCACTCTCAGCATGGGTTTCGGACCGCCATGGTGAGTATAATATAAGACAAAAATCTGACGAAGTAAGAATACCACGCGAGGAGTGCATACACATTGCCAATATAAGAACAAATTACATAAAAATAAGAATATGCACAAAAATAACATAATAATGAATGCATGCGCATAGACTATAGAGGATCGTCCAATGGGTTTAATTTTATATTAAAATTGTATAGCCTATGTACAGTATTGTTTTAGAAGGAATGATCTCAAATACCTTAAATTATACATCATCTTAACCCTTAAATTCGTAATGTATCCTTTTGGATACATCAATTGGTTCCGATTCCGATTGAGGGTCTCTTCCATATGATCAACAGCCAGTGTAGGGGTGACATGTGGTTAGCATGTCGAGTCCCCCAGCCGTTATAGCTGGTTCCTCAACCTGGAGCCGCTACTTATTGTAGCTACCCAATTGCCTCACGATGCTGGGTGGGCACCGGTCCCATACTGGCCGAAATACCATGAGAAAATTTCTTCCCCCATGGAGACTCGAACCAGCGCAAGTCCCGTAGCTCTGCGCCAAGGCTTCCTACCTTAACCGCTCGGCTACGGCGCGGGACTCAGTTGGTTCAATTAATTTAATATATTAAATAAATCAGAACAAAACGAACAAAAAGAAACCACTTAAATGTGTGTCTAATTATACTATATATCAATTAATAACATTTATACAAGATTCCGTTTTCACTGCGGTCCGCCACATTCAAATAATTAACGGAAGAATTTCTGTTTTGTCAATTTAAGGGTTAATATGTGTTTGTCACCAGCAATACGTTAACTTTTCTCTTTATAGCTGTACACGCAGAAAATGAACCCTGGAAGTTTCAAATATTTACGTTACCCTACTAGGCGGGGACAACATTAGTTAGTGGGTTACACTAGTCATAAGTAGTTACTGAATCAAGGGGATTTAATACAATATAGTACAACACTTCCTGGCAGAGTGAGACGATCTAACACTGACAAACCCAACACCACGTAAAAACCCCACTACTACCAATCTGCGCATAACGTAAAAGTGATCTGCTGCGCAGTTCCATTTTCAACGTGTTTTCTTTTACTATAGTCTCTCTGGTTTAACTTTACGAGAAATTTGTAAAATGAGACAACTGGACTCACCTCTCTCACTCGCACCAGTGTTGTCGGAGTTTCTTCACCAGATGTTAATAGGGGAAAGGGGGAGAGGAAAGCTGACAACAGGGTGGGCTCTTTCTTTTGTATCTGGACTAAAGTGGGTCAATGATCTACGGAGGGTTGTTTCCGATCTCTGATAACGATTTGCCAAGTAGATTGTGACGTTGGAGTGTGAGTCATCAGGACAAGAGTGTTCGAGGTGATCAAACCAGTCAGCGTGCTGCTTCTGTTACACTCGCATGCGTGTTGCTCTCATAATGCCTAATCACATAGACCCGTTTTGCCCTTTCCGACGCTAATTATAGTTATTCCGCGATTATTGAGGCAAAAACGTAATCTTATGGTGTGAAACTGTGGAATTGCTCAGTGCTTAATAAAAAGGGAAAGGGTCGCTTGGGATTAATTCCAAAAGGAAAAAAAGGGCAAATCCACGACCTGCTACTACCCGCACCCCATATGTAATCAGAAAGGTCAAGATCCTTATCTCTGTGGTGGTAACCCTGCCACACAAAGGGTGATTGCGAACAGATTGGGAATATCTCTTAAAACTGTAAACACCATAATAAAAGATTTAAACATGGAGAAGACACCACAAAAGCAGGGTTCATAAATTGTTGCCACGTCACATTGCCGAATGCCGCACCAACAGCAGGAAACTATGAAAAGCACCTGGCAGGAGAAAAATGGAAAATTTTGGTCACACTTGATGAAGCATATGTTTATCTAGATCTAGGAGACTGCAACAAATCCCGGGCAATTTACTATAGAGAAAGGGGTGAACAAAATTTTCAAAAATGGTATGCCGAATGCAGAGAAAGTTTCTCCAATGGATTTATGGTCATCGCGGGATTTTGCTACAATGAAAAACTGACCATTCGTAGAGTAGCTAAAAAGGCCAAAATCAACACCCAGTACTACCAGGAAGAGGTTCTCATCCCAATTTACCCGACTGAAATCCCAGCTCTCTATGGTACAGACAAAAACAAAGTCTGGGTGCACCAAGACAAGGCCTCCAGTCACACTTCAGGTTCAACCTTGGCGTTCCTGGAAAAATTGAGCAGGAAACTGGAATACATGCTATTCCATTCAGCAACATCCAAGTGAAGTCTCCTGATGCATCATCGATGGACTTTATGTCTTTGGACTCTTCAAAAAGGCACTGGGAAACAGGCGTCCTCCAACAATAGACGGTCTCTGGATAGCATATAAAGAGGAGTGGGAACTTTTAGACATGGCTGTGCTGCGTAAGAGTCTTCTGCAGCGGAAACTCCGATGCCGAACCATAGCTCGGGTGAAGAGTCATCAATTAGAGCATGCTCGATGGTGGAGACACGGCTTTTCTGATGGTAAAACTTAAAAATCATTTGTTATCAGAGATCAGAAACAACCCTCCGTACCCTTGTATCTCCATTTCTCTCTCTACCAAATTAAGTCAGCTATATAATACATATGTTGGAGAAGAAACTTAACTGACGCTATCGGACCCGTAGATCCATGGCCGCGCGGGCATAAGCAATCCATACACCCTGAGCTAATGTTTTCGAATCGTTCCTTGTAAAATCTACTTCCTACAAATCATGGTTAATGTTATTCTCCCATTTCATTCTTGATATACCAATCGGACGTTTCCTACGAATGTTTCCACGCCTCTCTTTCATTCCTCATTCGTGCCACATGTCATGTTAGAAAATCAGTTGTTTTCTTCATCTTCACTCTCATAATTTTTTACTAACAAATAAGGTTCAGGTCCGAAGCCTCCTATTGTTAAATCACATCCCATGCAATTTTTGGTAACTTATTTGGAAAGAAATCGATACATTTAAAACTGTATTAACTTGCCTTATGTGAATTCCATTTCTCAATCAACAAAGTAAAATCTTCATAACAGGCGCCATTAAAGTATGGAAACAACGTGTTAGAGTGTATTGTGGTGATTGTTTCTACGGAAGTGTCGTGTTTCTCATTTCCATTGTGATTGAAATTAGTTTCATCGGTATCACCAGTGAATATAAACAACAGAGCATTGATGATATTGTTCGTCACCTTCAAAATTGTCAGAACTGTGCGCGCGAATTCTGTAGGAGATTCCTCAAGTTTACCAGATCCGAAAATTAAGAAATTTGATCGTGGATTCCAGTGCTGTTTACCTTTAAGTTTGTAAACTTTTTAGTAAAATTGGATTCCAAGTCTTCAATCTGTGGATTTGTGAACAAAACATAACCTATGTAAGGAAAATCTAAGGAATATTCTTCGTCTTCAGGATGCTGAACTAAAATTGGCCATAAATAATTCTTATTCACAATTTCGAATAACATATCCTGTATCCAAAGTATTGTTTGAGGTAATTTCACGGTATTTACAGATGCAACGCGATCATCTTGACGGACATTTGACAGTAAAAATACAACAGGTCCTTCTTGTGTAAAATGTTTATGGAAAATATGATTTAACAATGATTGAACTAAGTTTTCAGTGTTGTTTTCTATTAAATCTTCTTGCACTTCATAAGTTAAAATTGGAATGAAATGTTTATGAATAAACTTGTCATGTTTTATTTCTAGTTTATATCTGTACAAGGTGCTAAAATCGTAACACAATTTACGGTATTTGTAGTTTTCATTTGAATAATCAACGTTTCTAATTACGATATTCACCAATTCTCCAAATACAAAGGGCGATTCAACTAAATCAATGCTGTCTATATATATTTTGATTGTTTTGGAACTTCACTTGCTGGTTTCTTGGTGCTATATCTATAAGTTTAAAAAATACTAAGATAATTACGACCTATATTTGCTTATTTGATTTATACTGCACTTATTCCACTCTATCAAAATGTTGCCACTCAACAGATCAGTAGACAAGATGACGCCAACATTTTCCTATTTGCATGTCTACGGTTTGTTGCATATTGTGTATTCGTGTGGAGACTATTCCTTGAACATTTGATAACTATATTTTTTTTCTCCACTGTTTACACGTTTTATGTTGTATGACGGACGACACAGTGCATGGTATTGTATTTATATGAAATATAATTATATTTTATTTAAATTTTTTTAGATTTTCAGAAAGATTACACTGAAAGTTCCAGAAAATACCTAGCTGGTTGCAATCGAATGAGCTGAGTTCACGTTGATCGCCATTTCAGGTTAGTTTTTATTTGTAGAGTTTAGATGTGTGATATTTGTAATTCAACTTTAATAGACTTGTTTGTTGATAAGAATATACTCCATTTTTAGTTTTATGAATATCTTCATCCGAAAAAAAAAAATCCCCCACAAAACTTCAAATTTTCTATTGGTATTACCAAAATTTAAATTTTTCTTCATGTATTAATACAATTAAAGTGATCTTTGGAATATTTTTCTGATTTTTATTTATACATCAGTGGATTGTACTCTTATTATTGCACCTATATTTTAATAAAATTAATTTGTTTACAAATAACCTCTTTCAAATCCTCATAAATAAATACAACGCTGTTAATGAATACGGGCTCTCTCTCCTTCTCGAGTTTATGTATATACTCGTGTCCACCGCTGTGGTGTCGAGGTAGCGTGATGCCTTGTCACGCAGCGGGCCCGGGTTCGATCCCCAGTCGGCACAGATTTTCTGGGTGAGGTTTTTATCGAGGTTTTTCCTCACCTGTAGACAAATGTCAGGAAAACTTTAAGGCCCAAACGGTCCCCGAAATCATATGGCTGCCACACCTACAATTCCCTAGTAAAGCTGCAAGGCATAGCTTGATAATGCTATGTTTGCAGTTAAAGACCTGCCCTCGGACTGAATTACTATGGATGGATGGCTATTCTTTTTTTCAAACCCATGTAAATAGATAGATGGATATATTTTTTTTGTCGGGAAGAATACTAGACTGAATTACTACGACAAGTAGTATGTTAAACTATTCATTGACCCTGAAAAGAGGGTTAAAATTGAATACTAATTTATTTGTTCTTTAAAATTTTGAAACATTTTTATACTATCTGGAAGAGTACGTAACAGCTAACTACATGACCTTTATAAAGATCATGATACGCCAGATATAATAAGAACAATTAAGTCTCGCACAGTGCGATGGGCAGGACATGTGCCACGAATGGGAAATGAAAGACGTGCATAGAAGCTTCTTGTAGGGAAACCAGAGGGAAAACGCCCAGTTGATAGACCAAGAATGAGGTGGGAGAATAATATTAACTATGATTTGAGGGAAGTACATCATAGAGGGAATGATTGGGAAACATAAACTCAGGATAGGGACGTACGGAGAACTTATGTCCGCGCGGCCATGAACCTACGGGTTCGATAGTGCCGCCAATGTGTGAGTTAGTTAACTGGAAGACTGCTACTGAACGTATTTAAGGATACGACTTCAAACAATTCTGCGTTTTACTAAATTTACAAAGGAGTTGTTACAATACAATGCAATTGTTAATAATTACGTGCTCTCTCTCTTTAAGCCTATATACAGTTTGTTTCTGCACCTCATTCCTGTTTGCAATTATTCTTCCTAGGAACTTGAATTGAGCCACTTCTTTAAAAGCTCCCTCTTTGTTTACAGTTCATTTCCATTATGAAATACATTAACAAAGAATATAATTTATATCCTTGATTCCTCTTTATAAATATGGTCACTGACTGCCATCGGATAGTTTTCAAGTCGTTTTATCCTAATAAAACAATACAGATTTAATTAAAAAAATACAATAACTTTATTTAGTTATGTAAACTGTCCGTGACATTAAAATACAAATTGTTTTATAATTAATGTTGTTTTGAAGTTTATCTATCGCACAATTATTTTACTGTCTCACGAATCTGTTTTTACCAATGAGAGACTATTGTGCTATTCTCGGCTTCACCCGCGAAATTCAAACGCCGCTTTTACGATGAGTCACCATATTATGGCAATAAATAAAGGTGTGATTAACTTCACACTTGACGTGTTAACATGTGTGGCTATGAACTGTAATTAAATAAACACTTCATTAAGGAAACAAAGTATTATTTTGTTGTGTGTTAGAGTGAAATGTGTATTTTATTGTAGAAATAAGAAATATAACTTACCAACTACAATTTTAAAGAACGTCTATATTTCACGTGTGAAAAATAAACAGTACATGGAATGTAAGGTAGACAGTACCTTACAAAATTGGTTTACATACACGATTGAAAGAAACCTGTTTTATTTTAGTAAATGAAAATATAATATAGGCTATTCCATGACTTCTGTGGTCTTAAATGTTTATTTCTGAACACAAATATAGATCCAGTGTTATTGTAGTCCAGAATCTGTGACTATCAAATGCATTTCATGAGAGTCATCATCATGGAATTCGATCTTATATGAGTTAAAACAAAATATAAAATTTTCCTCTTGATACAGAACATTTGAGAGATCAGATCCAAAAAATGCCAGACTAACAATCGTTTGTATACACTACAAACCATAAAAAAAAATTGTATATGCAAACATTTTAAGATACGGCGTGAAAAAGTACTTTGAGTCAATAAAAGCCACTAGGTTTAATCCATGACGTGAATGATAGTGAAAAATACTCATTATTGTAAAATTTATTTGGCAGTTTTACTAACAAGTAACTATCCCACACGATGACGCTGCCTAAACTGTGATTTCCGTTATAAGTTATCAATGGTTGTTTGTCTAAGTCCAGAATTCATGGAGAGTAACTGTGCTAAAATGTTGAATCTTTGCAAGTATTAATCTTGATTTTTAATTTTAGACGTAACAGCTATGAGTTCACACACAAATAGTATCACACTTAGAATGCACCCAATGAAAAGCAGCATAAACACTGGAGACAAATGTGTTAAACTGAACACAACAAATTCATTATCTTCAACAGTTTTATTAGATTTCAAATTAACTACGTGTTCTAATTGCGACATATACACTTGAAGAAGACCTCCTTCCAGGCAACGTCTTACATGAACATTATATATATTCAATAAAGGACTTCCTATTGGAAAAACCATACCCACCGGCAATGTCAAAATTGCTTTATCCAAGAAACATACGACTTTACTATGGTCATAAACTCCGGACATGCTAGCTACGTAAAAAGGCAAATACCTAAATGCAGCAGTAAATGAATCTTTCTTAAACATCACATTCCGAACACATTCAACAAAATCAAGACAAGTCTTGCTTTCAAAAGTGTTCAGTTCATCAAGAGCTGCTATTCCTTCGACATCACGCAAAATATCATAAAATCCAAACGTCAATCCGGCTCTTTTAACGTCGTCTAAAGTTTCTAATCTTGCTTCATATCCCGGTTCAACTAAGTAAGTGGTGAAGTAAGCTTGAAACACTGTGCTGATTGCAAAACAATACCACACATATATAATAAACAAATTCCTTGTTCCTAGAGAGAGGGGCATTTGTGGAACCGAAACCCCCAGTAACACAGCCCATGCAGCACTAAAACATTGTGACAACAGATTGAAACCAGTATAGTCATTTCTGCGAGTTGGATAATGCGACAAGATCCAGAACAAAACGCTCACAAATATGAATACAAATCCCATACTTATCCATGTAGATAATCTAAATAATGCTACTACCTTCTCTGTTTTCATTAGAGTATTCGGACATGGTACTAGGTATATGAAACCGTCACTGAAGATTGCAATTGAGACATCTCCAAATAAATGTAAAGGATACATGGCTGGAACAAATCCCCCAAAAATATCGGTTTCTCCGCTCTTCAAATCTAACAACACATTAAAAATCTGTTCGCCGGCCGCATTAATTGGTTCTTGGTAGTTAGGAGTAAAGTTCATTTGTCTTATAAACAGGTTTATTAATTCCATACCTAAATCTCGCAAAACTAACTTCTCTTCTCCATCTTCAGTCGTATAATACTCTTTTATCACACTTGGTTCAGGTTCAATTGCTCCTACCTTTAAAACACATCCCGAGAACCTTCTGGGTAACTTATTTGGAAAGAAATCAATAGCATTAAAACTGTCCTCACTTGCATTATGCACTGTCCATTTCCCAATTAATACTATAACATTTTCATTGCAGGCGCCATTTAAATATGGAAACAATGTGTAAGCATATATTGTTGTGAAGTCCTCTAATGAAGTGTTGTTTGTGGTATTTCCATTGGAAGTAGAATTGGTTTCTTCAGTGTCGCCAGTAAATATAAACAACACAGCATTAATTATATTACCTGTATTTTTTAAAACACTCAGTACTGTATATGCGAATTCTGTAGGAGTTTTCTCTAGTTCACCACATGCGAAAATTAAGAAATTTGATCGTGGATTCCAATATGGCGTCTCTTTTAAATTTTCCACGTTTCCAGCAAAATTATATTCGAAGTCCTCCAATTGTGGATTTAAGAATAAAATATATCCTTTAGATGGATAATCTATGGAATATGTATTGTTTTCGGAATGCTGTACTAAAATTGGCCATGAATAATTCTCACTCACAACTTCAAATGATACATCCTGTATCCATTGTAATGTTTGTGGCGATTCTACGGTATTTATAGAATGAACTAGGTCTTTTCGAACGTCATTTGACAGTAAAAACACAACAGGGCCTTCTTGAGTAAAAGTTTCTAGTAAAACATATTTGATCAAATATCGAGCTAAGTTTTCAGCGTTTTTTTCACATAAACTTCTTTCTAATCCACCAGTTAATATTAAAATTATCAATGAAATGTTTTTGGATAAACTTGTCATGTTTTGACTGTAGTTTTTGTCCGTTCAATGTGATACAATCCTTCCACAATTTATTTGTTATTACCACTCAATGATTAATATCTTTGATTGTAAAATACACCAATTATCTAAATACAAAGGGCGTGTTGAAAGTAAAACAATGATGTCTATATATTTTCTGACTGTTTTGGAACCTTACAGGCTGATTTCTTGGTGCTATCACTATATTGACTTTGTTGTTTCCTCAAACTACATCTTTTCTTTAAATGTATTTAAGTGTTAAAACACTATTAAACATGTAATTGCCTCCTAAATTTGATTTACACTGCACTTGTGCTTGTCTATCCAATTGCTGCTATACAAATGAGCAGTAGAAAATATTTTTACACATACATTTGCATGTTTGCGTGTTAACCTTCGTTGTTAAATGCGTAATCGTATGGAGTCGATTCTTTGAATATTTAATAACTGCTTATTTTCTTGGTTTTTATATTTTATGACGGGCAGCTAATTTCTTTCTAACACAATTTCAAAAACTTATTTTATCTTATTTTGAATTAGTTAGAATTTCACAAAGATTACGGTGAAAATTCGGAAAATATCTAACTGATAGCAACCGAATGAGCACAGCTCCTGTTGATCGCATTTCACATTAATTTCTATTTGTAAAATGTTGAATTGTGCTATTCGCTGTGCGATTTTAATAAACTTTTCTGACTATAACAATATACTTTATTTCCAGTTTTATGTGCCTTCGTTCGAACAAAAATTGACTTTTCAGCATAAACATTGCTTCACATATTTTTGTTTTTTTTTTTATTTATGCATTAGTGGATTGTTCTTATATCATTGCACCTACATTTTTAATTACAATTATACTACAATATTTTTTGAAAGCACACATACACACACACACACACACACACACACACACACACACACACGCACACACATATAATTTACACTCTATTGTCAGGAACAGAGTACATTTACTGACAACGTCAATTAGTATATTAAAAACTATGGTTGTCTCAATCAGTCAATGTTAAAAATATACGCTGACACTGTAAAGACGGTTCAATGTCAATACTGAATTAGTTGTTCTTTAAAACTTCGAAACAGAAACATTCGTTATATTATCCGGAATATATTCACAGATTGCACCTCACAACAATTTTGAGTTTTACTAAATTAACAGTACTCTGTTACAATATATTACTCTTATAATGACATTTTATATACTTTTTTCTTTTGTTTTATTAAACTCCGTGTTCCTCACATTTTCTTTATTGTTCTATGTATTTTATTCTCGTGAAGCTTTTCGAAAATTTTATTTCATCTTCATGACATTTGTTTTATTTGTTTATTTGTAAATTGTCCACCGCTATGGTCTCGAGGTAGCGTGCTGCCTTGTCACGCAGCGGGCCCGGGTCCGATACCCGATCGGGGCAGTTTTTTTGGGTGAGGTTTTCATCGGGGTTTTTCCTCACCTGTAAGACAAATGTCAGGAAAACTTTAAGGCCCGAACGGTCTTCGAAATCATATGGCCATCGTCATCATCCTTATCATTATCATCATCCTTCACCGGTGTGGAAAGCAACTGGAAGCTACCACACCTACAATTCCCTAGTAAAGCTGCAAGCATAGCAGGAAAATGTGAAGGACCTGCTTTCAGGCAGAATTACTATGGATGGTTGGATTTGTAAATTGTATATAATGGGTTTTGGTTGCTAAGTAAAATTTCGTTTAATAAATTTGTGTTTTAAAATAAGATTCAATGAACATTTATCAGATTATATTAAAAATGAAGGGGAATCAAAATTCGCAGAACATATTTAAAAAATAAACCAATTTGGCAGTATAGAAGAAACAATGAAAAAATACATAAAGAGAGCAATAGACAGAAAATTAATATTTTAGAAGAAATAGAACTCCTCAAGGAAGTTGGAAACACAAATTTATTAAACGAAATTTTACCTAGCAACCAAATAAACAAATAAAACAAATGTTATGAAGATGAAATAAACATTTTCGAAAAGCTTCAGAAGAATAAAATACATAGGATAATACAGAAATATTGAGGAAGACGGAGTGCATAAATACAAAAAAAAAAGGTATATACAATTTATTTATAATAAAAAATAGCTTCAATGGTGTGTTATGTAATAATAAAAAAATGAATTTCAAAAGTATATATATTACTGTTGTCATTAAATACGTGCTCTCTATTCTTCAGCCTATGTCTAATATCGTTTTGTCATCTCATTCTTGTTCCCATTTATAGTTCCATATTTGAATTCAGCCAGTTCTTAAAAGTTCCTGTGTTTTCTATTAACTGTCTATTTCCAATATAAAACAGACGAAGACAGAATATAATTTTTTCCTGTGTTTCCTCTTTATAAATATTGTTACAGATTGTCGTCGGTGTAGTTTTCACTACGTTTTGCGTTATCCAAAAGACAGTGTTAATATACACCGTGTCCCATTCAAACCTCCCACATTTTAATTAATCATAACTCTCAAAGAATGCGGAATTATGAAATGAGGTTGGTATTAAAAGAAAAGAGAAACTCAAATAATTATTGTTTTCGTTGTTGCAGTTAATTCATCTGTCGCAGGCAATTTGCAGTTAATGGGCACATAAAGGAGCCATTGATTTTTGTAGAAAAAATTATACAGAACATTTGAGAAGTGGAATGTTTTTTTTGGAAGTAATTTATAAAACCGTTTGTACAGTTATTGAAGCTTCTGATAGGAAATGAGGGCAGTAAAACAGAGCGAATGGCATCATTGACGAAACATCAAATACTACTCACTGAGCGATGTCGTGTTTACTTGATGGCCAGCAAAATGATCCGCTTACGTGCTTTAAAATCTAAATGCATCCTGGCTTCGCCGATTGGAAGCTAACATTTCGGATATTCTACTTTTCTTTTCTAAATCCCATCTTCCACTTCATCCTTATCTTACTTCAGTGTAGCCCTAATCTCTTCTCTAAGCCGTTTTCAACGCATTTACCTACTTTTTCTTATGTTATACGTATTTGTTAGTGTATCCAAATACAATTTACTAACAAATGAACAGTCAACCATTGCATGCCGAAACCTACCTTGAAATGTTCCCAGAGAAGCATTGTGATGTACCAAGGTGTGTCCAAAAAAACTTCTTCTTCTTCTTCTTCTTCTTAAACTTAATTTGTAGGACTTTCATCCTGTTTATTTCCAAAATCACTCCTCGGAAGACGTATTGGATATGCATTCACTGTCTATCCATCTCTTGCCTGGTCTTCCTCTTGTTCTTCTCCCGTACATTGGTTTATCTTCTTTAGCTCTTTTTGCAATTCGGTTTTCTTCCATTATTTCTATATGACCCTTCAAATATTTTCATCTATCTATAATAAATTTGGTTATGTCTTGAATATGACATTTGTCCCTAGTTTCTGTGTTGTGTATTTTATCAAATAATGTTTTCCCCTGAATAGTTCTTTAGATTTTCATTTCACATGTGCTTATTATTTGTTTAGTTTTTGTTGTATCAGTCCTAGTTTCTGCTCCATATACGCCAACTGGTTGAACTATAGTTTTGTATATGCCGGTTTTGCTTTCTATTGACATATGTTTGTTGAAGCCAAATTAAATCTTTCATATATCCTAATATTTGTGCTGCTTTATCAGCTTGTTTCGTTACTTCTTTTATTAAATTTTAGTGCTGCCTTTTTAACTGCAAAGCACAGAAATCGAACCCACAATCCAGCAATGGCAGCCCATTGTACGGAGCAGATGAACTCCCTGTTCAAATACTCGTAAAATTTTCTTCTCCCGTAAAGTTTCTCATCCATATAATACACCGTGCCCCATTCAAACCTCCCACATTTTAATTAATCATAACTCTCAAAGTATGCGGAATTATAAAATGAGGTTGGTATTAAAATAAAAGAGAAACTTAAAGAATTTTTGTTTTCACTTTTGCAGTTAATTCATCTGTCGCATATTGGACAACAATGACATAAAAAATCACTCCACTGGACTTCTTGCTCTTGGGGTATGTAAAGGACCGTGTGTTTGCGACTCCAGTACAAGATATTCATGATTTACGAACCCGTATCCTTGACACAATTCTAACAGTATCAATGGACATGTTGGACACAACGTGGCACGAAATCGAATACATACTTTTTGTTTGTGCTACTAATGGTGCACATATAGAGGTGTTTTAGTGTGGCAAAGAAAATTCTTTGAGTTTCTGTTTCGTTTAATATCGACCTCATTTCATGATTCCGCATACTTTGTTAGTTATGATTAATTAAAATGTGGGGGGGGGTTTGAATGGGACACTCTGTATAACGGGGAAAATAACAGTTTTATAAACAGATTGCGGCATATGTCAGTTAACCACTGCACATTGTTGCAAGGAAAAAATCAGATTGGTTGAAACTGGGATTTGATTTTTTTCCCCCTTGCAACCATGTGCAGTGGTGAACTGACTTATGCCGCATTCTGTATTTTAAGTTTAATGTTTTTTGAGAGAAATTGGGACGTCAAGAGTCCCTGTAATGCAAAATAACATGCTTTTCCAGAATACTGTACCTATGTTTGATTTCTTCCTGCACCTCAATCCTGTTTGTAATTATATAGTTCCTAGATATTTGAATTCAGCCCACTTCTTCAAAATTTCCCTCATTTGCCATTAACTGTCCATTTACATTCTATAATGTATTTCTATGTGTGAACATATATTTAGTTTTATTGACGTTTACTTCCAGTCCAAATTTCATGGTGTTATAAGAATATTTATATATTATCTAATTTAAGTAACTATTCAATAAACGAAAAAAGAATTTAGACACGTGGGAACAGTAGGATCTAATACAAACAGTAATGAGGTACAGAAATAAATTAATAATTGGATCAACTCTGGAAACGCATGGTATT
Organism: Diploptera punctata; assembly: GCA_030220185.1. Lineage (NCBI taxonomy): Eukaryota > Metazoa > Arthropoda > Insecta > Blattodea > Blaberidae > Diploptera > Diploptera punctata. The sequence continues at coordinate 1,362,263 of JASPKZ010008863.1, forward strand.
AAAAGGGCAGAATTCATGAAACCATCTTTACGCAAAGAGCGACTCTTTTCTCCTCTCAAATGACTTAGATAGAGAGTATTCATAAAACCGCATGAAACCATCTTTGCACAAAGAGCGACTCTTTTCCCCTCTCTATGACGTTGACGTTGATTATTCATGAAACCGATTTTATGAATACTCTCTACGTGATAGAGAGGGGGAAAGAGTCACTCTTTGTGTAAATATGGTTTCATGAATTCCGCCCTAAAGAGGTTCTTGTCATCCTAATTTATCTCAAAAAGGTTTAACAAAAAATAAACAAAACGGCCATTCTTCCAGTTATGAAAGCAAAACATTGTATCTTACTTTAAGAGAGAATACGTGTATTTGAGAATAATGTCCTAAGCAAAAATTTTGGACCAAATAGGGACGAAGAGACAGGTGAAAGGAAAAGTCTACATAACATTTAAGTACATTATTGTTATAGGGGCCTAGTTATAATGAAAATAGTTAAGTACAGTAAGCTGCGATAGCAAGTGGCACGAAAGGGGAATGCATGGAAACTCCTAGGAAAACCAGAGGGAGAGCGCCCATAAGGTAGATGAAGAATGAAGTGCGAGAATAACATTAACTATCATCTGATGTATCAGCCGCGCTGGATTAGTAGTTACGTTCCTTCCCTTTGGTCCCGAGAGTCGCGGGTTCAAACCCGGCCGAGGTACATGTTTTTTTTTTTAGAATTGAAAAATACAAGGAACAAGTCCTCGAGGAGGGTCTTTAAGCCGTGGGTACAGAGACTGAACATTTTTGAGGCTCGTAAAGACCTTCATGCAAAATTTACCGGGCTTCTTTATAGTAAGTAATGCCACGAGTGATTTCAAATTTATCTAGAGAATTTGGAAATCAAGAGTGGCATTTGTTAGGACTATTTAACGAATAAAATTAAGCTGTTTACCCACAAATCATTATTTAAATATAGTTATTTAAAAATATGTATATATTTAATGTAAACGGCGATGTTTGAAAACAAATGAGAAACGTTATGTTTCATTTGTTCATCACTGCAATCAGATCATATTTATTGCCAAATAGAATCACAATATTGTAAGAACGCACCCTAGTGGAGAAAAAATGAAACATTATTGCAAGTTATTAATTAATTTCTGAGGTCCTATGATGTAAATATGCCAATTATATTTTTCTGCAAAGTTAATTCCTGGGAAATAATACGTTTAAGTAAGTGCAAACACTGTTTTTTATTGTATAATCAATTGCTACGAATGTTTTTCTATTATATCTCGCAAGTAGAATCTGGTTACATTCGTGCAATAAATAAATAAATAAATAATAAATAAATAAATAAATAAATAAATAAATAAATAAATAAATAAATAAATATATAACCCGGGAGCCACTTGATAAAATGAAATCGATAAAATTAAAGTGATAAAATCGAGGTGAAAAATGACTGTGATTGGTTGTAAATGAAAAGTCATTGAAATGCAATTGGTCATTGACTGCCATTTGGGGCATGAGTTAAATAGTTCTAGTAATACCTTAGTTTAATACTAGATGTCTCATTTCGTTGGTATGTTAACCGCAAGTCATTAATGTATCTTTAAGAAAGTAAGCGTAACTAAATTAACTTGCTCAAGTAACTCCTACTTCCTTAAAAGAACAAAAGGCTGCACAAGATTGGATCGAATAAGGAATGAATATATAACAGAGTTTAATATATATCCATTGGATGAGAAAATCAGAGAATATAGAGAGAAATGGTTTACACATGTGGAAAGAATTAATGTAACAAGATTACCAAGAGCAGCATTGAACTACAAGCCAAGAGGTTCAAGGAATGTAGGAAGGCCAGTGAAAAGATGGACAGAACAACTGTGAGGCGGAACAGGCAATTTGCCTAGCCGCTGAAGTGAAGAAGAAGAAGTAACTCCTGACAATGGAGAGGCTAAGGCCCAGGATTGGGCTGTTACGTCATTGTAGATGTAGCAGTTGAGTTGGGTGAATTATACAATAGGGTGGGCCGAAAACTCATTTTTTTATTTCGAAGCTGTAATAGCGCGGAAAAGTTGCGAATTATATAGACCAAAAACAACATTAAAAAATATCAAAATCGGTTGACATCCTCCGGTCGCGCAAAAGCTCTAAAATTTGATAAAATATGAAAAAACGTCATTTTTGAGATCATTTCTTTAATTTTTTAATTAGATGTTTTCGTAATGTAACGTCTTCAAATAGAGCCTAAAAACATTGTGTTTTAATTTGGTTTAGATCAGTTGATACCTTCCGGTCGCGCTTAAGCTCCAAAATTTGCCAGAATAATGAACAAGTTATATTTTTACGCATCTTTGGTATTTGATAAATAACTTCCAGAGTATTGATTGTCAGATCCCACAGATAGACATAAACGTGCTTAGCAAAGATCAGCAATATCTACTTGATATTAAAAAAAAATTGCAAAAATGAAGTTTTTTTTGCCAAACTTCAGAGCCTTTGCGCGACCAGAAGGTGTCAACCAATTTTGATAATTTTTTCCTCTTTTTTTAGCTATATAATTCACAACTTTTCCGCACTATTACAACTTCGAAACAAAAAAATGATTTTTTTTCGGCCCACCCTATTATACAAAGAAAGACTGAAAGCATTAGCTCCATATAGGGATGTATAGAGAATTTATTTAATGTTAATACCTTTATATACACTGGTGTCCAAAAGTTAAGTGTATATGTATTACTTTTTTTTGTGGAATTTGGGAGTTAGAAATTTCATTTACATTGAGAATTTTATTGTGCAATTCAATATAGCTTGATTTATTTTTTGTTAATTTTGCGCGGCTATGAACCCATGGGTTTGATAGTGTCACTGAGTGAATTCAGCACAAAGGTTTGACCAACCCACCCAATTCTTGTTGAAGTTTAAACTGTTTTAAATGCGACAGGATTTAGAATCAGTTCCAAACATCTGCATGTAAATGATTTACAAGCACACGAAAAATACGTAGATGTGTGTCAAGTTGAACCGGACAGGCCCATTAATAAGGACCTGTACGTCTGCTTTAAAAAATATGACAATTCTTATCAATTCCAAATCTGTGAGACCCTACACGTACGGAAATTGCCTTTATTATCCGTTTCCTTCGCAGAGATTTGCTAATTTCATATACCACGGCAGGGAAGTATAAAATAGAGTTGATGCTAACATATGACCTTCCTTTTCCTTACGCAGTTTACATAAATTAGCGCATATCACGATCAAAACATTGCTCTTTGCAATGCGATAGGAACTTGGATAAAGTTTATGAAGTATTAGGAAGGAAATCACAACTCAAGGCTGTCTGCAAATGAATTACTATTTTATGCACTTCATAATATAATCTGTAAAACATGTTTTATTTGATTGTACTATATTCGAAAGATAACGATTCTGGTTAAACTTACTTTTAAACGATAGTGAGGCTTCTTCCTCAATGTGTGAAGTGATTTTTAAGAACCAAAATTATTATAAACATTTTATAAAATTCAGAACAAACACGTTTAAAATTTTATAAAGTATTGGCTATGCCTGAAATATTGTATGGCTCAGAAATATAGACTCTCAATAAACAGACAATTAAAATAATAGAATTCGCAGAGAAATGAAATATTTACGATTTGTGGCAGGATATACTTTAATGGATAAAAAACGAAGTGCAGATATTCGTAAAATACGACAAATATTAAGTTTGAAGGGAAAAATAGAAGACAATAGGAGAAAATGGTATGAATATGTCTGCAGAATGGATACCAACAGATTGCCTAGGAAAAGAGGACGAAAGGAAATCGGGTACGCACACGAAAGAGATGGACACAGCAGATATGATACATGGTGCCGGGACGAACCAATAAGGTTTAATCCTTGTATAACGGAGAATAAATTCATAACACAGATTCATAACAATATGTAATATTATGCCAAGACTCTTATATACGATTTATGTAATTCATATCATTCATTCAAAATGTAAGTTAATATATCTGTTTTACAATATACAATAGTATAATATTGTTATAGTAAGCTACAACCCTAATATGCCTTTGTGGCGAAATAGGGTGTTGCGACATGTGTCGCATCAGTTTAGCCGGTGTGGTTGGCTCAGTCGTATCTGGCGTGATCTGCATCGACTACCGATGTAGTTCACTTGCTCTCCACTTGGAGGCGTCTGAGTACAGCACTAGACATTTTATGTTGGTCATAGTGTTTTGCTGCAGCCTTTGCCATGGCTACCAACATCGTCGGTGTTGTGTCTAGGTCTAGCATGTCCACGTGTGACTCGCTCTCAGTGTGCTTCAGGCCGTTAACGGCAATAGTCCTTTCAAGGGGCCTAAACACCTCAATCTCAGTTTGTACCACGTCATCAAGGACGACGGTTCTATTTGTATACCTCGCTTGTTGCTAAGCCGTCTACGACGACGGTAGTGCTTGTAGGCCGAGGCTTTGAATGCCTTGTGGTCCCTCGTTGTAAGGAATCTGAGTATTCCGATCAAACACGGGAAATTGTTCTAATATTAATAATGTAGTATAATAACACGTAATTATAGTTACCAAAGTGTTCTACAAATTTCTTTCTGGACACAAAAATTCCAGCGATCTACCAGACGACTTTTCGACCATTGAATCTAAATTTAGTCGTGTTGCGGATTTGTTAATTCTAACAACATTACGGCAGTGACGCAACATTGGGTTTCTAAATATTTGGAGATTCAATAATAATAATAATAATAATAATAATAATAATAATAATAATAATAATAATAATAATAATAATAATAATAATAATAATAATAATAATAATAATAATGATAACAACAATAAAATAATAATAATAATAATAATAACAATAATAATGATGATGATAACAATAATAATAATAATAATAATAATAATATATAATAATAATAATAATAGCACTTTGTAATTGTTGGTTATTGCTACGATACGGTATATACAGGGTGATTCTAAATTCCCCTTACAGAGTTAGAAGACTTACAGAGGGGACCAAGACAATCAAGTTTAACATAGAAACCTATGTAGTGGGCTACACACTAGTCTGGAGAACTAGAGGTCCACGGTTCGATTTCTGGTTCAGACATTAATTTTCTTTTCACAATATCATTGTAATATTATCCATTATTGGAAACTGTGTTAAAATAACAGTATTGGAAAATGTTAAATAAACATCGTTTCTACTACTTATAAAAGTGGTGGCGTAAAATTCTCAAATATAGATGCTTCTAAAGGAAGCCGGGCCGTTGGCGGTGGCAGTGTCATCTACCTGACAGCGGACGAAACGAGAATTATAGATTTGTATATGTCGAAAGAATTGTTAATGTTTGTGCCAGGTCTGGAATGGGGTAGTGGGCTGCACACTAGTCTGGAGAACTAGAGGGCCACGGTTCGATTCCTGAGTCAGACATTAATTTTTCTTTTCACAATATCATTATAATATTATAATAAAAACCTATGTCCGGAAATGTACGTTTTTCCGTTACACACAAAATACCACTACAACACATGTTGCTCTCTCCGACTCCTGCTGCCTGTCGTCTGAACCACTTACAAGAAGGGCTCACTGTGATGCCCACCGACTTCAATACAGATACGGTATCTCCGTACCATGTTCTCCAACACATGATCACCAATCTCTGGTCCTCCAACATCCGCCGCAGCCATAACTCGTGCTAATAGGTCATCCTCGGATTCTACAGGAGTATAGTAAATTAAGGTTTCCTTGTGACCTCACAGGTAGTAGCATAGCGGGATCAAGTCGGGAGAACGTGCAGGCCAAGGAATAGGACCTGTCATTGCACCGAGCTTCCCCGTACAATAACATCATGTGCGTATTCTGCAAATGTGTCTGCCATGGATAACAGTAATACAGTATCAATGAAGTACGTATACCTTGTGCTGTCGTGAAGGATTGCTACTGTACTGTGCAGGTGCAAACGACCCTGGGCGGATCACAATCTCAGCTGAATAGCACGTAAACACATTTGCAGTAGACAAGGGGCGCATTCAGCGGACAATAAAGCGCTTTAGCAAAAATGGCTGCCATTTGCAGCGGAAATTTAAGGACTTTGCTGAATGAACCGCTGCATGCAGCGGAACCGCAAAATATAAATTTGTTCTTTGGCTCATTACTCATATTACTACGCGATGCTATTGAAATTAATCATAATACTAATAGGGATATACAGAATTTACGATTTACTTTAATGTAAGTAATTTATGAAATTTACAAATAGATCGTTTAAAGTAAAATATAACGAGAAAATTTGAATTTTTTTAATTATTAATATATCAGGCGGCTCCGTGACGCAAGCGATTAGACGCTCGCCTCTCACCGTTGGTTTCTCGAGAACCTTATTTATAATAATTATTATTAGTTTAATCTTATTAATTTGTGTTTTGGTAAGAGTAGCCTTTTTAACTTTATTAGATTCTTGGTCACTATACGTGGATTTTGTAGTGGAGGAAACGGAGCTACGGCAGGTTCTTTCGGGGTTTCTCCCATTTTCCCCTACCACAATTTCATTCCACATTTCCCTATTTTCATCTCATCAATTTCGTTCATTGGATGTAGTCAGCCTACAACTTGTTAATTACAGACCTCTATAAATATAGGAGTTTAATATAATCTCTCGATCTGACCCTGTGTTGGACACAACATGATATTATTTATTATATTAAAACACCAATCCTGCGAATTCCCTATGTGATGCATATCTTGCTCCGTCATCATCACATAACATATAAATTAATTACTACACCAGGTCGGCTGTAGGGCAAATTTTATTCAATTGTTCAGCCATTTTATTATGCCATTTCTTACATAACATTTAACACTTTTAGGCCAATATTTAAATCTATGAGGATTAGGGGTTACATTAGAAAACACAGGAAATGTAGGCATATGTGCAAAATTAATACAAGTAGTGCAAGACATGGCCTAAGTAAAGCAACCAAACAATTGTATAAAGGAAGGCATCATTGTATTTTTTCAACCTCAAACATACTTCATCTTCATTTTAAATTTGTTAAGGAATGAAAACAAAGAAGAATAGCAATTTATAATAATTTAAATACAGTTTTCTTAATCGTCTTGTATCTTCTAAGCCCATGTTTTCCCTTAACAGAGATTTAGGCGCTCTCCCCCTACAGGGAAAAATTTGAACAATACTAATTTAGTTACACTTGTTTTCGTATAGATGTCATTTGAGTGATCCGTGGTCAGCGTTCCGCCTCATACTGATATCTAGGAAACCAAGGTATTACTAAAAAGGTAAAGTGATCCCACAACAGGCCTCAGGAGGCCTTTGGGGTAGTAGGAGGTTAAGGCTCCCACTTTTTCTAGACAATCGGCACTTGATGTCAGCCGGGTGGTCAGCCCTGCATGACGGCCGCCTTTACCCCAGAACAGGCGTCTGGTATTCATTTCCGTTAGAGGCTGAGTCGACCCCAGGGCCATAGTGCCGCCAGAGGGTTTGGGTCAGTTTAAAAATCCTGACCCCAACGGGACTTGAACCCTCGACCCTCCGGCTTGTAGCTCAGTGCCTTAACCACTACGCTACGGCGTGCCCCCAAGGTATTACTAGGACGGGAAAATTCGGTAAATTTTGCTTAGAGATCTTTTCATTCAGGTTTAAGGATCTTTTACGAGCCTGAAAATCTCTTCTTAGGGCCTGCTAGTTCCGAATATGATTGACATTCCTCAACATTATACGCTTGAAATAAACCACACCGATGCGTGAAATATGACCGATCTTGTATTTGTGGGCGAGTTTGATTCTGTGACAGTTTAGTACCATTTTTAATGCTCATGATGGAACATAGTTTTGTGAAATGCCAACGTTGTTTAATGTTTTCTAAACAGAAGTTTGTTTTAGACGAGGACGATCGAAAACATTTATTGTCTACATTATTAAGATTAGAAAACATTTATTGTCTACATTATTAAGATTAGAAAACATTTATTGTCTACATTATTAAGATTAGAAAACATTTATTGTCTACATTATTAAGATTAGGAAAACATTTATTGTCTACATTATTAAGATTAGAAAACATTTATTGTCTACATTATTAAGATTAGAAAACATTTATTGTCTACATTATTAAGATTAGAATTTATCGTACTCTTTGAGGCCCCATTTACAATTGCAGACTCAGTTTATGGTTCAACATTATTTATGGTTGAGGTACAGATATTAAATTCTAACATTTTAACTGGTTAAGAAACTCGTCCTTACATGCCGAGTATGGTTCCGAAAAAAATTGTGCTGCTAGAGCACTGACGCGCGCACGCAGGCACGCACACACGAACACACACACTTTTTTTCGACGTAATGATTCATTTTGACATTCATCAGTGAAGATTAAATATGACATGAAAAGAAAAATAAACGCCTGAACCCGAGATTTCTAACTTTATACGTTAGCGCGCTACCAACTACGATACTCAGGCATTCTATTTTTTTTTTTCCTTCTTATATATGATTCTCAATTATGAGAGGCGGCGGAACATCGGTCGCACTGCCATCTCGTGGCTTCTATAACAAATAAGCATTTAAAGATAACATTTACTTTATTCCTTCAGAATTAGCTAAAAACTAGTCTTCCATTATTCATAAAAGCTAAGAAAAAATGAAGACATAAACACAATGAAAAATAAGGATATAATAAAGGGGAGGAGAAGAGAATGTCCAATTTACAAAAAAATTGTCTATGATATTAAAGTAATCGACTATAGTGAAAAGTGATTTTTTGCTAAACAGACTATGGAGAGCAAGGCCATTGAAACCAACTGTTTTGTGATTCAACTAAGCGGAATGAATGTTTATTAAAATAAGCAATTTATATTCACACATTAAAAGAAAAACTATTAACGCAGCTAAAATTCTCAGAGTTTAAATCACGCAAGACTCAGAATATATCTCCGTATAACGACCACTTCTTTAGTTTGGGGAGACATTACATTTGCATTTTTTATACATTTATGGAAAAAGCCGCGCTGAAATATAAGGTTCTTGAAGGTCAGCACCTGTTTCAAAATGTATAGGGTGTTAATAAACAGAGATGACGTTTATTGTTTAGTTTTAAATTTATTTTCGATTATTTTCTGCTCAAATTTTTAGAGGATGAAGAAGGCCTATTAATAAGCTATTAGTCTATGCTGATGATGTAGTATTATGGGCGATAGCGAGGAGATACATGGGCCAACATCCGCATTCTATTGAGAAACACTAAGAAATTGGGACTGGGAAGTAAATATCAATAAAAACTAAATATATGGTCACACATATAAATACATTATATAATGGAAGTTGACAGCTAATGACAAATGAGGAACATTTTCAAGAAGTGCTGAATTCAAATATCTAGGAACAATAATTGCAAATAGGAATGAAAGCGCAAATAAATTAAATGTAGGCTACCATTCTGGAAATGCGTGCTATTATGCATTACAGGGACTCTTGTCCCAACTCCTTTAAAAAAACATTCAACTGAAAATATAGAAAACAATGTTATTTCCCAGTTATATTACATGGGTGCAAAAACATGGACTCTAAGAGGAGGAAAGAAAATTAAACAAATACTTGAGAATAAAGTCCTTAGGAAAATTTTTGGACCAAATAGAGATGAGCAGACAGGTGAATGAAGAAAACTACACAATAGTAGTCTACATGGTCTTTATAGGAAGTACTTTGCTTGTCAGAGGAGGCTCTTTAATTGAGCTGATCATTCATTTGGGGAAGGCGGCTCCGTGGTGCAAGCGGTTAGAGGCTCGCCTCTCACAGCTGGGGTCCCGAGATCGAGTCTTGGTCACTCCATGTGAGTTTTGTGGTGGACGAAACGGAGCTTGGGAAGGTTTTTTTCCTGGATTTCTCCCGTTCTTCCCTGCCACAATTTCATTCCACCATTTCTCCATACTCATCCATTTTGTTTCATTCTGTTCATCTGCTCCTGTAATGGTACATAAGACACGGTCGGCCGGCGCCCTTGTCATTCACAGACATCTATATAGTGGCTCCATCTCATCCCATCCCTCGACCCAACACTTATAGGACACGAGTTGAGTATATTTATTTATTTATTTAATACTGAGTTCAGCATGCCAATTACTCTCCGTCCATTTGATATTTTTTCTACCAATTTTGATGAACCTTCTACTTGTAATAATAATAACAACAACAACAACAACAACATAATAATAATAATAATAATAATAATAATAATAATAATAATAATAATATAGATAAGGAATGAACTGGAAACATTTTCAATAATCGATAAACTAGAATACCACAAATGCCAATGGAATGAACATTTAGACAGAATGGACAATAAAAGATTACCCAAAACGATCAACACCTGCAAACTGCATGGAAAAAATATCTTTGGGACGGCCAAGGAAACGATGGACTTGAGACCGGAACAGGTCGCATTGACCTAATCTTGGAATGGAAGAAGAAGAATAGATAGATCGTCGGTTGATTAATGTCTTTGACATCGTCCGATTCCTAATAGCCAATTTTGTCGGTCCATCCATTCTCCTGGTTGTACATGTTTCTCCTTCATGTATAAATATATTCCCTTACTCCAGAAGATTTTAGGTCTTCCCCTGCCTCGTCTTCCCTCAATAATAATTATATTTATATACAGATGTTCAATGTTTAAACATCTTTTTGTGCCTAAAGTTTTATTTTCCTTCTCCACTCGTCCCGACCCATCCACTCCATGTTCTCCAGTTCTCTTGTTCCCATTCCAGTTCTTATTTTTTGCGTTCATGAGTTTCGAGGTCTTCCTTTCTTTGTTCTTGCATTCGTCGTACATGCCCATATCATTTTAACTGCTTTAATAATAATAATAATAATAATAATAATAATAATAATAATAATGATAATAATAATAATAATAATTGCGTGTGTGCGTAATTAGAGGAGGATGCGAGTTGGGACTCGAGTCACGCTTCAAGTTACCTGCAGCGTTCAGTTGTCACGCCTGCCGGAGCCGTGGAACAGACGTTGACCTCTGGAGCGTTATGGTCTCCTATACACCGGATGTGCAATATTTGAAGTTTAAAACACCCAACATATGCAAACCAACTCCTTTTAATTCGTGTCCATGTATGGATGTTGTTTCAACAGAATATAGATGACCGCATTATTAGATAAGCCAAAAGTTAGGCTAAACTTTACAACATGTGACGCGATTTTTTTAAATTCCTTAATAAACTCCTAGCCTATCAAAATTTATTCTTAGAGTCTCATTTTTCAAATTATATCACATCATTTAAATTATTTTGACATATTTTCTAACGATTATTTCAATATATTTTCTATGATATTTAACTCCATACGTAGCATGAAGACGTAGCAGCCATATTGATTTTAACGAATATTGTACGTAACAACAAAGACATGTACCAGTGCAGCCAATATGGAGTATGTACTAATTAACTGTATACATGCACTTCAGAATTTCAGAATTTTACTATTTATCTTTTTGCGTTACATTCTTTCACAGGTTAGAGTGCTTAAATTGCATTAGGTTAGCTTTTATGTTGGCCTTTCACACAGTTTAGAGTACTTAAAATATGAACTAAGGGCAGACCTATAATATTAGTCTATCAGTAATGGAACAAAAACTTGTGAAAGTAGGAAAATCAACACACGTTATAATAATAATAATAATAATAATAATAATAATAATAATAATAATAAATAATAATAATAATAATAATAATAATAATAATAATAAACAATATAATAATAATAATAATAAACAATAATATAATAATAATAAGAAGAATAATAATAATAAGAAAAGTAACAATAGTCATAGATAATAATAATAAAATAATAATAATAAATTTGTTTATTTTAGCAGGTTTCATAATTTTTCACATGTTTCTGCGACCAATTAATCTATCATTCTCCATCACATCTCTCTACCATCCCAATCTCCATCGTCGAATTATTGTTCCTTGATGCTTCTCAAAACACCATCAACCCCACGTTCTTTTTGGACTTCCTCTTCTTCTTCTATCAAGTGGGTACCCATTCTAGTATTCTTCTTGAGGATTTGTCTTCTGCCATTATTTGTACATGACTAAATCATTTTAATTTTTTGTTTAATAAAATTCACAATTTTTAAATTTGAGCATTCATCTTTTGTTTAGTTCCACTGTTACTTATTTTAAACAATAATAATAATAATAATAATAATAATAATAAAATAATAATAATAATAATAATAATAATAATAATAATAATAATAATAATAATAATAATAATAATAATAATAAATAATAATAATAATAATAATAATAATAATAATAATAATAATAACAATAATAATACTTACTACTAATAATATAATAATAATAATAATAATTTTATTTATGTACAGATTTTTTAATGTTTACACATCTTTCTGTGCCTAAACATTTTTTTTCCTTCTCGACTCGTCTCTATCCATACAATCCATGCCCTCCAGTTATATTTGTTCTCATTCCAGGTCTTATTTCTTGCATCCACGAGTTTCGAGGTCTTCCTTTCCTTCTGCTTCCAGTTGGACACTTATTCCAATAAAATAATATTATAGTAATAATCCATAACTAACTAACTCACTGGCACTATCGAACCCGTAGGTTCATGGCCGCACGGACATAAGCTCTCCATATATCCCTATCCTGAGCCAATGTTTTCCAATCATCCCCTGTATAATCTACTTCCCTCAAATCATAGTTAATGTTATTCTCCCACCTTATTCTTGGTCTACCAACTGGGCGTTTTCCTTCTGGTTTTCCTACAAGAATCTTCTTCCATGCACGTCTTTCATTCCCCATTCGTGCCACATGTCCTGCCCATCGCAGTCTACGAGACCTAACTGTTCTCATTACGTATATCTGGCTTCCTATAAAGACCATGTAATTCACTGTTATGCAGTCTTCTCCATTCACCTATCTGTTCATCTTTGGCATGGGTTCCCTGAAGTAGTCCCCGCCCGGATAACCGAATGGGGGACTATTTGACCTCCGGAAAATTTTACCCCAGTTGAACCCATGTCGGTTGTATTTTTACGGTGAAAGATCGTCACTCTTTCGACCAAGGTACTTTTTTTTCGTCTGGCTTATCATCTTCGACCAGTCCAGCATGGGAACCCTATCGGCAGCAATGCTACCCCTGGCATAGCTTTCGGGATCATTTAAGCACGCAAGCCACTCCACCACGACAAGGTAAAATACCATGGAGGAAGTAATAATCCATAGCAGCTATAATAGGACCTATGGCACGCGCCACCTTGATTTTTTTTTTCATTTGGCCCGCGATACAAATAAGTTTGAGCGGCTGTGACCTGAAGGTTATCCATACTAGGATACATAGCTGTTTATTATTATATGTTAAATTATATTAATTTTGAATACATCAAGAGATGAAAGCGATGCCATGCAGATTGAAGAAGGAAACATTTTCATAGGAGAAGCTTGGTTTTTTTTTTTTTTACGTTCTGATGAAAACGTGAGTTGGGAATAGAAGTAAACAGCAAAGACAGGGCAGCGACGTGGAAATTACGTGAGGGGTCGTTAATTTCAATCCGCGGTCACAGTTCCGCGCGCTCGAAAGAGGTGCTTGACCTCCCCTCGGTCCTCAAGGATTCTCTAATTATTTTCCAAATACAAGCTTCATTTTCAATACCTCACTTTTTATAATATTCACACTTTTAAAACAAGTAGAATTAAGGATTTATTTACAACCGCAAATTTCACATTTTGAAAGAACTTTCTCATTTATAGCTATAAATCATCAGGTTTAAGTTGAGACAGCTTTCTTTCCTTCTTTATCTTGGTTTAATTTCCCTTTATAGGTACTTTTTACATTGCCACTAGCTAATATCCGGCGTGTATTGCTACGCCTAAATTAAGGGGGGTGATGGTTGAAAAATTGACCATTTGAGATCAAAATTGATTTTTTTTGTTTTTTGTACTAAATATAGCCCGTACTGTAATGTATATGTTGGCAAAGTTTCAGAGGCCTATGACGCTTCTAAGTGCCCTAAATTACGTCAGAGTTAAAAGGCTGCACCAGTTAAATACTATCTGAATGCAAATCTTTAAACTTGTTTTTCTACACTTTTATTTCCACTGCATTTTTGTACATTCAAAATTGAATGAATTCAGAAATTTTGTCCTAGAAGGTTCACATTTTTACTGCATGTCCTAAAAACAATGGGTAACAAAGTAGTAAATCGGTTTCATGATTGTAGTAGTATTTTAAGAAATCAAAAATAAAATGTACGCAATTATTAATTGTTGTAATTCCACGCATGAGGTACATTATTATTTTTACCCCTTTGTATTCACATTATAAGAATTCTAATGCATGATGTTTTTCAAAATGTTTTAGAGGTCTAGTAAAAAATCAGACATTTTACTAAAACATTGTGGAACCCATTTAAATATAATATACACAAATTTTAAAAAAATATAATATTTAATAACTCATAAAATAAATGTCTCACAAGAATGAAACTTACACATATCATTATGCATCATACAGTGAATGTTTATACAAAAAATCAAGTCTCTAACTCAAAAAATGTAGAAGTAGAAATTTCACCAATCATCCTCCCTAATGAAATAATGATTTTTAAATTTTCGTTTCAGGTAAAATCCTACACCTAATGTTTTTAGAGCATAATAGCAGCTAAACACTCGCCGTAGCTGAAAATATATTTACACAAAGTTACACATTGCGATGAACAAACATGGCGGTTTGCTAGTGTCAATTCTTATTTTTAGATTTCAAGTAAACACCCACTTCTATTGGTCGGCTTTCGCTGAGTTTTGCGTAATACCTACCTCGGTTTATTTTAATAGCATATAACGAGTTTCGATGTGGTACATACAAAACTGCGACCGCTGGAGTGACTTTTTAATTTTCGTTTTAGGTGAACTCCTACACATAATGGTTTTAGGGCATAATACATAGCGGCTAAACATTCGGCAATACTTGAAATCATATATGCACAAATTTTCATGAAGATCCGTTGAGAGATTTAGAAGTCTATAAGCCACAAACATACGAAGGCTGAATTTGTATAGGTCTATATAAAAATATGGATGTGAGACTTGAATAGGAACAAATACATTATACAGGGTGTTGCAAAAATCAAAATGGAGGTGAGGTAGTATATTGAGATATGTTGGCAATTTTTAATAAGGTACCAATGTCCGGAAATAAGGCGTTTTCACACTATGACTAATTAATTATGTATCAAAATCAGTGTTCGTTCGAAGGATTTGAAGACTCATTACTTGACAACACCTCACAGGTACGTGGCTTCGCAA
This sequence comes from Diploptera punctata, assembly GCA_030220185.1. Taxonomy (NCBI): domain Eukaryota; kingdom Metazoa; phylum Arthropoda; class Insecta; order Blattodea; family Blaberidae; genus Diploptera; species Diploptera punctata. The sequence continues at coordinate 1,377,645 of JASPKZ010008863.1, forward strand.
CGGGATGTGGCTGCAACACGACGAGCTCCAGCTCACTTCGATGCCAATGTGAGGACACATTTGGATCCAGTTTGATGGACTGGCAGAGGGGAACCAGTTCCATGAACCTCCGAGAACACCTGATCTTAACCCTCTTGATTACTTTTTGTGGGACGACATGAAACAGCCTGTTTATCAGATTCCAGTAATGTCACGTATGTATTTTATATCACGAATCCACGCTGCTGCAGGAATAATCCAAACTACGAGGTCAGGCGTATTTGAACATAACCTCACATTTGTGATTGGTTTTCAAACATTGTCGTTTACATTAAATATATAAATAGCTATTTTAAAATATCGGTAATTATATTTAAATAATGACTTTTGAGTAAACATCATAATTTATTCATTAAATAGTCCTATCGAATGCCACTCTTGATTCCTAAATCCTCTAGATAATTTGGAATCACTTGTGGCATTACTTATGATATATAAATAAATAAGAAATGGAAGTATCTAATTATTGCACCTTGAATTCAGTCTTATTACTATAAAATGAGATACTGCCTAAGAACAATATTTCTATCGAAGACAATTCATTGCCACTTTAGCCATATGGCGAGTAAAACATATAGGGATTAGAATAAATGTAATTAATATTAGTTTTGTAGATAGATTAAATATTCATTTGAGGCTAATCTTGTTACCTAAATAAATAGAACAAGTATACCCCTAAAAAAATTAACAATAAAATATATGAAAATCAGAATGATTGATAGGTTAATCCTGTTAATACTGAAATGAAGGTGGTTTGAAGAAGTAAACTTAATCCTATTGCTAGTGGGCGATTTATTTGGCACCACGGTTCGCCCAATAGACGGAGTAGGCGGAGTAATATCTTATACAAGTTTGTTTACAGTAGAACGGAACTTAGCTCTGAATTAGTAATTATGCATATAATCGCTGAAGATTTGCAAAAAAAAATAATTTCATGAGAAAAATCTCAATAGTTTCATTTCTTCGGAATCCGCTAAAAAAACAGGATCTATACTGTTGGATCAACAAGTCTTGAATGGTAGCTGCACGTGGGAGGATGAATCAGGCATGTTCAGGGATATTTCAGTATTGTGGTTGCATTATTTCGAAGAAGCAGGGAATGGAGTAATGCATATACATCACTTGGCAATGAGTGTGCACTGAAATAGGTTCGTAGTACGTCAATTTTTCACAGCGATTCGTTGAATTCTCTAGAATTGGAAGTGATTTTTACTCTAATCACTAGAGATAATTGACACCATGTTGTTAAATAATTCAATAGTCTGAGCAAGTTAAATTTGCTTTTGGTTTCCTGATTAAACAGAATTACAAGTAATTGATAAAGCTTGTTACTAAATTATGTTCGTCTCCACTAGCTACTGGCTAGCTTGTAATCTTATTGTGACACCACAACCATTCACAAAGCGCTGGTTTCAATACTCTTGACCATGTCAAACTTATAGTAGCTTCATAACAGTATTATGGTCTATATCATTTTTTAATAGCAAAAAGCGTAATTAATGGAAGGAAAACCATAGGAATGTTAAACTCTATATTATGGAGTAAAAGCATCATTAACAGAACAACTAATTTTATAAGTCCATACTAGAAAGTATTATGTTATATGGATTTGAGGTTACTACAAATTTTAGCTGATGATAACGTTCCACAACAATATATTACTAATATCTTCAACATCTATAAAGGTACTGAAATCTCTGAAGATGGCAAATTATCTTCTTGGGAAAAGATCAACACTGGAGCAAGACAGGGATGTGGACTTTCACCGGTGCTTTTCATGATATATATATTAAGCTTGCATTGCTCAATGTTAAAGATTTAATTATAACATCGATAAAGCGTCACTGCTATAAAGTAAAATAAATATTCTCTTTAATTTGCTTACTTGATATAGTCAGCTACTAGATGGCAGTGAAGACAGTGTTCTCGCGACATCTAGCAATAATGGAGAGTATAATACATATATAAGAAAAATAAGTGTTTGAATTGGATTCGCCTGGTAGTGTAATGGATATCACGCTGAGGTACAGACTCAGAGATCCGGGTTCGAATCCCGTCCAGGCATTTATTTTTCTTATCATACCATATATATATATATATATATATATATATATATATATATATATGAATAAATTAATAAACGAATGGAGGAAAACACAACGAGGAATATATACCCATCAATAGGAATCTCAAACTCGATGCTATTCTTTTTGCAGACGATTTAGCTCTTCTGGCACTTTCCGAAAATGATTTGCAACGATCAATTTATAATTTACAAAAAATAGCTGCCAAATTTAATGTGGAAATATCAGTTAACAAGACTAAAATTATGGCATTTCATGGGAAGGACCCCATACAAAGTAAAATCTGTCTCCAGAATAAAATTTTAGAGAGATCTAATCAATTTAAATATGTTGGATATTATCTCTCTATCTGGGATGAAAAGGATATCCCTGAAAAAATTACTAGTTATAATAAAAGTTTGGGAATTATTAATCAAGTTATGAAACCATCCCTTGTACAAAAAAATACCAGATTACGTTTATATAACACTTTGGCTAGACCAGTGTTGACCTATGGACACTAAAAAGACAACATGAAAGCAGAATAACGGCTTGTGAAATGAGATTCATGCGCAAACAGCGGGTTACACCAGATGGGATCGGAAAAGGAACACCGATATCTTAAAAGAATTGAAGACTGCGCCAATTTTGGAATATATTAAACAGTACCAACTAAATTGGAAACACCATCTAGAAAGAATGAGTCCAAATCGGATCCCCAAAGCTGTTTATAATTATATACCAAGAGGACGAAGATCACTGGGCCGTCCTATGAAACGCTGGAGGGAAAACTTTCTATAGGATCGTAACAGGCCTTTGCCTAATACTTGGAAGGAAGGAAGAAGAAGAAGAGGAGGTTTGGACAATGCAAAACAACAGGCCAACAGAACAAGTGAAGTATAAATGTATTTTTGCAGAAGAGTTGCCAGAAGATCTCGATTGGAAATAATTAGAAATACAGAAATTAGAAAATGAATTAATGCAGAAAAAAATATAATAGATGAGATTGAACACAGAAGGCTAATATGGTAAGGACAAGTAAGAAGAATGCACTATAGAATCCTGCAAAAGGCTCTCCATACATGGAACATTAAAAGAAGGATCAGAAAAGGAAGACCAAGAACATCTTGGAAGAATAACATTCAATAAAGAAATTTGGTGTTACAGATCAAGACAAAGAGGACACTTTAATTAAGGGAAATTTGTGAATGTGTATTACAAACTGATAATCTACAAGTCCGTAGTCATGTATGTATTTTTTATAACACATGTTAATTATTAAGATTGGTTGGAGAATACGTAAATTTGGGAATAAATAAAAAAAACTATTAGATAGAATTGCACAATACAGAGATGAATGGATGGACCACATCAATAGAATGGGTAACAATAGAATTCCAAAACAGATTCTACATTACGAACCACTAGGACAAAGAAATGTTGGAAGACCAAGTAAAATATGGACAGACCAATTCTATCATGAGATCGGAACGGACCTTAACGTCTAATCCTTGATGCTAGTGACGATGATGGCTGCAAAAAAACCTTAATGATGAAAATTCTCAATGAATACATATAATCATTATTTTTAGTAACAGTAAGGAATGGTCCTAAAAAGTTATACTTATTCGAATGTGTCTAAATGGTACAAAGAGCAGAGTGCATGTAGGCAAACAGTTATCGGATACAATTGAAATTCGCAATGGGATAAGGCCAGAAGATGCACCAACTCCTCTATTATTCATTTTTGTACTAGAGCATACCATAAAATATTTAGAGGATAAAGAAGGCATAACGAGGAAGACGAGGCAGAGGAGGACCTAAAACCTCCTGGAGTCAGGGAATATATTTATACATGAAGGAGAAACATCTATAACCATGAGATTGGATGGACCGACAAAATTCGCTATTAGGAATCGGACGATGTCAAAGACATTAATCAACCGATGATCTATCTAACAAGGCATAACAATTCAATGGTATTAATAGGCTATTTATTATTTTATGCTGATGATGTAGTATCATTAGGCGATAGCGAGAAAATACTAAGGGTCAACGCACACATTTTATTGAATGACACTAAGAAATTGGGACTGGAAGTAAACGTCAATAAAACTAAATATATGTTCACACATAGAAATAATTATATAACGGAAATGGATAATTAATGACAAATGAGAGAGAAATTTTGAAGAAGTGGCTGAATTCAAATAACAATGATCACAAACATGAATGAGGTGCAGAAAAAAATTAAACATAGGCTCAATTGAGGAAATGCCTGCTATTATGCATTACAGGAACTATTCTCGTTCTCTCTAAAAAAAAAACAGTTAAACTGGAGAAAAAAAAATCCAGTTATATGGATGCGAAACACGGACTCTTTTACTTTAAGGGAGGGGAAATTATTGCGAATAAAGTTCTTAGGAAAAACTTTGACTGATGAGAGACAAGCTGACAGAAGAATGGAGAATACATCAACAGTGAGTTACATGATCTTTGTAAGAAACCAGATATAAGTCTCGTAGACTGCGATGGACCAGACTTGTGGCACGAATGTGGACTGAAAGATGGGCATTGAAACTAATTGCAGGAAAAGAGAAATTGCCAGTTGCTATACCATGAATGAGATGGGATAAAAATATTTGAGGGAGGTATTTTATACAGGGGATGATTGTAACATATGAGCACAGATTAGGATGTATGAAGAGCTTACGTGTAGGGGTGATATGTTGTAAGCATATCGGGTCCCCAAGTCGTTATAGCTGGTTTTTTCTTCTCTATCTATCTTCGGGTTTTTTTTACAGCTGCTGCCGTCTTCCCGTGCCAAACCTCCAAAGCCATGGTCTTGGGCATCTTCGATGATTAGCCCTCTAGCTTGCATAACTGTCTTCATGTTTTCCTTCCATGTTAACCTTGGTTTCCCTCTTTTCTTCTTTCTGTTCGGATGCCATTCATATAGTTACTTCGACCATCGCTAATCTTCCATTCTTAAAACATGTCCTAACCACTCTGATTCCTTCTCCTCAATTCTTTCAATTATGCTTTCTTGTGCTTCCATTATGTTTCTAATTTCCTTATTTGTGACATGTTCTAATTTGGACTTTCTGGCACTTCTGCGTAAATAATCCATTTCAGCATAAACATATTGTAGCTACCCGAATTCGTCACGATGAGTCGAGCTACGGTCCTATAACTAGCTAACTCACTGATCTTAAAGAACCCTTAGGTTCATGGCTTCCCGAACATAAGCTCCCTGCATCCCTATCCTGAGTTAATGCTTTCTAATCATTCCCTGTATAATCTACTTTCCTCAAATCATAGTTAATATTATTATCCCACCTCATTCTTGTCTACCAACTGGAGGTTTTCCCTCCGATTTTCCTACAAGAAGCTTCCATGCCGTTCTCTCATTTCCCTATTCGTACCACGTGTCTTGGCCATCGCACTCTACGAGACTTAACCGATCTTATTGCATCTGACTTCTTATAAAGACCATGTAACTCACTCTTTTGAAGTCTTCTCCATTCACCTATCTGTTCATCTCTCTTTGGTCAAAAAAATCCTAAGAAATTTATTCTCAAATATTCGTAAACGTTTCTCCTTCCTTAAAGTAAGAGTCCATGTTTCGCATCCATATAATATTATAACAGGAAGAAAAACATATTTATGTATTTTAAGTTTAACGGTTTTTTAGAGAAGTTGAGACAAAAGTTTCTGTGTTACATAATAGTACGCATTTCCAGAATTGAGCCTATGTTTAATTTCTTTGTGCACCTCATTCCTATTTGTAGGCCTAACTATTATTTCTAAGTATTTGAATTCAACCACTTCAAAATTTTCCTTAATTGCCATTAACTGTCCATTTCCATTATATAATGTATTGCTATGTGTGAACATATATTTTCTTTTACTGATGTTTATACTAACCGAAATTCCATGAGAAAAGTTTGCACCTCGGGGACTCGAAACAGGTCAAATCCTGCAGCTTTGCACCAAGGCATTATGCCTTAACACTCTCGTCTACCGCAAGGGGGGTGAAAAAAAAATCATTACGTAAAACAATAAAACTGAACTGTGTGTTTGACTTGTTGAGGAATTAGCTTAGTTTACGCAATTCCTGCACTCCATTTTTTTAATTACGGTAAATAATCATTTACTCTACAATCACTAAATTTTTTGCAATTTTTAATTTTTATTATTAATGATTTTTACCGCTATACAAACAGTAAATGCACTATTCCATTAAAATAAACAACAATAATTATATAATCGCTGAACTGCCTGTTTCTATTTTTAAATTGAAAAGTAAACATTCACATGGATTCTGGTGTAAATAATGGAGGCCGTGGAAACAACTGACAAGCGCATGGAAATAACTCTGCGAGGTATTCAACATTCACATTTATTATTCACGCGATGTTCTTTTTTTTTTCGCCGTGAATTTCAATTGCTAAACTTCGAACAGTCAGTTCAAAACTTTTTTCCCACTGAATTAGGTATTAGAAGCGATTTTTTTTTATATTTATATGTACAATCCATTCTTGGTAAATTGAAATTTAAATCTCATGCAATATATATGAATCATTTATAATGACACAGATGTAATTCCAGATAAGTTTGCTGGACTATTTCTCTTTTATCGGAAGGATATTTAATTTCCTATGGAAAGATATGCAAACCAAATATTTCATAAATGTTACTTTTTTCAATAAACACATGTAGATAAAAAAACATATACTGCATTGTTACCAGGAAAATACAACATTCAGCCATTTCATAAAATTTCTAGGAATTGTATCAAATGCCGGTCATTTTTGGAAAAAAATATTCGCCTGCTAAACTAACCAACTAACTCCGGAAAATAACTCTTACTTTATGGGAATAGAACATTTTACGAATACTTGAGATTAAAGTTTTAGGAAACTTTTTGGGCCAAAGAGAGATGAACAGGTAAGTGAATGGAGAAGACTACATAACAGTGAGCTACATGATCTTTATGGGAAACTAGATATATAGGCCTACCAACAGTTAAGCCTAATAGACTGCTTTCGTGAATGTGAAATGAAAAAGGGGCATAGAAGGAGAAGACTACATAAGAGTGAGCTATATGATCTTTATGGGAAACCAGATATAATACCAAGAGTTAAATCTCATAAACTGCTTTGGGGACATGTGGCATGAATGGGGAATGGAAGAGGGTATGAAAACTTCTTGTAGGAAAACCAGAGGGAAAGCGCCCTGTTGGTAGGCCAAGAATGAGATGGCACAATAACATTAACAATGATGAGGGAATTTGATTATACAGGGGATGTTTAGAAAACATTAGCTGAAAATAGCGTTGTACGGAGAGCTTATGGAATCAATAGTGCCAGAGAATGTTATTATACTCGTATTCATGACTTTTTTACACCCTGAATAATCAATCGAGGCTAGTAGTGAGAATTAATAGGAATAATACATTCAGTAATGAAAGTTTCATTAGTCCAGAGTACGGTTATCTAAAACCTTAGTACGATCTGCACTTTGCTACGGCAGTGAGGCGTATCTTTGAGAAAAGGAGAGAAGAGCAGGATAACGTCTGGTAAAATGAGATTCATGAGATATACAGCAGGGTACAGCAAGTGGGATTACAAACGCACTGATGACGTCATGAAGGAACTATGCTTAGAACCAGTCATTAAATGCATACATGAAAACCAGAAGAACTGGATGAATCATTTGAATTCAGACAGTGTTCCCAAAGCCATGATTCGTTATTGTCCAACAGGGAAGAGATCTCTGGGCCGTCTAAGTAAGTGCTGGATACAAAATTGATCAGTGAGATCGTAACATCTATAGACCTAAGACTTGTATGAATGAAGAAGAAGAAGAAGAAGAAGAAAAAGAAGAAAATCCATCGACTCAGACCGTATTTGAATCCGCATACCTTAGAACCTGAGAGGAGTATAGTGAACACTAAGCCTATCAGGACTAATTTTAAAATACACACTACTAGATCACAAAAAAAAATGAAGACATCTTAGAAGAATTACACATGGAATCTTTAGAAAACAAAATTTCTGATTATAAGTCAAGATGGATGCAACATGTTCATCGAATGGAAGATCACAGAATACCCAAACAAATGTTAAGATATCAACCTGCAGGAAGAAGAAGACCAGGACGTCCACTCAAAAGACTTCTGGATGGTGTTTCTCTTGAGGCAGAAACAGGTCAACAAATGGCCTAAATTCGTGAATGTACTATGATGATGATGATGAGAATCACATTTATGATGCATCGGTTAACATATTTGACTGGCATCCCGGATGTCCAATAATAACGAGCGAATGTTGGAACCAGATCTAGCGTTTGTGTACATAATAGAATCTAAATTATAAAATTATCCCACTAGAGGCATCAGGAGGTCATTGGGGCAGTAAAAGATAAAGGAGTAATTCTTTACAACATGTGATGCGAAATATTAAAGTTCCAATCGTACACCATGCGCATGCGACAATAAAGGCGAAGCGGATTATACTACAGAATCACGGGGTGCAGCCAACATATACACGATATTTAATGAACCTAAAAGCTAACCTAACGCAATTTATGTACTCTAACCTGTGAAAGACCAAACTAAAAGCTAACAAAACGCAATTTAAGATATCTGTGAAAGAACGCATCACCCAAAAATAAATAACAGGTTCTGAAATTCTGAAGTATTTTATATGTGTACAGTTAATTAGTACATACTCTATGTTGGCTGTACTGGAACATGATTTTGTTTCTGCATAGAATATTCGTTAAAATCAATATGACTGCCACGTCTTCATGTATGTAATAAAATATAATAGAAAAATATATTGGAATAATCATTACAAAAATGTAAAAATCATTGTAAATGACGGGAAATCATTTGAAAAATGAATTCCTAAGAATCAAGTTTGACAGGAGTTTATGAAGAGATTAAAAAAAGTCGCATCGTATGTTCTGAATAATAGCCGATAAAGGTTTCCCACCTTTCTAGACTATCAAACCAGATGTCAGCCTTGCATGACGACCTCCTTTATCCTTAGAATAAGCGTCTAGTTCTGATTTCCATTAGGAGCTGAGTTGACCCCAGGGCCAGATTTTTTTAGCAGGTCTCACAAAGTTTCACAACATCTTTCTGCGCCCAATTAATCTACTGTCATTCTCCTCCACATCTCTCTGACATGCCGAACTCCATCGTCCAATACGTTTCCCCTCATGTGGTCAAATCACCATCAATCCACGTTATTTTCGGCCGTCTTCTGTTTCTTCTACCAAGTGGTACCCATTCTAGTGTTCTTCTAGGGAATCCGTCTTTTGACATGGCCATGCCATTTTACATTTTTCTTTTTATAAAATCTACAATTTAAGTTTGAACATTCATCTTTTGATTAATTTCACTGTTTATAAGTTTATCTCTTCTAGAAATTCTAGCTGAACGCCTCTAAAAATCCATTTCTGCAGAATTTAATTGACTTATTTTTCTAGATTCAATTCCCATGTTTCTGCATCGTACCGGTATGTCGTCATTTCCCTTTTTATTGTATTAAAATGTTTGTTTTTCTTTTAGAATTTGTATTCTGATTTCATAAAACACCATTTAATTTTGATATTGCAGAAATTCCCTTATTTATCCTCTCATTAATTTCAGCATAACGACTTCCACCTGCATTCATTTTTGTGCCCAAACATGCATATTCGTAACACGCTTTTATATTTCTATTTATTTATATTATATTAAC